>CM022671.1:18306955-18624455 GCA_012295275.1 Chrysomallon squamiferum
CCACAGACAAGCAGAATCTTGCTTGGAAAATAACCAGTGGTGGATTAGAAGCGAATAAAAACTGTTATTAAAATACTCGCCAAGACTAAGTAGGTCGATCCGAGCGTAATTACCAAATGGATTTGTGATCGAGAGATAATTAAAAAGGATTCCTGGGATGAAAGTTGGGTTTCGCTGATAGAAAATAAACAAGATTATATAACGACTAAAATCATAAACAGGGATTGACGCGTACGCAGTGCGTGACACAGATGGAGTTTGCCCCCGCACCCTTATGACGAAAACGCACGCACTCACACACGCGTACGAACATAGATATATATATATACAGTACGTATATACATGCATACTTAGGTACACACGTAGAAATATACACACATACACACACACACACATATAGACATACAGATATATATAGACATACAATATACATACATACATATAAACATACATATACACACACACACATACAAACAAACATACATACATAAATACATACTTACAAACATATATACATGTACAAATATAAATACATACATACGTATATTATTGCATACATGCACACGTGTATACACAAACAGACAAACTTACACACATACACACACACACACACACACACACACTTACATGTATATTTATAGATAAATGAAACCTATTGCTGGATAAATTCAATAATGGTGTTTAATTTAAAACCTTTATGTACATTACTTATAGCTATTACCTTTTATCTTCTTCAACTTTGTTTTTTTTGTTTGATAGCTCAGTTTTCTCCGACCCGTTGCTAAATGTACCGTTAACAAATCAATAGAAACACATTAAGATTCGAGAATAGAAAATGATATTAACGTTACTGATTCAATAACACAAAACATTTTTTTATTGTATTTTCGTATAGCTATAAAAATCACATGAAACATTAGAAATAATCTTCTTAATTATGATTGAAAAAAAAAAAAAAAAAAAAGCAAACATAAAAATGGCAAAGATAAATTAGGATTACTGATTTTATAATAAACTGAAACAATTTATTAGGATTTCTTATTTTTTTCGTAATTTATCAGGATTGTCTATTTTTGAAAATTTGTTTTGGATTATATATTTGTCATAACTTATTAGGATTACTTATTCTACAAAACATATTATTCTAAGAAATTTATTAGGAATGCTAAATATTCTTAATTTAATAGTATTACTTATTTTTCATAACTTATTCGAATTATTCAGTTTTCGTAATTTGTAAGGATTACCTATTCTTCGTAATTTATTAGGATTGCAGATTTTTCATATGACGTATTAGGATTAAGGATATAATGATACAGTTTAAACTTTAAATTTTACCTGTAATAGATATAAAATCGTTAGGATTGCATTTCAGCAATACTTGATTTATTGAAATTACTGATTCTGATAAAGAGACTCATTTGGATATGAGATACTTTTTTTAAAAGACAAATTAGGATTATATATATATATATATATATATATATATATATTTTTTTTATTATTTTTCTCATTATTCTATTTTTATTTTCTATAATCGGTTGGAAGAGAAAAAACATAATCACGCATAAATGAACTACTCTCGTCAATTAGCAAAAAGCACCTACCCTGAGACAGCACAGCACAAACCAAAGATTTTTCTATGTATTAGTGGTAGGACATGATCTGGAAAAAGACAAACCTCAGGTCATTGCTATTACTATCAAGCTGTCGGCCGCTTTAACCATAATGATTAGGATTATGAAAACCTCAGGGCAGCCCTGTTATCGTCCGCTTAATACTTATTAGGATTACAGGTCCGCCGATATAGACAGAGACATATTAGGATTACAGGTCCGTCGATATAGATAGAGACATATTAGGATTACAGGTCCGTCGATATAGATAGAGACAGTTTAGGATTACTTGTTCAGTGATCCATAGATAGCACGGAACGATTAAACAAGAAATACTCATATTAGGAATGTCTGCTCAAAGATCCAGAGATATATTAGGATGGTAACGTTTTGTCAGGTGTTATTCTGTTATTAGCGACCAGGGAAAACATTATTAATGATAATCTTAATCATATTAGGATTAAGAGATGCAGTGTATTTAAACGATGCAACCAAAAAATTAAAAAGAAATTTTCATTGACTGTATATTATATTAATATTTTACATGTATCTTTTATAGCAATATCATTGTATGGTATTAAAAAAAAAGGATTCAAAATACGTAACAATAGATAAATTGTAATTAAAGATGAAAGTAAACTTACTTAAGGAAAAGTATTACATCTAAGCGACAAAAGATTCAAATATACTTTTCAATAGAAAAATTGATTTGATGCATATCATACACAAAGCAAATAAATGGATTATAGCTATTTTCAACACTCAAAGTACATAATTATAAATAAAATGATTAGTATCTTATGGCTAAGGATAATAATATATGCAGAGTTTGAGATGAATTCACCAAAGTTATAGAAAAAGACTTAATGAAAACACATTCAAATATAGATAGCAATAGATAAATTGATTTTACTCGTATGGAAGAGCATTATAAATTTTTTGGATAAAAATACACATATTTATTACAGCTATATTCAAACACTTCATGGCAAACAAATCAAATACACATACCAGTAGATGCATTGATTTTTCCCCGTAATGAAGCTCACTGTAATTTTGGATAAAAATACAGATATTTACTACAGCTATATATTTAACCACTTTATGACAAAAAATTCAAATATACATCGCAAGAGACAAACTGATTAGAGCTACAAACCCAAGCGAATTATGACCCAAAACAAAAAATACACATATTTAATACAGCTATACCCAAAACACTTTACAACAAAGAACTCAGAAGTATACATAAATTAATGATGCTTAGATCTATAAGACTGTTTGGGTTCTAATCCACAATAAGGGGTGAATATTGATAGATACTAATACGTTTTTTCGTTGTTGTTTTTGTTTTTTTGTTCTCTGGACTGTGTTTTAGGTTAACGGGTTATTCTATTGACACAGTTATTTTTGCAATTCGGGTTACTCGTATAGAGGTGAAAATAATTATAATTAGATACAATTAGCGATTCCGCAGATGTCATATACTGTTATAAAATGTGTTATTATTAATAATAAGAATTACTATAGTTTAATGAGTAGAAGAAAGTATTTAGTTTTTCTTTATTTATTTCTGTGTTTTGTTTGTGGGTATGTGTGTGTGTTTGTGTGTGTTTGTTTGTTTATTGTTATTTGTTTATTTATTTGTTGGTTTGTTAGTTTATTTGTTTGCTGTTTATTCGATTATTTATTTATTTATTATATAAAATGTATCCATTGTAGAAGATCCATTTATACGTCTTGATAACCATTTTGCTATATTAATATAATGAACAGAAAAACTTTTGTTTTTTCTTATGTGTGTATTTTGTTGTTTAATAGATGTAATGCTACATACATCACACACATGAACAAGCAGAAATCCATGTATCGCTAATTAATGATATATAAAACCTAATAAAGTGAATATTTTAATATATTTTATTTTATTTGTATCTAATTTTATTCTCATCAGCAGTTCATTTAACAGCTTATATATATATATATATGCTTATAAAAGAAAAAAACAAAAGCGTTCACTATATTAAAACTAACCTTCTCCTCAGACACGAAAACACACGCACACACACACACACACACACACACACACACACAGCTAATTAACGATACAACCTAACGAACAGAAAAGTGGTTATTTTAATATATATATGTATATTTTTGAACCAAACAGCTGCCGCATCACGCTGGAAGAACACAGAGGATGTTACGAACTCGATATCGCTCTGCTTCTAGGTTCACCGCTGCCATTTTGCGCTGACAGACGTCTTCGTTTCGTTAACGTCAGTGCACTGCAGACAACGTGCAGACAACGTGCAGACTGGTGCAGACGTCTGTGTTTTCTGCTACCCAAGACACGTGTCGATATCAGCGTGCTAAAACCGTGCGTCTGCCTGAACGTGTGTGTAATGTAGATAACAGAACGTGCGGGATTCATTTTCTTTGAAGATTCGTCTTGTTGTTGTTTTTTGTTTGATTTATATATATATATATATTTATATTTTTTTTTGAATTTGGTTGTTGGGTTGTAGAAGAAAATAAGAAATATTAATGAATAATAAAAATAACGCAGGAACGGTAAGAAGAAAATTCACAAATAAATTGATATTGATGTCATCATTATGTTAATGTCAAAAATGTATTTGTAAACACATACGTACGCCTATATGTGTACACACACACACAGATGTGTATATATTTACATGCGTACATACATATATACATATTACATAGAAACATCCATATTCCGGCATGTATAGACACACACACACACACATCCATATATATACACTCATAGTATGCATACATTTATATGTACATACATACGTAATACATTCAAACATACATACATAGATACATACATACATACACACACACACATTCACAAACACATACACACACGCATACAAACCTACACAGACATAACAATTCCGCATAATTATTAAAACACCAATCCACTTAGTACATTACCTGATTTTGTTACACAGGTTTACATAACCGATACGTTCAAGCAAAGAGGATTTTACGTTTCACAGAGAGTACAAATTGCGTATTTTGCCGAGCTGTCGTATAAATTTACATACATACCATCACACACACACAGCCAGACCGATACACACTTCGGCGTGCTATGAAATTATACGTTAATAGATGCAGCTACATGCTGTTACAGTTTAGTGGGCATTCAATGAGTCTTGAAACAATCTTAATTAACTGCGATGTGAAGATATCTGCGCTTAGCCTGTGCTGTGTCTAACTCGTGTGGGTTTTTTTTTTTTTTTTATGTACTGATATTTCTATGATTATTTATCTCTTTATTTTACCCTGACGTTGTCTCGTGGAGTTGAGTGATATATCAACGACCGCGTCCGCGAGTAAGTGCCACTCGTTCAAGTCTCGTCAGCGGAATCTGAAGTTTGCTCAGTCCTGATTGGATTTAAAACTTTCTGAAAATAATGTCTGTGTACAGTATCTAATCAGATATTCCTAATTATACAGACGTACACTTGCAAGCGCGTACGCACATACGCTCATACACACAGACACATACGCACGCACGCACGCACGCACATATGCATGAAGTATGAATGTGCATATACACACATAGAACGTGAAGATCGTTATCACTCATGTTTTTCAAGGTGAATTAATTCAGGTTTCTTTAAACCACCAAACTATATATAATAATTCCGTGCGCTAATATTCTTTGAACATTTAATTTAAGTTTTCAAAGAAATCTCAAAGATTATCTAGAGCTTGTTTTTTTTTGCAATATATTTTATCATTTCATTTAGTTTCTACCTACTTTTTCTTTTTTTCTTTTCTTTTTATTCTTTTTTTTTTTTTTTTTTTTGTTGTTTTTTGTATGGGAATTTTTGTTTAACAGCATTTTTCATCTATGTTTTTTGATAAATTCTTCCACTTGATCTAATACTTCTTCTTCTTCTTCTTCTTATTTATCATTTTCCTTTTAGTACTATTCTCTTTTTTGCTTCTTGGTTTTCTTCCATCGTCTTCTAATTCTTTTTCGTCTTGTCTACCCACTGTTTTCTCTGATGGAAAAAAAAAAAAAAAAAAAAAAAAGTCGAACTCAATCTGATGCATCAGATACCGCACGCACGGGACTGAGTTTTAACTGAGGTCATGAAGCGCTGTCTCCAGCCACCAGTCACAGTAGTGACCTGAAGGGTCTAACTCGCTTCCATCGATCTGTGACCCAAACCACATTAGACGTCTTTTTGAAGACACATACAGATTTGATAGCGAGGATTCAGCGGGCAAGATTCGCTGGATGTTTGCAGAGGAAGAAATTTAATTCAACTTCAGAAGAAAAGCACTCGATAAAGCCGACAGAATTCGAGGATCCAGTTGCGAAAGTCTGACAGAACCGTTGTTGTCTATAAATTGTAGAAAAATACTTAAAAGATTTATCTCATTTCAATTCACAGACGATGCTTGTGTTGGTCTGGACAGTGTACAAAAGTGATGTTGTATGGATTGAAACGTGAAGCTTTTATCTGTTTTACTTTTCTTTGACTCGTTAATAAAAATATTTTCTCTGTGTAGTTTACTTTTCATCTCATCATTTATATTCTCTGCTTCCTTCTCTTTGTCTGTATCGTATTGTGAATATTCATATGTAATATCATGCATACATATACATGTACAAGTATACATATATACATATTTGTATGAATAGATGCATATATATTTACCTATATGTATACATAATAACACACACACACACACACACACACACACGCATACACATTTATAATTATAATTATTTTCAAGCAACAGACCGTGATCAAATAAAATAGTTGTGTTTTATGTGTCTCTGATTTGGACAGAAAAATCGTAAGCTCTGTGGTATCTCAACGTTTCTTTTCTAACTTTAAAAAGCACACGGTAATAATACATATTTTTTTTTTACTTTTTACACAGCTGAATAAACAAACTGACAGAAACCATTTCTTTCCTCTATTTCACTTTAATTAAAAGTTCCTCGTTTAGTTACAATTTACTGTTTTAACGGATTTTTTCCTACGTTTTTTTTTATCTCTCTCCATTCTTTCTGTGTCTATAAGCACCAGACATAGGCCATTTCATTCAGAACTTTAAAGCCTGGCTACACTTTTTTTTTTTTTTTAAAACATAAATATAGCTTCATCTATTTATCTCTGGCAAATATTTCTTCACGATATAGATATTTCTGTGCAAAGAATTCCAGTTTTTTTTAACCTCTGCTGTGTCTGTGTATGTTGTTTTGGCAAATAGCTAAAGGATTTCCTGTTGTTTTTCTGCACTGCAGACTTCACGAAACACAGAAAAACAGTGAAAATGCCAACCTTTGTTAAAAGGAATATCTACATCTATATGCATATCCATATCTATCTATCTATCTGTCTGTCTGTCTGTCTGTCTGTCTGTCTGTCTGTCTGTCTATCTATCTATCTGTCTGTCTCTATCTATCTATCTATCTATCTATCTATCTATCTATCTATCTATCTATCTATCTATCTATCTATCTATCTATCTATCTATCTGTTTATCTATCTATCTATCTATCTATCTATCTATCTATCTATATGTCTGTCTGTGTCTATCTGTCTATCTATCTATCTGTCTGTCTGTCTGTCTGTCTGTCTGTCTATCTATCTATCTATCTATCTATCTATCTATCTATCTATCTATCTATCTGTCTGTCTATCTATCTATAATACCGGTTTGTAATGATACAAAAATCCTTATATACTATTAGATATTTCATACCGGTGTATACCAGATAAGGAAGATCTCACTATGACAAACTCTTACTAAGATTAGTACTTGTGGCGCTGCTCTGTAAATATCTACCTGCTGTGTACATACATCCTATCTCCTCGTATATCGACGTCAGCCACGTAGATTTTCATACACTGATACCAACGTGGACGAGGTGAACCCTGCTAGCTCGTCAAGAGGTTTACAACTGCTACATTTGCAGTGATATGATCATTTCTTTTTTTCTTACATATAACGCCTCATCATTGGGTAGACGATGTTTTTTGTTTGTTTGTTTTGTTGTTTTTCGCTGCTTTTTTTTAATGCTAGATATTGGTTCATTTCTTAAATAAAGTCTAAATTAATGCAAATTCCTTTATTTTTAGCGGAAAATGTTATTTATTTATTAATTTATTTATTTATTATTAAGATAAATACAACAGAAGAAATATGGAAATTTATTTATTTATTGACATTAAAACAATAATCACAATCAGACAAGAAGAAGAAGAAGAAGAAGAAAATATAAAACGTATTTTAAAAACAAACAAACACACAACAACAACATCAGCAGCAGCAGCAGCAGCAGCAGCAAATCCACGTTAATGAAAAGAAACAAAGAGATAAACAGAGAGAGACAGACGCGCGCGTACAGACAGACACAAAGACTTAGGTGTTTATAACCGTGCTAAATTGTACATAAATATAAAATTACTCTGGTGCTAACTGCTTCATCCTCCAGTCCAGATGTGAGAGAGAGAGAGTTATTTCTCTAAGTGTGCCACCATGACTTGAACCACAAAAACCACACGCTTGGAACGGTCTTCTGTTTTAAGGATGTAGTAAACGGTAATAAACGTTTCGTCTTTGTGTTGTTAATTAACGCGGATACCGTGGATTTTTGTTCAGATCACAACATCCTTGCAAGAAAAGAAAAAAAACGAGAAACATTTCTCTCTGATATGTTTCTATCAGTAATTCTCTCTCTCTCTCTCTCTCTCTCTCTCTCTCTCTCTCTCTCTCTCTCTCTCTCTCTCTCTCTCTCTCTCTCTCTCTCTCTCTCTCGCAATGTCATATTACTCTTGGTTTTAATGCAAACACAGAATTTTTTTTTTTATGGAACTGTTAGTCTGCGTAATGTCCATTGTTTTGTATATATTAGTCACACTAAGCTAAAAATAACACTCATCAAATACTGACGCTAAACATATTCCTTCATTATAGCACCATATGACGTATCCTTGGTGCGTGAAAAATCCCATTACGTTTTTCTTCGTTGTCAATAGATATCGCTTATTTCTTCTTCTTTTTTTTTTTTTTTTTTTTTTTTTTAGCCCCCTCTCTTCGTCATTTCCTTTACACACAAAAAGGGGAGACGACTGAATTCCGTGGCATATTCTGACAACATTACATTCGTTATCGGCAGCGTTTTTCACGAACCGGTTAGTTTGGGGTGTTAATGGGGATGAGAAAGACAGCCATCAATGTCACTGAGCATGCTTCAGAGGCTCGGCAAAGTAACGTACGACAGTGATAGCCATTCCCGTCGTGTTGTAGATTGTTTTTTTCCAACTAAATGTGTGCATGCGTGGTTACTTCCCATTGCCTCCAGACAGGATTTTTCTTAAAATGCGGCTTTTAAATGAATCATTACGTCAAGTAAATCATGTAGAACAAGGCTGTTTGTAAACACTATGCTGTTTGATATATATATGTATATATATATATATATATATATATGTATATATATATATATACGTATATGTATATAGGCCTATATAGTTCTCTCTCTCTCTCTCTCTCTCTCTCTCTCTCTCTCTCTCTCTCTCTCTCTCTCGCAAGCTCGCTTATCGACTATTTTATGTTTCCCTCAGACTACATTTTTTTTTTTTTTTTTTAATCAGATCCTTGTCTTTTTTCTCTGAATTTATTTGTCAGCAGTGACATATCAAAACAGTATGTTTGGTAATTGGATAATGCAGTAAAAAACCTGATTTAAATGAACGAAGTAATTTTTTTCGTTTCAGCAGAAGCGATAAAACGAGTAACATCAGTATTAAAATAATCTCAGATGTTGTTAATCAATCATCACTCCAGCCAAACGTCCATCCATCTCTTCATCTCTTCTGATCTTATCTCTTTATGTTTTCTATGGGCCTTCAACTCTACTACCTCTAATACATTGCTGTAGTCATCATCGTCGTTGTTGCTGTTGCTGCTGGTGCGGCTTTTGCTATTACTCCTCCTCCTTCTACTACTACTACTATTACTACTACTTCTTCTTCTACTACTACTACTATTACTACTACTTCTTCTTCTACTACTACTACTATTACTACTACTTCTTCTTCTACTACTACTACTATTACTACTACTTTTACGATGACTACGACGACGATTTTCTGAATTTATTCTGATGACTGTGGAAACCCGATTAAGTTACAGTTATCATTACTACCACTTTTACTCCTCCTCCTACTACAACAACAACAACAGAAACAACAACAACAACTACAACAACTACTACTACTACTACTACTACTACTAGTTTCCTCGATTGATTATTATTTGATTTTAAAAAACATTTCTGATGCCAAGAGGGAACCCAGTTAAGTTACTTCTATTATTACTACTACTGCTCCTTTCAACTACGGCTACTGCTGCTGCTGTTGCTTCTGCTATAGCTAATATTAATACTAATGATAATAATAATATTTCTACTAGTACTATTGCTACTGATACCATTACTACTGCTACTACTACTACTGTTACTACTAGTGTTGTTGTAGCTACTATTACTATGAATCATTATTAATTTATTTTGGTAATTTATTCAGATGATAGTGCTACTACTACAATTACTACTACTGCTAAAACTGTTACTACTACTGCAACTACTGCTACTACTACGAAACATCATTATTTCATTTTCAGATTTTATTCTGATGACAGAGAAACCCTCGATTCTGTTACTTCATGAACTTTTCTTACTGGTTAGGACTAAGGTTTCTATTATTCCCAATATCCAGTCGTGGCTGGAACGGGAAAATACAAAACATGTGGAGAGATTATGCATAGCTCTGCTTTAGTCTCTGCTTCAGCTGTAATAAAAAAAGAAAAAAAAGTTCAAATGCCCACCTGCGTTTGTATTACGTCAGTTAAGATGTACACACGAATTTCAAAAATGAAGATTTAAAATTTTTTATTTATTTATTTATTTTTTTAAGATTC
This sequence comes from Chrysomallon squamiferum, assembly GCA_012295275.1. Classification (NCBI taxonomy): domain Eukaryota; kingdom Metazoa; phylum Mollusca; class Gastropoda; order Neomphalida; family Peltospiridae; genus Chrysomallon; species Chrysomallon squamiferum. Next base: position 18,317,563 of record CM022671.1, read on the forward strand.
TTACCTGATAACTTTATTGCAGGTGAAGAAAAAAAAAAGAATTTATTTTTAGTTTTCATATTCTTAATTAAGTTAAGAAAAAATATTACGAAAATTAATAAATTAGAAAATATGTTCAAAAAAAAAAAAAAAAAAAAAAAAAAAAAAAAAAAGAAAAGAAAGATAAACTAAAAACTTGACACTTTATCTATAGTATTTTTAATCATTATCATCATTCATAATGTATACCACTCAATTAAGAAATAATCCTCAAAAAAAAAAATATTTAAAAAAAATAAAATAAAATTAAAATAAAAAAAATAAAATAAAAATAATAATAAAAATTTTAAAAAATTATAAAATATTAAGAAAATAATATAAACGAAAATATTTTCAGAATTTTTTTTTTTCCCCCATCCAAAAATCGAAAAAAACACAACCTTATCACTTTATCAGATTGTGAGGAAATGATGAAAAAGACATCTTCTTGCACGTGCGCCTCGATTTCACAACCAGATGTGGTAAACAACGTGATGTACCACAAATCCGGGGTTAAACCGCTCGTAGATTGAAAACCTGTCGACGAATTTCTGCATCTGCACCTACCGTCAGTCAGTGGAGAAATAAAATACACACGAGAGAGATATACCGGGTCCACAGGAGGCGTGCGTGAACTTTTGATGATCCAACGTTGAATACAGGAAAATAAATAATTATTTTCGTATTCTTAACCCGTTGTGAAAGGTAACGGGTGTGAAAGATGAAATAATAATATTAATAACAATAATAATAATAATAATAAAACCAATAAAAAAAAATAATAATAATAATAAAGTTAAAAAAAAAAAAAAAAAAAAAAAAACAATTAAAATAAATAAAAAAAAAAAAAAAAAAAAAAAATAATAATAATAATTAAAATAATAATATATAAAAAGAAATAAAGAAATAAAAAATAGAAAGAAACCAATAATAAAAAAAAAAAAAAAAAAAAACCAAAAATTGGCTTTATATATATAAAAAAAAAAAAATATATATATATATATATATTTCTAAAAATATCACGTAATTTTGCTAATTTAATTAAATTGGCATCGAAATACGCACACACACACACATACACACACACACAATCGTAAGTAGTCGTTTCGTCAGATTTAAAGAAATCAAGCTAATTTTATCAATCTGGCATCGAAATTTACCCAAGCGTCATTTTGAACCAACTATTTCTTAAAATAGTAAGAAATTTTGCTAATTTATTTAAATTGGCACGGAAATAAAAATGAATCCTAAATAATCAGTTGCTGAAATATTCCTTACTGATGGAATTTGTTTCTTTGTGCGTCATAACTTTTCGCTGATATAATTGAACTGACACTTAAATAAGCTTACAAATTAAAATAAACGATTATGACATTTTATCAAGTTGCTGTGGAAAAGGCAGTTAAACAGAAAAGAAAAGAAAAGAAATAATAAATTAATAAGCAAATAATAATAATAATAATAATAAATAATAATGATAACAATAATATTAATAATAATACTATAATAATAATAATAATAATGAGTAACAATAACAATAATAAAAACAGTAACAACAACAAAAAAACGTCATCAACAACAACAACAGCAATAATGATAATACAATTTTTTAAAATAGCACCTAACTGTACAGATTTAATCAAATTAATATACAACAGCTGAACGTCTGTGTGTGTGCGTGTGCGTGTGTGTGTGAATCATCAGACTAATTAATTAAACTGGTGATGAAATATGCATGCATGCATTTAGAACAAGTTATTTCCTAAAATATCTTGTAAGTTTGTAATTTCATCAAAATGGCCTTCGCGAAATTTTGATAAACTGTTTCTCTAAAAAAAATACCACGAATTTAATTTATTTAATAAAAACCAGCTTTGAAAAATACTCTTACGTACGGTACATACAGTTTCTATACATTTCATAAAACGCTGCTAATTTAATCATCCGTGCACAGAATTAAATTCATATATCCCAAGCAACGCTGATTTCTATATCACAAAAACATTCTTAATTTAATCAAACATTGGACAAACGTAACCCGAAATGCTTCTGAATTTAATTAGTACATCAATCTACCATAGCAGCCAATGTCTTCGTTTGCTTTAAAAAACGATTAGTGAGGACTGCAAACAAAACAGAAATCTCTAATTATGATACTAACAGGTTTTTATTTTACGGGACGAAGCACTGTCGAAGCCAAATTAACAAGGATTCATTAATGTCTGTACACTTTCTTATCTGTTATTGCTTGTTTTTGAAGAAGTATAAGATAACTGACAGTGAGGTTGAGGCAGACTGAGGCGTAATGAATCAAAGGATCGGTCCTCGTTAAAAGCATCCATCAAACATTTCTCATTCCACAGAGTGTCCCGTGATATTTTTTTCCCCTGTCTGTGAGAAGGTATGTACAAAACGATCCTTTACTGCTAATCAGCAAAACCAAAAAAGTAGTCCATTTAATTTAATGGCGGTGGCGAGTTTCCTCCATCTTTGAATGTTAGTTTTTAATCGATATGTATGACCCATATAACCCATACATTAAACTGTGTAAAGTGAATTGTTAAATTACTATTTCTATATATTTATTTTTATCCAGTGTTACGAAGTTGTTTCACTGCACCTATCAAGAATTCGACCATATTCTCTGTATTTTTTTGTGAGATGTTAATTTCACTTTCTGAATGGTTTAGGAAACTTTAGGTGCAGAGATCGCATCCTATTATCAGCTCCTATTCAGAGCCAAGTGAGAAAATGAAAGACAACCGCCTCTCTCTAACACACTAACATACTAACAGGATTTCAGCAGAAAAACTCAAGCTCCAGATCAATTTTCAGACGGTGAAATCAATGGTCTTCTATCATCATCAACTACGTTGGCGTAAAATGGTTAACTTTCTTCTTCGGTACATATATTACTGTAATTACGATTAATATTGCGCCCTGACAGCGAACTATAATTAATTCTAGTTAATATTCATCTGGGAATGACTTTTATTCCTTAACTGACGTTAACACTTATCAACTTATTCCTTAACTGACGTTAACAAGAGTGTGATGAACGGCTCTTCGATATATGAACTCACATGAACCTAAAAAAAAAAAAAAAATAATAATAATAATAATAATAATAATAAAATAAATAAAATAAAATAAAATAAAAAATTAAAATTAAATTAAAAAAAAAAATAAAAATAAAAACAAACATAAAAGGAAAAAAAAAATTGTTTGATGAGACCAAAAAAAAAAAAAAAAAAAAGAGAAGTTAAAGTGTTTGAACTTGGGGGAAATCGACTGTTATCTGGTTCTCTGTTGGAATTTTTAGCAGCACCGCGGAGCACGCCGGCAGGAATTTCGCGAGTAAGTCACTCAGTTTTACCCAACTTATAAATTAGTGGAGTTGTCTAGTTAATTATTAGTCGGTTATGATGTGGCACGCCGGGCCGTGCTACCGACAAATCCAAGCCACAGATCGGTGGTCGTAACAGCTGCACGAATTATAATTGGCTCAATTTTCGGCAATAAACGTTGATTTGCCTAATTAGTGCAGAACTTTTGAGCTGGTGCCATACCGATTGGAGGCACGTGGAAACTGTAAACAGTGACACCCGGTAAAGTGGTTAGAACATTTTTTTTTTTAAACTTTTTTTTTTTTTTTTTTTTAAAGAAATAATATGGTGGAAATGATGATTTACTGGTTCTCGACATATATTTCAAGTGTGATCTGATGTAGAGAAGAGCGTAGCAAATCTTTGTTGTTTGGTACACGATGAAGATGTTGTAAGAAAATCAACCTGTATCGAATTTTATCTCGTTTAAAAATCTTTTTTTTTTAAGATGTTAAAGTTACAGGATGTGCAGGATGGTTTATGGTCGACTTTGCTTTATTACAGAAAGCACATTTTTTTTTTTTAACCTACTGGAACAACTGAAAACGAGTTATCTTGGACTTTGGAATGTTAAAAAAAGCTACTGTTTTAAAAGATGACTATTTTACAGATGAATGCAATTTTTCTTAATTTTTTTCTTAATTTTTATTTTTTATTTATTTATTTATTTATTTTTTATTTTTAATTTTTTGAATACGTATTACAATTTATCCTCGACTCTGCTTAAAACCAGAAAATATTGGTTTCAAGAACCAGTGTTCAAGACTCCGCAAAATACACAAAGATAAGGATGTAATGATATGATAGCGTTGACATTAATGAAGGAACCTTAAAAGAAGAAGAAAAATTTGTATAAATTAATCAAATATATAATAATAATAATAATAATAATAATAATAATAATAATAATAATAAAAAGGGCATGAAAAAAAAAAAAAAAAACATCTTCGTATCAAATAGCACAAACAAACTCTGACTGACAACCGGTGTTGTGCAATGTCCTGACAGCAAAAGAGATTCAGATTTCATTTTTTTTTTTTTTTTTTTTTTTTTTCTTTCTTCTAAGACGTTTCTTCAACAAAATTTAACACATGGGTGTTGCATGCTCTTTAATTTCGCATTAAAAAAAAAAAAAAAAAATGAAAGTAATATCAAATAATGAAATGAATGGCAGATTCATGAAACGTGTTTACAATTTCTGTCCGTATCTCAGCGAGCTTTTTCCTCTTCAGTCTTCTATTTTTGTTTTATCGGGAGCCCTTACAACACGCGGTCCTGTTAAGTCAATTACGGCCTGCGATTAGAAACAGTGTGGCATTTTTACGATGTCGTTATCAGACCATGTATTCAAAAGATTTGCTAATACTATCATTTTCTTTTCCGCGGCGGAGGAACGAGCGACGTTTAACCCCTTGAGTGTTAGAACACGCTTTGATTCTTTTCCCGTAACTTCCCGATCGGTTATCATCGCCAGCGTGGTTAAAACCCGTTGGCTTTGCTGGAAATTGTTTACTGCTTGACATCATATTTGTCTAGGTTTTAAATAATCGTTTAATACACTAACATCGTCTTCAGCAATCTGATCACGTGTATTTTGTATTAAGAAGACCGTCGTGAGATGTCAAAATACCTTGCAGTGAAGGAAAAGAGTCTCTCTCTCTCTCTCTCTCTCTCTCTCTCTCTCTCTCTCTCTCTCTCTCTCTCTCTCTCTCTCTCGCTGCTGGCTGGCTGGCTGGCAGATATATTAACATCGGACTGAAACAGCCCTATGCAGATATCTTTGCAATTACCAGAGTATTTTGCATATGTCATTTCATGGATGGAAAACTGAGAAGCGTCCTAAAATATCAGCTTTATCCTGAAGACATTAGAAAACGATGAACAGGAATGTATCCGATATCTTAAGTTAGTAACAAGTTATTTTAATTATTCTTCAATGCTACATAATGCGAAAACACATTAGAAACGAACCGTTTAATTTCATGAATTTACCTTTGCTAAGTTCATCAGGTTTGATTGGTTTTTCGTTTAAAACACTCAAGCTAAATATGGGTTTGCTGTGTATAATTCAACAATACATTCCGGTGTAATTTGAAAATTACATTTCTGTAGTTATTTATTAATCAGACTCCAGAGAGTTGACACTTATGGCAAAAAAATATTTCAAAAAATTTTGCTGCCGTTTTCTATAATTTAATTTCATTTCATTTAATTTAGTTCGCAGCACAGCGGTGTTCACAGGACATTAAATGATTTTTCTGTAGTGAATGTAATAACAGTCTGTGTGTGGACACGATCTGATGTCAGAAACCGGTAACAGTGAACGAATGGAAGAATAGGTTAATCATTTGATATACGTAATCATGTGAAGATAATTATAAAGAATGTTGGATATATATGTGTGTGTATATAGCTTTATATTTAGATACAAATTACATCAAAGTCAGACAGACAGATGGACACGTGCACGCACGCACGCACACACATAATGACATACAGACATAGAGAGAGAGAGAGAGAGAGAGAGAGAGAGAGAGAGAGAGAGAGAGAGAGAGAGAGAGAGAGAGAGAGAGAGAGAGAGAGAGAGAGAGAGAGAGAGAGAGAGAGAGAGAGAGAGAGGGAGGGAGAGAGAGAGAGAGAGAGAGAGAGAGAGAGAGAGAGAGAGAGAGAGAGAGAGAGAGAGAGAGAGCTGTAAAAAAGATAAACTAAGTGATGGATGTTTTTCTTTACACAAAATCTATGAAACTGAGGACTAAAATCTCTGCCTGTAAAGACCAGACACGCGAGAGCTGCACATTAAGTCGACGAAACACTTTAGCGTGTTATCGACGAGTTCTATTGGCGTGAAAAGAACACAACATTGATTACTCTGCCAAACTCTTCTTAGAACACTTTCTACGTGCGAACGCCACGCCAAAAAGAACCAGGGCGCGATTTCGCTCATAATCAGTGCCACCACACACCGCGGCTGTGTTTTGCTGCCACCATTCAGATGGAAATCAAAAGACCGCGTTCTTGTCCCCATAAATCGAACTCTTTGATTGGTTCCTGAATGGAGATTTATCATTTCACTGCCTGGTTCTCATAACACGGGCTTCATTTTCCAGGAGTGCCGACAGCGAGAGACCCGCTGGGGTCGAAACGTCTTTGAATTGCCACTTCTGAAGAAGTTCACCGACGCCTATGTAATCTGGTAGAGGTTCTTCACAGAAGAAGAAACATTCAGATGGTAATATATCATTGAAATGGACTGACAGATTATCCAGTTAAATCTCATTAGGGAGAGAAAATGACCAATCAACGAAAAGGTGTGGGGGAAAATATGGCAGGCGCGTTTCATTGTTCGGTGGACGTGGACGACTCTCGCTTTTCAATCCACGTCTATAGTTTATGATGGTAAATGTAGCCACACTGCGATACTTTAAAACGAATCACTCCAATCAAGGGGACTTTTTTTTTTTTTTTTTTTTTTTTCTTTTGCCTTTTTTTTTTTTTTTTTTTGAATACTCTCTCAATCGTTTCCAAATGTGCTGGTCTTAACAGAAAACTTGTAAAGAAATGTAATGAAAAAAAAAAAAAAAAAAAAAAAAAAAAAAAAAAAGAATAAAAGCGCTTTGAGTTATTACTTCAATCAATAAGTTTGATTTCCCATAGATATTGAATGTACGTGTTTGTTATTGCATGAAAAGAAAGAAAGAAAGAAAAAAAAAAAACTTCTTAAGGATCTGGCGGGTTGTTTTTATTCTTTTTCTTTGTCTGGGCTATTTTTGAAGATAATTTCTTCTGTTAAATAAACACAGTTTATGTGCGTGTTTAGCATGAAGCCAATTCTCAGGTGTGTACACATACACGGTGTTTTCAATTATTGTAAATCGTGAACCGTTTTGCTCTGGCGGTGGAAATGTCAAACATGTAATAATTACAATTAAACGATAAACCGTATATTCTACAGATTATTGTGTTTTGAAATCGTATTTGGCTGTATTTTGTTGTTTTTTGGGGGCAAATTATGTTTTAATTTTAAAAATTTTACCGAAGCAGTTGTGTTTTACTGTTTATCGAAAAATTGTTAGTGAATTACTGTACTTACAACAAAATATTTTCCTTATTTTGTAAAAAAAGATGTTGTTTTTGTTTTTGTCGTTTTGTTTTTAACAATTTTTTGTATAAATTATGTTTTATTGTGTTTTGTAGAAATTGTGTTTTTACTCACAAAATTTTACTGTAGAAATGGTGTCTTACTCTCTAATGTACAAAATTGTTCGTTTTGCGATATTTGCTTCAAATCGTATTTTATCGTCTTTTCGTACACATTTTATTTTATCTTGCACTCAACAGATTGTTTTATCGATCGTACACATTTCCTTTTTTGCTTTCAATATGCAGAGTGCGTTTTTTTGCGTTCAGTATTTACCGTATTAAATATCTTATTACAGATCAAGCTTTACAGTATCAAATTTTTGTACAAACTGTGCATTACAGTGTTTTGTAAAGATAATGTGTTACCTTATTTATTTTCGTTATTTTTTCCTCCTCTTTACAATTATCAAACAAATATTAGATCGGATGTTTCGTTGTTGCTGTCGTCATCGGTGTAATTATTTTAAATGACATAATCGTTGCACGCCACTGCCACGTGATTTCTTTATTAAAACCCCATTTTATTAACCTGACTGTGAGAAGGTGCACATTAAAAACTGCTTACTGCTAATTAAAAAAAAAAAAAAAAAAAAAAAACCAGCCTCATGGAACGATACTAATAATTAAAGAAAAACTAAAAGAAAAAGAACAAGAAGAAGATTTAAAAAGAAAAAGAAAAAAAGTAATTATATTTGACAGTTAATAACGATTGAGAAAAGAATGTTTCAATATGTCGTTAAACAAACATTCATTAATTTTGCTGCTGATGTAAATATATCAGAGCGAGGCGACGTTATTACATCATTAACTGCACTCTGTGACGAGCGACTGAAACCCAGCAAAAACAAATCTTTTATGTCTGCAGAAACAAATGATTTATTGCGTGATATTAACAAGCACTGTCACCGTTTACCTCAGTTCGGTTAATCTCATCTCTTTTTCTTCTTCTTTTCTATTTATTTATTTATTTTTTATTTTTTATTTTTTTTATTTTTTTTTTTTTTTTATTATTATTATTATTATTATTATTATTATTATTATTATTATTATTATCATTATTATTAGTTTTTGCTTTTTTGTTGTTGTTGTTGTTTTTAGCTCGTCTCTACGTCAACCCTGTCTCATCCCACAAGGGAACGAAGCAAACACTGCAGAATTAATTTGTGTTGGAGAATTTAAAGCTCTCTTGCGCGTTCCGGTGTCACGCGGTGACGTCATTGGCATAACCTCTGACCCTGCCTCAATTTGTCAGATTTTGAAACCGATTGGCGGGCAGCCGTAATGCAACAGTAATGTGGGTCCGATGCCAAAGAACTGCGCCTTCGCTTCACCTTGTACTTCCATTAAATAAAATATCGCCATGTTCTTGCTGGATCAATCGGACATTTCTGACAACTTGAGGTCGTTATCACTTGAAGGTTGCCAGGGGCCGAGGTAGAAAACGTCCGCGGTATTGCTAATGCCCGTGCGTTAGAAAAACACATTTATTAAATACTTCCTTTCGGTAATGGGAATTTCATTTTATTGTATTTTTATTTCGTTTCTTGAGATTTTCTTTCGTTCTTTCTTTTTTTTTATTTTTTTTTTTTCCCTTTAGTTTTTTTTTTTTTCGAATTTGCTTATTTTTTCTTCTTTTTGCCCCGATCACTGCTAGCGTTTTTTTTTTTTTTTTTTCCCCAACCATTCATGTTAATGAATAGCTTAGATGTTTTTAATTTTCAAAAGAAAAGAAAAAGAATAAAAGCATTTGGTCGATCATTTATCTTTGAAAAAACATTTCTCTCTCTCTCTGACTGTGCACATATGAATATATATATGTATGTATCTATGTATGTATGTATTTATGTATGTACGTATGTATGTATGTGTGATGTATGTTTAGGTGTATACGTATGTGATAATGTGTGTATACACGTATATTTTATGTATGTACGTATACATTAATTTCTGTTTCATATTCACCTACAGCGCCATTTCTTCTTCTTCTCCTATCTTTTTTATTTACACATTTTTTTCTCACAGATTTTAAATTACAATTTTTTTTTTTTTACACCAAGACTGTGTGTGTGCATCTTTCTTGATTACCGATTCTCTTAGTAAAAGTGAACAGCGTATGACTCTTATTTCATTAAGTCAGGCAAATGAAGGTCAACGAAAGTTATCTGAAAGAGGCTAATGTGTACGGAGTCTTTAGTTACTCTTACTCGTATTGGTCTAAAATCCCCCATTTTTTTTTTTTTTTTTTTTATCGAACTGCGCACTCTTGCTAGAACGTCATGCTTGGTAAATCCGTTTCCTAGCTCTCTCCCCCAGCAGCGGAACACGCATAATAGGCTTGCTCGGAGAAGTAAAGAAAAACGCATTTCCTTAACAGACAGACATCGGGCTTGTCACGAAATTTGGGACAAGTATACACCGCCAGTTACAATCCGCAGCCTCAGATGGAATTGGAAAATAATAACATTAGATGAACCCGCGGTGCTGGCAGGGATCGGAGATGGGTTGAAAAAGAGCTCCATCAATTCCTCGTCCCTCTCTCTCGCGCGTGCGCGTCACGTGCCCATCTCGCGCTCGCGTGGAACGTCTCGTTTCCCCTTTTTTACATCGACGTCCGTTTTTCTACATGTCTTGCTCTAGCTCTTAACTCAGAATTAATTAACAATTAATTGCGACGAATTTCCCCGTTCAGCATTCATCATCACCACCACACAGGCAAATACTATTACCGTTAAATCTGCAAATTTATCGTGGCGTTGTTTATCCCGAGTCAAAATCGGAGAATTCATGAACGCTGGTATTAAATTACGAAATCTAAATTCAATAAGATGGTCGTAAACTCTTTCGCTGTTTTTGCCGGTATTGAGCATGCCCGTCGAGCCGTGGATGAAATATAGGTTTAATTTATCAAGCGGGCTGAGAGAACTGACCCTCGTTTAATCGCAGTGTTTTGCCACGCGTCCAAAATCTTTTAATGTTTCACCGCACGCCAGATCTTTTTAAGAATTCCGGCGCTTTCGCATTTCCCTTATCACTTTTCCGAGGGTATCTGGTGCAAAAACATTTTCAAAACAAATACATCACACAAAGTATATATATTTTCTAAAGGCCATATTTTTCTTTTTTTTTTTTTTTTTTTTTTTTTTTTTTTAATTCAGTTTTTTGTGTTTATCTTTGTCACTGAATGTCTTCAGAGTCATTTTTGTGGCGACTTTCGTATCTTCTTCATAAAAGATGTTTTATAGACTGTGTGTGTGTGTGTGTGTGTGTGTGTGTGTGTGTGTGTGTGTATATGTGTGTGTGTGTATGTGTATGTATATGTGTGTGTGTATGTGTGTGTGTATATGTGTGTGTATGTGTGTGTGTATGTGTGTGTGTATATGTGTGTGTGTGTGTGTGTGTGTGTGTGTGTGTGTGTGTGTGTGTGTGTGTGTAAACGAACCATTTCTTAATTATTTTCCTTTAATCAAAGACATCTTTGGGAAAAAAAAAAGATTCAAGCACGCCTTCATGGACGTGCTTATAAGCATGCATGTCTGCTCTCTCATTATCAGACGTCATCTTTCCTTGCTGTATTTTAAATAACATTTTGGGTGTTGCGTAAACACAGTACTTGATAGTTAAGCAGAATTCCTCATTGTCTTTCAGTGTACATTGAGAACTGTTTTATTCAAATACAATGACAGTCGTCTGTGATTGTCATCAACTCAGCACAAAATGTAATTCTCAAACAGAACAGATTGTTTAGAGCTTAAATGCAGTTTTCATACTGCTTTGCTTTTATCCATTTTAACTGTTTTTCGTTTTCTTTTTTTTTTACATCTCTCTCTCTCTCTCTCTCTCTCTCTCTCTCTCTCTCTCTCTCTCTCTCTCTCTCTCTCTCTCTCTCTCTCTGTACACACACAAAATACGCAACATATACACACAAAACAGACATGACAACAATACGGTAAAAAAAAAAAAAATTTAAATTTAAAAAAAGCAACAAAAAAATAATTTATGCTTGAAAGCTGTACATCACACGCTCACACGCTCGAACTGACATACGCGTGCATGTATATTCTATTATGTTATCACGATTTTTGGTTTTTATTATTATTATTATTATTATTATTATATATATTTTTTTTAAATTTACATTCTTTAACTACCATATCTCTTTGCTGTATCGATAGTTTTCTCACGAGTAAAGCCGTTACACAACCGTTAGCAATTCTAACAGTACATTTCATCTGTAAATTCCGTTATTTGAAGAGTGCATGTTATTATATTTGTTTTTTCTTTACCACGTTTTCTTTTTTTTGAAAACCTTTGATTGATTGCTTTTGATTGCGAGTGTTATCTGAAACGTTGCCTTTGAAACAAGTCTTGGATTCTGAACAGTTCTCCATGCTGAATTTAGTTTGTTGTGTACAATGTTTATTGTTAGAAATAGCTTCTTCCTATTTGAATAATAATACAAAAAATATATGTGCTATTGTCAGTAGTGTTAACTGAAAAAATAGTTAAAATTTACATTATTAGTATGTAATAATAACAATATTAATATTAATAAAAATAATATAACAACAACAACATAGTATTATTATTATTATATAATAGAGAAAAAAAAAAAAAGAATGAATGAATGTATGAAAGAATGAATAATAACAACAGTAATAAACAGCAAAATAAAGTAAATAAATAAATAAATATTACTGATCAGTATCTTTTGCATTAGTAGAATTTGTCTGAGCTTTTGTTAATAGTGACTAATATTAGCAAAGGATAGTGTCTGCAGTACTAATAAAGAATAGTGAATGATGTCTGTAGTGTTAGTAAAAATGGGAAATGATGTCTGTAGTGTTAGTAAAAAATAGAGAATGATGTCTGTAGTGATAGTAAAGAGTAGTGAATGATGTCTGTAGTGATAGTAAAGAATAGGTGAATGATGTCTGTAGTGTTTTGTTAATAGTGAATGATGTCTGTAGTGTTAGTAAAGCATAGTGAATGATGCCTCTAGTATTAGTAAAGAATAGTGAATTATGTCTGTAGTGTTAGTAAAGAATAGTGAATGATGTATGTAGTGTTAGTAAAGAATAGTGAATGATGTATGTAGTGTTAGTAAAGAATAGTGAATGATGTCTGTAGTGTTAGTAAAGAATAGTGAATGATGTATGTAGTGTTAGTAAAGAATAGTGAATGATGTCTGTAGTGTTAGTAAAGCATAGTGAATGATGCCTCTAGTATTAGTAAAGAATAGTGAATTATGTCTGTAGTGTTAGTAAAGAATAGTGAATGATGTCTGTAGTGTTAGTAAACAATAGTGAATGATGTCTGTAGTGATAATAAAGAATAGTGAATGATGTATGTAGTGTTAGTAAAGAATAGTGAATGATGCCTCTAGTATTAGTAAAGAATAGTGAATTATGTCTGTAGTGTTAATAAACAATAGTGAATGATGTCTGTAGTGTTAGTAAACAATAGTGAATGATGTCTGCAGAGTTAGTAAAGAATAGTGAATGATGTTTGTAGTGTTAATAAACAATAGTGAATGATGTCTGTAGTGTTAGTAAAGCATAGTGAATGATGCCTCTAGTATTAGTAAAGAATAGTGAATTATGTCTGTAGTGTTAGTAAAGAATAGTGAATGATGTCTGTAGTGTTAGTAAACAATAGTGAATGATGTCTGTAGTGATAATAAAGAATAGTGAATGATGTATGTAGTGTTAGTAAAGAATAGTGAATGATGCCTCTAGTATTAGTAAAGAATAGTGAATTATGTCTGTAGTGTTAATAAACAATAGTGAATGATGTCTGTAGTGTTAGTAAACAATAGTGAATGATGTCTGCAGAGTTAATAAACAATAGTGAATGATGTTTGTAGTGTTAATAAACAATAGTGAATGATGTTTGTAGTGTTAATAAACAATAGTGAATGATGTTTGTAATGTTAGTAAAGAATAGTGAATGATGTCTGTAGTATTAGTAAAGAATAGTGAATGATGTCTGTAGTGTTAATACACAATAGTGAATGATGTATGTAGTGTTAGTAAACAATAGTGAATGATGTCTGCAGAGTTAGTAAAGAATAGTGAATGATGTTTGTAATGTTAGTAAAGAATAGTGAATGATGTCTGTAGTATTAGTAAAGAATAGTGAATGATGTCTGTAGTGTTAATACACAATAGTGAATGATGTCTGTAGTGTTAATAAACAATAGTGAATGATGTCTGTAGTGTTAATAAACAATAGTGAATGATGTCTGTAGTGTTAATAAACAATAGTGAATGATGTATGTAGTGTTAGTAAAGAATAGTGAATGATGTCTGTAGTGTTAGTAAAGAATAGTGAATGATGTCTGTAGTGTTAGTAAACAATAGTGAATGATGTATGTAGTGTTAGTAAAGCATAGTGAATGATGCCTGTAGTGTTAGTAAAGCATAGTGAATGATGCCTCTAGTGTTAATAAACAATAGTGAATGATGTCTGTAGTGTTAGTAAACAATAGTGAATGATGTCTGTAGTGTTAGTAAAGCATAGTGAATGATGCCTCTAGTGTTAATAAACAATAGTGAATGATGTCTGTAGTGTTAGTAAACAATAGTGAATGATGTATGTAGTGTTAGTAAACAATAGTGAATGATGTCTGTAGTGTTAGTAAACAATAGTGAATGATGTATGTAGTATTAGTAAAGAATAGTTAATTGTGTCTGTAGTGTTAGTAAAGAATAGTGAATGATGTCTGTAATTTTAGTTAAAAAAAACAATGAATGATATCTGTAAGAGAACAGTTTATGATTATTAAAGAATATTTGCAATATTTGATGGACAGCCATGTTAAATAATATTTGCATTCTCTTCAAGTGTTTACAATTTATGCTAAGACTAAAGAAAAACCAATTCCGTTAATGGAATATTAAAAAGACTTTCTTCTTAACACTAAGTGAAAACTTTGAGTTAAACCTGTTCAAACTCGCAGTGATAGTTAATTGTTCGGGTGACAGTCGATGACAGGTTTTAGTCAGAGCTCTACTTAGAGGTGACAACTCCGGTTGAAAGCTGACGTCACTTGTGACGTCACTGAGAGACGAGGCGCAGATGCTGCTGTCATATATGATAATGCACGTTCTCAAGGAATTCTTCGCTTGAATCTTTTTGTGTCTCAGTGTCGACGACAGTTGTAGTTGTGGAATGTAGAGCGTCACCTGGCGATCGTTTCAAGCGATGAATATCCCCTTCATTTTGACGACTTCAGAAGTCTGAAGTTCGAGAAGCGGAATGTGCCGAAACAGAATTCTCAAGTAGGCTTGAAGAAAAGGGTTATTGCAATAATGGCCTTGTAATTGTTGCTAATGGTCTTGTAGGCGAACGCAGATTTCAATTAATACTGCACCAATTTACAAAAACCGTGGCCTGGATTAAATGTTAATTTTGTAACATTATGGAATATTTTGCTTGAAATAACGTGCAATGCGGCATGTTTCGAGTTAATACGGTACAAATAAAATCTATATTGATTTGTAATGAGATTTTTTTTCTTTTTTTTTTTTTCTTTTTTTTGATTCTTTTTTGATTCTTTTTTTTTTTTTTTTTTTTTTTTAAGAAAAAGCTTTTATGTTTTTATGTAACTTCTTATCAAAACGAAATGCTAATCCTTTCCAATCAGAAAAGAGAAATAAAACATCGCTTCAGTAATATCCGCTCATCTTAGTAATGGACATATTTCCTTTTTCTAATGTTCTGTACTTTTATGCGTTAATTTAGGAGTTATTTCAGAATGAATTTGCTGGCAAAAATGTTGTAATATCAATGTTTGTGCAGTGATTGAAAATAATGTCATCTTAATGTTTATTTATTTATTTATTTATTTTATTTTGCAAGAAGAAAGTGTATATTTATATATAAACTTAGAAAATCACACGTACGTACGTATGTAGGTAGGTAGAAGTTACGTATGCAGGTAGGTAAGTAGGTACAGAGGTACCTAAGTAAGTAAATGTGTGTGTAATGTTATAGGTTTTTTTTTATTTTATTTATTTATTTATTTATTTATTTATTATTATTATTATTATTTTTTTTATTATTAGACGATTAAATTTTTTTCAGACTAAATACTGTTGTTGGATAACCAAAATGGCCGACAAACAAATCCTACAGAACAACATTTTAGTATTTCAATCCACTGAGAATAAAGCAAAACTGTTGATTATAAAAATACATCAGCACGGTGCATGGACGCATACGTTTCCTAATAGACTGTTAATAAATGCACACATACATACATACACAATACACAGACACAAAGAGAAGATACTACTTTTTCGTATTTTAGAATTTGGTGTGCGTGAAAAGAAAATAAATAAATAATTTTTAAATATTGTTTTTCTTAATTAAATATTTTGTTTTAAAATGTTTATTTGTACAATTTTAGATTATTACTGTTTCGGCTAACTGATTTCAATCCAGATTATAATCGTTTTTCAACTACTTGTTAATTTTTTAATTATTTTTTTTCTATCCATTAATGTTTCTCTTTTTATTTATTATAATTTTTTTTTTTTTTTTTTTTTTAAACTCGCTCTTCAATCTTTCAGGGGAGATAATTCACGTAGACAACTGTCCATTTATCGAAGACAAAAACGAGGCCGATGTAGAGGGCGCAATGATGCGACTAATGTTTACTAATTAATTGTTGCTGCTCGTTAGCTGTTGGCTTCTGGTAATTTGTCAGGGGAACGTACCGAATAAATCATCGTCAATAAATCGCGAGCAGGTCGTGGCGACTTCATTCTCGCTTTGCGCCGCCATTCTTTACACTGTAAGTGTCAAAAACGCGCTCGCTTATTGGATTTCGCCATCTCGCTCTGTCGCAGTTTCATGTCGCCTTTTCTGATTTGCTGCCCGCGGGGACAGGAATAATAGCCAACGCTGGCTGCAGCGTTATCAATCAAGACGTCCAAATAAACTTTGAATATATCTGAGTTATCTGCCATGTCTTGTCATCCGGGTCATCGCAGATTCCAGAGAAAGAAAGAGAAGAGAGAAGAAAAAAAAAAAAAAAAAAAAAAAAAAAAAAAAGAAAAAGAAAAACGGCTCTATGAAACTGTGACGTGATTCCGGACTGTAATAGAGACAGTGAGGCGATAATGTTTTAATTACGTTACTAAGAAACTGACGACATTAACACGTCAGTTTTAAGCAGTGTAAAACGAAAACAAATTACGAACAGTCAAAGCGGAGGATCACGCGCTTTATCCTCTTTCCTAGAGATAATCAATGGCGCTTTGATAAAATAAAATTTGAAAAAAGAAAAAAAAAAAAAAAAAAAAAAAAAAAAAAAAAATGTCGTAAACAAAACTGGGAGCCGAGTCTGAAGAAAAGAAATAGACTTGATCGAAAACTGTTTGATGATTTATTGATCTGTAACTTTCCGAAGATGACGTAATAAATAAATAAATAAATAAATAAATAAATAAATAAATAAATAAATTTTTATTTATATTATTGAAATTGACGGATAAAAAATGCTGATGACAATAATAAAAATGATATAGCAAAAAAACAATTAGCAGTAATGATTTTATTATTATTATTATTATTATTATTATTATTATTATTATTATTATTATTATTATTTTTATATTTTTAAATGCAAAATCCCAGATGAAAATAAAACAAATTAAATACAAAAGGGATATACAAATTCGAACAAATAAGGAAATAATAATAAGAATATTATTAATAACAATAATAACAACTACAACAGTAACAACAACAGCAACAATAGTGACAACAATAATAAAGATAAAAAACCACAGTAATAACAACAAAAATAATAATAATAGTAAAAATAACAGTAATTATAATAATGATTTTAATAATATTAATAACAATAATAATAATAATAATAATAATAATAATATTATTATTATTATTATTATTATTATTATTATTATTATTATAACAAACAAAATAAAATAATCTGACCAAAGACCATATATTTATTTATTTTTTTACGTTAGGTTATTTGGTTTTATACTTGCTTGGATGCTTTGTTTATTATTATTATTATTATTATTATTATTATTATTATTATTATCATCATCATCATCATCATCATCATCATCATCATCATCATTATTATTATTAGTTTTTGCAACAAATTTTGCAAAATTCTTACCGATGCCGATGTTCGTCTTATTCGGTCGGTAATCGGGACATATCGATTGCCGCTGGTAACTGTAAATATACCACAGCGTCTTGAAGCTAGGATTTCCAATTTCTTATTTGTGTGGCTCATCCAATTTAAGAGAAAAGAAGAACTGGTGCCGGGTCAGGCTGGCTGCCTAAGCAGATAACGAATCAGTCCTTTGCTTGACAAGATACCAACGTGTAAAGCGTCTCTGAACGTCATTTCCACTGTTTAGTAGCTGTAAAAAAACCATGAAACCGTGAAGCTAATTTCATACAAGAAATCTTGTGTAATAAGAATGTTGATTAAATACTGCGAGTTATAATGAAACTTTAGTTATTATTAATTTATTTGTGTGTGTGTATGTATTTGTATATATATATATGTGTGTGTGTGTGTGTGTGTGTGAGTGTGTGTATGTGTGTGTGTGTGTATATATATATATATATATATGAGAGTGTGTATTTCTATTTATATATATTGTTGTCGTTCGTTTATTCCTTATCATTTCTAGTTTTAAATTGATTCGTTTATCTTAATAGTTATAAATGAATTTATGATCTTATTATTATTATTATTATTATTATTATTATTATTATTGTTATAATGTTGTGTTTTCTTTTTAAATACTGCGGGTCAAAAATATCTTTAGCTTTTCGAATTTTTGTAACAACAACAAAACTAATAATAATAATAATAATAATAATAATAATAATAATAATAATAATAATAATCAATAACAATTGTAATAATAACACCGTCTTAATTACGATGTTGGTAATGACGACAACAATAAAACTGTCAAATAAAAACCAAGAATAAAATATATATATATATACATTAATAAAATTAAGACCAGACAAAACCTGACAGACATTTAACGGACACGAGGACAAGAGGACAAACAGATGCAGGGCACTGATCAGCGAGTTATTTAATTTACTCTTCTTTTGAGACGTCGACTCGACTGTGAGATAGGCATCGGGAAGTCAGAATAAATAAAGACTTGCTAAAGAGAAAATTTACTCCCGAAGGAAACTTGCCAAGATTTTCATCGATCAGAGGACAGAACACTGTGGCAGTGACAAAGATATTCTTTGATTTCTTGTCCGAGATTTAAATTAAATAATATCGATCACGTATTGACTGCTTTGAACTCAATCATTGTTTGCAGTTCCTGCAAATATATTTTGGCAGCCGACGTCTCTAAGGGCAACGTTATCCCGCTCCCTTCTTTCGGCCGCCATCTTGGTTCGATATTGCGGTCCGGTGTCGGCGAGTTTTTTTTTTTTTTTTTCTTTTCATTTGGTAATAAAGTGTTGATCGCGCGGCGGCCGAGCTACTTTATTTGAGTATTTCATGAAATTTGACAGCTCGTTTTCTTCCAAGAAATAAGCCATAAACTGAACGTGTTTTTTGCATTAAAGCTTTTTGGTCTAAGAGAAACGCATATCGTACGAAACACAGAAGAAAAGAAAGCTCCATTTTTTTTCATTTTTTTTTTTTTTTTTTTTTTATAAACAGCGTAGGCTAAGAATAATTACGAAGGGGAAAAAGAATTCGTGACAAAGTCAAATTGCAAAGCTGATATTGAAATGGACAGTTTTGTTAGCCATAACGAATGGAATTACTTTATAGGACAAATATGAAAGAAAATGATTGCTTTCTATTTTGAAAAAAATAAAAAATAAATAAAAAATCTCTTTTGAGTGGATTTATGAAGATGATAAAGAGATGAACCAATCAGAATTCTCATGACATGACTTTAATTATTTTCCTTTTTTCACTCTTGTTTTTTCTTATTTAATTCAAAGTTACTATTTTTTCGTTCGTTTGTTTTTATTATCATTATTAATTTTTTGTTTTATTATTATTATTATTATTATTATTATTATTATTATTATTATTATATGTTAATACTGTCCTTATTATTACCATTAGCATCATCATTATAATTATTATTACTATTAACACTATTATTACTTAAAAGCAAAAGAAGATAAGTTAAAATGGAAGAACGAAAAGAGAAATTAATTTACAGAAAAAACAAAGATATAAATAAACGAATAATTAACGAACAGAAGAGAACCTGATGAATGCATGGATTAACAAACATTCAGATAATAAACAAATGAACGAATTTACGAAAAAAAAAAAAACAAACGGACAGAAGAGAAAAAAACAGGACGACGAATGCATGGATGGACAACGACACAGATGAAGAATAAATAAATAAAGGAACTGTAGATAAAAGTGAAGGATGAGCATGTTAATGAATGAGTCGAGGGGTGGGAGATCTGGGTGATATCTGTTGTTTAATTTACTATGCAACGTGTCATACCTCGCTGGTGGTCTCTGGCAATTAAACTTTGATCCGTGAACGTTGATCAGATTACTGTTGTTTTTTAATTTAATGATAACAAAGCGTGGATATCCCAGAATTAATTCTAATTTGAGAATCCGTAACAAAAAAAAACGCAGACAACAGTGAAATAAATTAAATTAAATAATAATTCTGTAGGATAAAATGAGAAGCATGTCGAAAATAAGACATAAAACTGTAACATGAAACACAAAGAATACATAGTAACATAGTAAAATATAAATAATTCTGGAACATAATAAAATACTAAAAATACTGAAATACGAATAATATTGTAACATAATAAAAAACAAACAAATAATACTGTAACATAATAAAACACTTATAGCACTGAAACATAATTAAATACAAATAATATTGTAACATAATGTAACACAAATGGTATTGCAGCATAATAAAACACAAATAATATTGTAACGTAATAAAACAGAAATGATACTGTAACTAAATAAAATATTTCTGTAACAAAAAATACAAATAATTCTGTAACATAATTTACATATAACAAGATTTATTCAGTATTGAAACCACAAATAAATAAATAAATAAATAAATAAATAAATAATAGAAAGAGTTTCGTTACTCTGATAAGATCCTAATATATTGTCTTATCACACGGCCACCGATGCAAAACTAAAATTCTCTAAATGGGACAGCGGTAAACAGAGGTGTTAAAACGAATTATCCAGCATCAGCGACCCGCTTTAGATCAAACTCTTGATCAATGTCTTTGCAAATATTTATTTATTTGTTTAATTGCTTGTTTGTTTAATCTATTTAGTTTATTTATTTAGTTTATTGTATTTATTTATTGTATTTATTTAGTTAGTTATTTCTGTATTTGACCGTTCATTACTTTAATTGTTTGTTTTAAATATTTAATTTTTTAATTATTATTATTATTATTGTTATTGTTGTTGTTGTTGTTGTTATTTATTTATTTATTTATTTACGAAGCCGGCAGATAATGTTTATTGCTTACAAAACCTACTTATATTTATATTATAATTTGATAGTTTGCTGTGGTTTATGTAATTCTGAGCATGCGTATTTTACATACAATGCCAACAAATCATCTTTCTTGTGTTTTTTTTTGAGAGACAAAACAAACATGACATAATTTCCATTGTTAGAATAATTCTTAGAAACGTTCAAATGATAAAAAAAAAAAAAAATCAATATGCCGAGGAATTTTTGAACAGAAAGAGAGAAAAGCAAAACAGGACATAAAAAAAAAAAAAAAAACTAAAAGTACACTGTTTTCAGAAAGCGTTATGAAAATATTACATACAAAAATACACATCTGACTGTTTACGAGTTCGGGAGCCGTTGACTAAATGAGCTGTGTCTGTTTGTAGTCAGTGATGCGGATAAAAAAAGAGCTTGTTGTTTACAGCCCCTTTTTTTTCTTTTTTTATTATCTCCCCTGAACTTAACGACCAGTTTATCTATTACGTATCAACTGCGCATGTGCAAAAGTAAACACATTTTTAGGAATTATTCGAGTCTTTCTGATTTTCCTGAAAAACTGTTTTCTTTCGTGAAAATTGATAATAATAATAATAAAGGGGAAATAAATAAATAAAAAAAAAAAGATAGAAAGAAAGTTAAAAGAAAAAAAAAAGTCGTTTATAACGAACGTATGCAGAAAAGTGTTTTTGAGAAGAAAAACCTTTTTTAATTTTGAGAGCTATATATGTGGTTTTCTACGTTATTTTTGTCTTTTCGCAGAAGTATGTTTTGAAACCAAAGACACCGTTAATTATTTGTTCGCATGTTGATATTTAAACCATACAACAAAATACTATATTTCCCAAAACATAAAGCAAAAAGGAAAGAAAGAGAGAGAGAGAGAGAGAGAGAGAGAGAGAGAGAGAGAGAGAGAGAGAGAGAGAGAGAGAGAGAGAGAGAGAGAGAGAGAGAGAGAGAGAGAGAGAGAGAGAGAGAGAAGACAACAACATGAGAAACAACAGACAAACGTATTTGGAGAGTGCTGAGTTGGGTATGACAAGAAAAGATGACTGTTTTGAGAGATATTATCTTCCTGAATGATTTTGTAATTTTATGTTTTCCAAACCAATGAATTCGTCAAGAAATTAAAATGTCCTCTTGAGAGGAAAAAAAAGAAAGTAATATAATAAAATAAAATAAAAATTTTAAAAAAGAGAGGAAATGGAATTTTTTTTCTATTTCCTTTCTTTTTCATTATATTATTTTTGACGTGCTTGAAAAAAGTGTTAGCTATTCGATAACAAATATTGTTCTTTTTGTTGTTGTTGTTATTTTTTCTTCTTCTTTTTCTTATAATAATAATAATAATAATTATAGAGGACAAACTGATGACAAGATACGATCGTTCGGCCATCAAGACAAGATGTGTGTGTGTGTGTGTGTGTGTGTGTGTGTGTGTGTGTGTGTGTGTGTGTGTGTGTATGTATGTATGTATGTATGTATGTTTGTATGTAGTTTAGGATTTTCAATATTCTGTGTCTTATGTATACGTCTGAATAGACTCTGCATTTAGTCAATATTCGGGAACGCATTGGCACAGTAGGACAAAGTCCAATCACGACCTCACAAACCCGTCAGATGCCGCTGACGAGACTCGAACGTATGGCGCCCATTCGCGCACACCCCGAAGGCCGACGATGTTTACCGGCCACCTAGACAACCTTATGTATGTATGTATGTATGTATGTATGTATGTATGTATGTATGTATGTCTCTATCTATCAATCTGTCTATCTAAATTTATAATTATTTGCATTCTTGTGTGGTGGCTTTGCAAGTAGCAATGTTTTTGTTTTGGAGGTGTGTGTCTTTTAGTATGCAATTATTTTAGAATAATTTTCTGAGACAGTGTGCCTGTATGTGTGTATGTGTGTATGTATGCCCAGGCTTGGTCGTTAAGAAAACAGTCCATCTTCAAAATATTTACATCACAACAGACGCATAAATGAACGGACAGTCAGATGGCAAAAACGTTTAGTTTCCTTATTCCACCTTCACTGGTCCGAGACACGTTTTTTACACATTTGTACACGCAAATACATTTCACTCCTGTGAGCACTCGTGTTTTGTTCCTTTATTTTATTTGTATATGTACAGTTTGCGATAAAATGCTTGCTCATGCGTACTTCTGTACATATATTTATTTGTATACGTGTGTTCAGTTGGGTAAACGTGTCCGCTAGGTTTTTGTATCGTCAAGAAAATATTTTAGTACAGCTACTTGTATCAGGTTTTCGTCTTCCGCGATCATTTCAAAGAACTCGCTGTTTGTTTGGACATGCCCGAAGTGTGTGTTGGGGAAAGCGTAAAGTTTTTCTCGTCTTTAGAATAATAATAATAATAATAATAATATTAATAATAATAATAATTAGTGGTAGTAGTAGTAATAGCAGTAGCAGCAGGAGCAGTAGTAGTAGTAATAATAATAATAATAGCTTTAGCAGGACTAGCAGAGTGGAAGTAGTAGTAATACCTGTAGTGGTAGTAGGAACAATGGTAGTAGTAATAATAATAGTATAGAAGTAGCAGCAGGAGTAGCAGTAGTGATGGTGGTGGTGGTAGTAGTTGTATTGGTGTTGATTCTTCTTACTGTTGTTATTGTTTAATTTTTGTAAATGTTGTTATTTATTTCTTTTTATTTTTCTTCTTCTTCTTCTTCTTCTTCTTATTATTAGTATTATTATTATTATTATTAATATTATTATTATTATTGTTATTATTATTATTATTATTATTACTACTACTACTACTACTACTACTACTACTACAACTATAGCTACAATGTCTACTACTGCTGCTACTATTATTATTGTTATGTTACCACTGTTACAAGTACTACTACTGCAACTACTACTACTACCACTACTACTATTATTATTATTATTATTATTATTAATCAAACACGTTAAGAAAGTACAAACGTTAAAACAATATTTTACAAGTCTGATTATTTAAAGTTAGGAACGGACGGTAAAGGTACAAAGTCTAAACACAAAAAATATTCCTAAATAGAAAGCATAAAACATTTTATTTCAGGACGAAAAACGCAGAAGAAAGCACGAGAAAAGTATCTCGAAAAGAATGCAATGTTGCGTTGAAATTGCTTTGAAAAGAAAGATACACTTGTGAATCCAGAAATGAACTGGCTTCTTTTGCCTCCCTGTACTGTCAAAATTATTTTTTGTTGGTATTGTTTTGTTTTTTAATTTTTGCTGTTTTCTTCATAAAAATCATAAAGATCCTATTTTCGAAATAATTATGGTTTAACTCTCTTTTTGCAATTACGGCTCAGCCCCTAAAATAAGTACTATCTAACCAGAACAACATTAATAATGTCTTATCAACATGAATTCAGATATATCTTCAGAAATAGGTAATATATTTTCTGCTGGAGTTTTTCTTCGTTTTCTGTCAAAATACTGATATGTAATTTTTTTTTTTTTTGTACTCCTAATTAGTGTTGGATGTTATTTTGCATCTGTTGATTTTTTGTTTTTTGGAATTTTTTTCTTTGTTTTTCTAGATGTTCCGTCATTAAACTGTTAAGTGCAAAAATGTCATAGATTTTTATTTATAAACAAAATAAATAATAAACAAGACGAAAACGGAGGAGATGCAAAGTTCTCACTACATTCTTGAGATGTTTTAATTTTTATATTTTTTTTACTTTTCGGTTATTTATCATGGGTTTTGAAACTTGTGTATGTTAAATAAATAAATAAATAAATAAATAAATAATTAAATTACATCTAAAAAGTATGTCTCTGTATGTGTACGAACGTAATAAGTAAGTATATAGCAGATAAATATATTAGTATGTTTATTAAACGTATGAATGTTTGCATATTTACGAGTGAATCTCTCTCTCTCTCTCTCTCTTTCTCTCTCTCTCTCTCTCTCTCTCTCTCTCTCTCTCTCTCTCTCTCTCTCTCTCTCTCTCTCTCTCTCTCTCTCTCTCTCCCTCCCTCCCTCCCTCTCTCTCTGGATGTTCTTGCGTGCGCATGTTTGTAATTAAACTTCAGCCCAAATGGAAACATATTTTATCTCTGACACATACGTATAAACAGGACAAAAAATTGTACACGTCATTTTTAGTTCTAAAATTAGATCGGCACCGAACCGTACGCAACGTAATTACACCAGTAAGTACACGATTCTATAAATTCTCCTTGAAGTGTACGTGTGTGTGCGTAAGTATCTGCGTAAGTACGTGCGTCGAGAACCATGTGACTGCAGGTCTGCACGTGACAGAAACAGTTCGCGCATGCAGTGATCCGCGCACGCACCTGTTTGACGCCTTACCTGCTAGCGCCGCGTTGTAAACCTATTTAGTAAGAAAAATAAATCATCTGTTCTTGATGACAGTCTTGCAAAACATTTACTGTTATTCCCTGCATTCCGTCCTCACTTGAACACTGTTTGAACATATTTATACAAGCTTCACTTCCATTTCTTCTTCTCTTGCCTTTTTTTATATATTTTTTTTTTCTCCTATTTCTTACTGGGTGTTTTGGTTCTTTTTTTTTTTCTCTCTCCTGATTCTTATTTTCACTTTTTTTTTTTTTTTTTTTTTTTTTTTTGTTTTTTTGCCCTTCTCCTTTTTCCTTTTTATTTTTTTTTTCCAGACTGCCACGCGCTTAATGGAAGTATCCAATGGAAGGTGAAGGGTAGACTACACCAGAGGAGTAACCCGAAACCAAGGGCAATCAATCGTTGGCTAAGTTCGTTGGAAGCAGTTGGGGAAAGTTTTTCTTTCTATGGATGCGATGAACATTCATCATGGTTAGTTTTGAGTAAACGGACTCTACTTATTTTGTACTTACGTTCGACATCTGTTAGTCTGTGCTTGGTCTACAGATATATATTATATTATATATATATATATAAAAAATTGTTGACTTTCCGCGACACTGATTTGTTTCTGGCTGGTCTATATCTACTTACTTTATATTTAAAATATAATTATTTCTCAGAATATTCGGAGCTATTCTATTCTAATCTATATTATTCAATTATTTATTTATTTTGGATAATAACGGTACCTTGTTTGCATTTTATAATTTATCTTCTTATGAGTGAATACATATGTGTTACTGTTTAAATGTTTTTCTTCCCACATTACACTGAGGAACGTAAAATCAGAGATCATGAATACTTGTAAACAAATTTTCACTATTTAACAAATCTTTGCAATGAGATTACGATCTGAAACTGACGATCATCAACGCATTTTGATCACAAAATAAACCTAGGTTTTCTCGATAACATTTGTATGCTGTACGAATATTATTACTGTTTCAAATTTTAAAATGTTTCATGATCCCTAACTTAGTTGTTCGGCATAAGTAAGGAAAAACTGGATAAGAAACCCGATACAGTCATTAGACGACAATATATTTTAATACAGACATTTCGAAATAAACAGGTGTTTCAATGTGTGAGTAATAGCAATACAATAACACGCCCGAAGAAATGAATAGATATTTTTGTGACAGTTTCTAAATAATCAAAACAGAAATTAAGTAGCATTGTCCCGAAAGATTGGAAAATGACAGCTATGTGTACCTCTTCATGCTTGTTATTTTATTGTTATTTTTTATTATTAGCAAATGTTTGTGTCTAAAATATACTTACACGTTTTTGCCTTCTCTCTCTCTCTCTCTCTCTCTCTCTCTCTCTCTCTCTCTCTCTCTCTCTCTCTCTCTCTCTCTCTCTCTCTCTGTATGTGTGTGTGTACATACTTACATACATACTTACATACATATATATATAAACACTTATAAGTATACGTAATATACGTGCAATACAATATATAATACCTCTGTTCTTGTTACAGACACACTTTATTGTTTGAAGCTTGAGAATACAGTGCGTTATTTCACAGTTAACACGACCGAACAGGTGAAGTCAATGAAAGGTTGAGTAATTCCAATTAATGTTCGAGTTGGAACAAAAATCAGACTCAAAGAAATTTTTACAGTTTCCTTGCTTAAAGAGATCTGCTTTTGGCGCCGAACACAGCCAGCAAAAGTCTTTTCTACGTAATTTTTATTACACCGGAAACGGAATGCATTTTTGTTTTAATTAAACTGTATCTGTAGAAGGAGGCAAAGACCACACGCATATGTATATATATATATATATATATATATATACACACACGTAAAAACCGAATCCTTCACATGCATAGATATTCTAACACATGCACAAACAACGTACCTCAAGAAAAATTAACTATTCGCTTTTTGAATTGCTTTATTTAAATTGTCTAAAAGGAAATATTAATTATATTTATTTCTACACAAGAGAACACGTATTTTTATTTAAATAGTTTACGTGTCATACTTGAGTATTTCTGTAAACTTTAATTATATATATATATATAAACATGTATGTCCAAGCTTTAAAATCACAAATACGGGTTTGGATGGACAACGTTAATCACAAAAATATTCAAAGATGGCTGGCTGTTTTACCTACAACCACTGAGTTTTATCCAAGACAGAAAAAAATTACAAGAAATACTGTTTATACATTATACATGAAAGAACCTTTTGGTTTTTATCATGTTGCATATAATTTAAGAATTTATTTTATTTGTGTTGAAAAAAACAAATAACGGAATTAATTAAAGATAGTTTTAAAGCAATCATCACCGATGCAACTGCAACCACCATCCGTTGCTGCTGATGCTGCTAGTTCTACTACTACAACTACTCTTACAGTTACTGCTGATACTTCGTGTAAAACCAGCTACTGATTCAGGTAGTTTACCTTTGCTAATATTATTTCAAGTGCTATTAAACTAGCACTATCAGCTTCAGATACATTACTACAACAACTGCTACTGTTTTTACAGGAACGATACATGCATCACAGCAACAACGACAGCTTATACTAAAGCAACAGCAACCTCAACTTATACTAAAGCAACATCAACGAAAACCTATATTAAAGCAACATCAACGACAACTTATACTAAAGCAACATCAACGACAGCTTACACTAAAGCAACATCAACGACAACTTATACTAAAGCAACATCAACGACAACTTACACTAAAGCAACATCGAAGACAACTTACACTAAAGCAACAACGACAACGCATACTAATGTCAGAAGAAATATTCACTACAACAACAGCAGTAACAACATATATCAACAATAACAACAACTACTATTACAGGAAAGCAAACACATCACAACGTAAATTAGTACAAGAACAATAACTACTGTTACAGAAGAAACACACTACGGCAGCAACGACAACTATTACTGGTACAACAACTACTACTATTGCAAAACAAAACCCCACATACACCACTGCGTGAACAACATACTAGAACAACAACAAGAGTTACCAGAAAGCTGCGACTAGAACAAAAACTACGACCACTACTACCACTATTGCAATATAATTTCTGCAATAATAAATATCTCTGTTTATTGATGATTAAAAGTAAGTACAGCTAATACCATTAAAAAATATCATTCGCGCTACTTAAGATTACAAATGAATTCCAAGATTATGCATTCTAAAATCTGACACCGCGATATCAGAGAAAACAGCAGTATCATATAAATATATTACAGCAGTTATTTACTCAAAAAAAAATAAAAAATAAAAATAAAAAACTGAATTCCTTCTAAAAATAGTTCAAAAGTGTCAGGAATATTCATTACATGTCATGACGTCATAACAAAATTTAAAAACCAAGGAAACTCCAAATAATTTAAGATTGAAATTAAACCTTACCAGAGAAATGAAAAATATCATCGCTTTAATTGTGCGTAATGTCAGAGTAATATAAACCAGACAGTACAGCTGTTAAGACTGTCAGCAGAGGTGTTAAGAATTAACTGTAATCTATTGTAATTACCTGACACTGACACCAGTACTTTACCTCTGTGTTATGCATCAGGTTAACCTTTGTATTGTCTCATAATTTTAGTGCAGTACAGTATATTTGGGAGGTAACTGCAAATCAAAACAAAGGTATTTCATCTATTTTGTGATGTTCTGTAGATTAAGGACTATTAGATTATTTATTTTAAAAGACGTCGAAGGGTATAAAGATGACGATGCTGACAATGGTGGTGATGATAACATCAATGATGACTGTGATTGCAGAAATAATAATAATAATAATAATAATAATAATAATAATAATAATAATAATAATAGTAACAACGATAATTATAATGATGATGATGATGATGACGTCGATAATAATAGTTATAATAATAATAATGATGATGATGATAATAGTGATGGCAATGCTGTTTATAACAATAATAATAATAATAATAAAAAAATAAATAAATAAATAAATAAATAAATAAATAAATAAATAATAATAATAATAATAATAATAATAATAATTAAGTAATACAAATGTAACTTCAGAGAACCTTTCTAGACTTACTTACCTTCTTCATAATGTTACATGAGACACATTTCTTTCTCAGCCTAATAAACTAAGTGACTGTCTTCCATTCCCTGCACTTACAGTGATGATGTATATGAAGATCTAATTTAATTTATTTTTCAGGAGCGAAGCTTAGTGAGAGTACTTTTTATTAACCTAACTGATAGTTTTACACTGATAAGTAATGCTTTCTTTTCCGTGGTAATTAAAGTTTACCATATATATACAATTGTATGTATGTATGTATGTATGTATGTATGTATGTATGTATGTATATATATATATATATATATATATATATATATATATATATTTTGTAAGTGTAAAATGATCACTTAGCTTATTAGGTTAAAAAATATATTTTTCATCTACAATATATATTCAAAAAAAAAAAAAAAAGGACTTACACAGTACACACATATGTAGGTATGTATGTGTGTATGTATGTATGTATGTATGTATGTATGTATGTATGTATGAATGTATGTGTGTATGTATGCATGCATGTGTATATGTGTGGGGGTATATATTTGGATATATATTTTAATGTATGTGTGTATGTGTGTGTGTCTGTGTGTATGTGTATGTCTGTGTCTGCATCTGTGTATGTGTCTGTGTGTCTGTGTGTTTCTGTGGTGTATATATTTTCTCAGCCCAATAAGCTAAGTGACATTTTACACTTACAAGTAAAGCTTTCCACGGCCCTTACGACTGACCAAGATGATGTATGTGAAAATGACAGTATAATAATTCTTGAAGCTTTAGAGAAGTGGCATTTCTCTCTCACCTTAATAAGCTAAGTGTTCTCGGTTATGGGTGTGAAGAAAATTAGTAATAATAAATGTTTAATCTATGGGATGGGATGCAGAGGATGGGTTTATGTTTTTAATAATCTAACTAATTACGATGACGTGATCGAAGATGGTGTGGTGTTAATAACTGTTTAATTTTCCGTGAAAATGATGTCGTGTTTTAAAGAAGGGTGCACCTTTGTAATAAACTTACTGACCATGATGGTGTGTTAAAACGAAGATGGCGCAGTATTAATAACTGTTTCATTTTGTGGCTTATAAGAAGATATCTTTTTAATAATCTAAGTGACCGTGATGACGTCAGTGAAGATAACTAACTGTGTAATTTTGTGGGTATGGGTATCTTTCTAATAAGCTAAGTACCCATAATGGTGTGAACGAACATTTGCGTAATATTAATAACTGTATAATTTTGTGGGTGGGAGAATCTTTCTCATAAACTAAGTGACCACTTTACAAAACACATTATCTCGTCAGTGGTGCTCAGACTAAAGTTACTGTTCTCTGCTTTACACTTGCTGCTTGACAGGTGCTCTGTCTGAAAGACTCTTCATTTGCACTAAGTTATTTTCGTTATTTCAGAACATAGTGCATGCTTGGTAATCTCGAGTATTCAGTCTCTTTTAGGTAAACGGTCAATTATTGATAACACCATTGATCTTTCGCCTTGCTCTTCTTTTTAAAACGTGAACTGAAAGAAATCTTCGCAAACAAGAACAAAGATTAAATGAAGCTACTTCAACCAGCACCTCGACGTTTGGTGGGAAATTTTTCACAAGAAAAACGTGGAAACTGTAACAGATTAATTCACATGAATATGGAGACTCTGTAGTTGAGAAAGACAGAAGCTTTGATTTGTCCGACATTTTACATAAAAAACAAAACAAAAAAAAGTACCATTTTCTTATTGCTTTGACCAAATTTTTCCAGATTGTTTTGTCAGAATTTGGGAGAGAAGTTGCCTCCCGAACCCTCTGTCTTAGTTGTACGCTCATGGGTTAACTGTTTGTAAGAAAAAGATACGGCAGACACTTCAGTCATGCCTAATCTTGAAACCTCTGTTGCTGGTCTAAGAAAGATCGCTGTTGGCATACTGGATAACAGTTAGAAAAGAACTGATATAGTAATCTTAAATACTTTCTGTTGGTTATGGGGATTCACTGTGCTTTAATTTAAACTTCGGACATATTTGATTAATTAAAATAGTCAAACTAACAGACAAGATGTTTTTGTTTTCGGGTTTCGTTAAACCACCAATGGTTCCTTCCTTCACTTAGCTATCAGCAGGAGATTGGGCGCAAACCTTAATCTTAGCAGCATTCAAATCCATTGCTTTACCACAGTCACATCAAGACTGGTTAAGAATAATGTTAGTGCAATTACCTGCACGCGATGTTGAACCCTGACATCTTTAAAATCAGTGTCTTAACCACAAGATCATCAAGACGGGAAACATTAGAGTTACTGGATTCGATCCTGAAACTAAACACCTTTGAAATCCAAGGCTTAACCATAATATGATTACATTATTAGCTAAGATTAATATCAGAAATACATTCATTTATAATACAGTCACGCCCACTTAGACTGATATTCCAAGTATTTAACCTTTCAAAGGTTAATAATGTAGCGAAGCGCAGCGGTAGTAGAAAAATCAGTGTTTTGCGCCTCATCATTTTTGCCGTTATTATTTCTGCTAGCTCTTGCAGTTAAGCTAATGGCTGTGAATTCAAAGCGTTTGCAAAACGTTAACGTTAGTTTAGCATTCCTGTGACAGACGGCGGAACTGCAGGCGAAAAAATAAGAAAGAAAAAAACAACAACAACTGTAGAGCGGTAAAACAAAAAAAAAACATCGACGTTCATGGTGTATGCAACGTAACGTCAAAGAACGCTTGCTAGGTCAGAACGCTTAACCTCTACATTAGATTGCTATCTTGGCTAGCACCTTTGTGAAACGCGATGCCAGATCTGCTGGAGAAACAAGGTAAAAAAAAAAAAAAAATAGTAAAAAGGCGTAAAGAAAAAACACATAACACAAGAATGTCAGATTTTTTTTTTTCTTACCTTCTCGTTCCCACCTTGTAACTCCGAAAATAACCTCCGCAGATTAACAAATCCGTCAGCACTTTACAGTACTATCTCTCCTTTTTTTTCCCCCTCTTCACCTTTTTTTTTTTTTAATCCTTTTTTTTTCTTTATCTTTTTTTTTTTTTTCTATCTATTTCTTCCTCACACTGCTCGTTTCCCGGACAAAGACTGACAATTTTGACCTATTAGCTAGGCGGAAAATTGATGGCGACTTTCCGTTGATGGATTCTGTAACAATCTGTTTACAAAATACCACTGAATGTTTAGAAGGCAAAAGGTGCTGAAGGTTTTATCACAAACGGTTATTTATTTCAAACGTAAAGAATCAATCTTAATGGGCCTCCCCCCCCCACACACACATTTAGTTTTGAAGGAAAAAAAAGGAAGTGAAAAAACAAAACAACAACAACCATAAACCTGTTTCCTTACAACAGTTTTCAAGGTGTAACCTTAGCAAGATAATGCCTAGCATTTCTAATTCATGGCAGACCGTACGTCAATTTATTTTTGTATTGGGAGGCACCTAGATCGCGCCCTGATACCGAATGTTTCCGAAAGAATCTACTTTTAAACGAATTCTTCTTTACAATTAATCTTCTACAAAATCTATACTAAACAGGACAGGTTACTGTAAACATTTTTCAAAGTCTGCGTTAGAAAGGCGTGCTTTACAGCATGATGTGTTGAAAATCCATTGAAAATATTCCCTTAGAAAAAAAAACACACACTTTTATACGTCGATGTAATTATTTCCATTATGTTCTTTCTTTTCTTTGTTCTTTTTTTAAATGTTTTTTTGTCATTTTATTTTTCTTCTTTTTTTTTTTTTTTCATTTTTTTTTTTTTTTTGTCTTTTAAATACGTAATAGCATTTCGCAATAATTCATTTTTTCTACCTTAATTTTTTCAATACTCACAATAATATCTTTCCTATTTTCTTTTCTTACTAATTTTTTTTTTTTTTTTTTTTTTTTTTTTAACACAATCTTCATTTTGTTTTGTTATTATTTAGTTTTGTTTTGTCTAGGGGCTTTATTATTACTATTATTATTTTTTTTTTTTTTATTATTATTATTATTATTATTATTATTTTATGTAATCTATTTTTTTTTTTATTATTATATTCGAAATATCTCATTCTGTTTCATAATTGCTGTTATTGTTGCTGTTGCTGTTGTTGTTGTTATTGTTATTGTTGTTATTATTTTAACTACTGCAGAGGGAAAAAATAACAGCGTCGTCTATTACCAAACAAAACTACACTGTGTATTTTAAAAATACGTTTGGATCAGATACTCATAAGATCCATTAATGTGTGAATGGTCTGATCCTTGACTGTCTCTATGAACAACTTTGCACTATTTTCAATTTTCATTTTTTTTTTTAATACGTCAATGATTTCACCACTGGTTACGTCAAGAAATATATTCTGGGTGCTGAACAGGACTGCTTCTAATCTATTTGTGTGTGAAACATACACTAACGTTTTACGAATATTCGTTAGTGCCTTTTATTATTATTTTTATTATAATTATTATTATTATTATTTTTTTTTTATGATTGTTATTATTATTATTGTTGTTGATATTGTTATTATTATTATTATTATTATTAGTATTATTATTATTGTTGTTGTTGTTATTATTATTATTATTTTTTCTTCTCTCTCAACCCAACACCTGTTTCCACCATCACCGGCTTTGTGATGGTATTTTCTATACGAAATACAAACACGTCATTTTTGACAGGCTTGTCCAAACTCTCTCCTCTCCATTGTCGACCATCTTTGTTGGCAACCTTGGCCGATCCTATCTACCAAGACGTTCCGAGCACACAAAGAAAGGAAATTCGGTGGAAATGATTTAAGAATCTATCTGCCTCAATCAGGCCATCCAATTTTACGCTACTGTGCTTAATATGAGCAGAATTTTCCACAGTACTTAACTTAATTAGAACTGTACATTGGAAAGCAGTATTTTGACACCGCCAATTAAATCGATTGGTCAGCGGTCAAGTAAAATATCGGTCTTTTGATTGTTATTGCAATACAGCGTAACATTTCCACTTGAAGGAAAATGGTAAATTTTTCTAAGTAAAACTAACAAGTCGATCGTAATGAGAAATGGATTCTGAACCCGCTAGTTCATGTTTCACTGTCGTCTGCTGACTGCGGTTAAGATGTTGCGTGACCAATACATCAATTTCTACACCAATTTCCTTCTCGTCAGTAAAATAAAGATTTAATATGTATCCGTGTATGTGTGTGAGGGCATCAGTCTTAACGTGTGTTTGTCTCGTTTTTTTTTTTAATACATATATGTCTGTCTCCATAGATTTATCTATTTATTGTTTATTTGTGCATATGTATCTTCATATACCACAAACAGACGCGTGCGTGTGTGTGTGTGTGTGTCTGTGTGTGTGTGTGTGTGTGTGTGTGTGTGTCTGTGTGTGTGTGTGTGTGTCTGTGTGTGTGTGTGTGTGTGTGTCTGTGTGTATACAGATACAGTGAAAGAGAGCGAGATAGGTATGTTTTTTTTAAACCATCTAAAGTGCACACACACACACACACACACACACACACATATATTATATATACTGAAACAAACATAGGGAGAATATATACCATACCATATTAAAAACATAATTTTTTCCATCTTATTTTTTTTTTTTTTTTTTTTTTTTTAATCCAGCTAAAGTACTTTTCTACGCAAAACCGAGGAGAGAGTAAAATGATAAAAATATATCTTTATATATTTTTTTTTCTTCTTTCTTTTTTTGTTCATTTCAGGCCACACCTTCCTGCCCACGATAAAATCTGCTTGTCATCACGAGTGTTTTCCTAACAGACTCGAACATATTGTAAGAAAATGAACACCTATTTTTATTATTTCTGATACAGGTAATATCTTTCACATTTTTATCATCTACAGTGATTACTTCAGCCAGGTGGGCTGATTTGTGAAGAAAATGAAGCGATTTGCTATGAGACAAGGCTGAGATTTAGAAAAAATATATATTCTTGTAGGTGGTGTCGTTCTTTATGTTGTTGTTGTTGTTGTTGCTGTTTCTGTTTTATTATTATTATTACTTTTATTATTATTATTGTTGTTGTTGTTGCTGTTGCTGTTTTATTTTATTATTATTATTATTATTACTTTTATTATTATTATTGTTGTTGTTGTTGTTGCTGCTGATATTATAATTGTTATTATTATTACTATAGCAATCTTGCATTATAATTGTTATTAAAATTAGTATGTTTTTATTATTCTTCTTCTTTTTATAATCATGATGATGATAATGATGATGATGATTATTATTATTATTATTATTATTATTACTGTTGTTGTTGTTGTTGTAGTTGTTGTTGTTGTTGTTGATACCGCCATTGCTATCGTTATGTAGGTTCTTGTTTTTCAACATTCGGCTACTTATATTCAATCGCTCAGTTTCACATTTTCGTTCCCTTGTTTTCTCTGTGAATCTCTCAACGTGCCGCTTACTTCGTCAGTGTGTCTGTCGGTCTTTGTGATGGATGGACGGATAAACCACGGATTTATGAATATGCGACTTATATATGAATGGACGCACTGACAGATGGATCAGTAGACACAAGGATGGATGGATGAACAAGCATATAAATAAACAGGATTTCTTCAAATCTCACCATTCAGAACTTTTTGTAATATATCTTGCTTGCGAGATTGAAAATTATACGACTGATCGATTCGACTGCTTGGCTATTGCGCACTTTTTAATTCAAACGAAAGATAAATCGATTATTAAATTCACCAACATGATCTCAGCATAAAATGACCATTTATCAAGTGTGTGTTTTTTTTACTTCTTCCTTTCTGTTTTCTATTTGTGGAATCTTTGAATAACTGAGCTTTTTTTCATATTGGAATCTGTGTCGTTCTGTAGAACTCTCTCTCTCTCTCTCTCTCTCTCTCTCTCTCTCTCTCTCTCTCTCTCTAAATATATATGAAGAAAACGGTATCATTAAATAAACATTATAACAAAAATATTAACATCAATATTTCATACAGATTTATTTTTATACAGATACAGTGAAAGAGAGAGATAGATAGGAATGTACATGATACTATGAGAAAAGTCTTTTTTTAAACCATTTATATCTATCTATCTATCTATCTATCTATCTATCTATCTATCTATATATATATATATATATATATTTTATAGTGAAAAAAAGAAAGGGAGGATACGATAACCAATTTTTTTTTTTTTTTTTTTTTTAAACCAGCTAAAGTACATTTCTACGCAAAATCGAGGAGTGAGTAAAATGATAAATATATATATATATATTTTATTTTATTATTATTATTATTATTATTTTTTTATTAATTTCAGTCCACACCTTCCTTCCCACGATAAAATCTGCTTGTCATCACGTGTGTTTTCTTGCAGTTCGAATGCTGTGTATATGCGTAATACAGGTACCGGACCAATTATCCGGACTCCTTGGGGCCTGAGGCATTCCGGATTTCTGGATTTTCCGGCTTTCTGGTACCAAGGCATCTAAACACGTAAATAATTAGGCACAAACATTTTAAAATTAAACCTAAAGAAAATTGACGATACACAACTGTGGCGACTCGACACGTAAACAATGCGGCGAGTGAATGAACGCCACGCAGCTTAAAAGAGTAGTTCCGGTCTGATGAGGACAACACCCATGCGCGCGAACTATGAAAATGGGGTCTAGAAAATAATTCCGGTTTTCTGGTCTTTCCGGATTTCAGGACGCCGGATAATTGGTCCAGTACCTGTACTGATATTAAATATGTTAGATTTAATTTTTGAAGTTATTTGTTTATAATGACACAGAGCTAAAGAGAATGTACGTACATACATACATATACACGTACGTACGTACATAAATATATACACACATACATGTTTGCAATCATTCATAAATACATACATACATATATAAATATATATACACACATATATATATATATGCAATCATTCATAAATACATAAAACCATACATATATACAAACATACATACATACATATATACATACATACATACATACATACATACATACATACATACATACATATACATACATATTACATACATAAATACATACATAAATACATACATATACACATTATTAAAAATATAATTTTACATACCAACCACACTCTTCTTCCACAAAGTATCTTTAAAAATAATTTATGTCTTACGCTGCAATGGGTTATAATCGACACATCTTCTCGGTTAATAACACAAAATATCTCTTAAGTTTTTGTGTTTTTTTTTCTTCAAAATAACCATTAAGCATTAATGTAATCACCATTAACAAAATGATTATTTTACATCAGTGCAACCATTATTAAGAAAAATTAATACTGGTGTGAGACCCGCATGGCTATTTATCTTTCTTGTTTGGGATTATTTTCGTTTTAAAATATAAAATGTACACGATCTTCAAACACGGCAGTTTCATCGATTTGAAATTGTTCCACGTGGTGATATTTCACTGCACGGGCTCTCGTCACGAACCGTAAAGTACCAGCGTGAGTCCCCATTAAAACGCGTATTAGTAACAGTCGTTAATAAATACGGTTTTCTTATTTTTATGTTTTAAGATATAAAGTTTTACGTCAAGTATAAAGATATGTTGGTCGTTCCAGTAAGCATCGAGCATCATAAACGTACCTTCTCTAATAATAATAATGAGGACGTTGACCAAGTTTTCAGTTTCGTCTGATAATGCATTTGTTTTTTTTTTTTTTTTAAAAGATTGTTCTTGTATAGTTAAATGAATAAATAAGACAAACATCAGTGAGACGGACATCTTAGCAGATAAATTAAAATAAACAAATTTAAAAATAAATTAAATAGATAATCCAAGAAATAAAAACGACTATTATCTATTGTTACCTTTAAGAAAAGTCTTTTATACAAACAAGATGTTAAGAATATGCTGACGATCAAATAAAACAGGCGTGCTGCAACATTTCAAAACTTTCCTTACTTTCTATCTTGCGAAAACAGACAACAGCCAATCTGGATAAAATTCTCTAAATTTTATATAACTGCAATATTTTGTATCAACCGTACAGGCAAAACCGGCTTGAAAATTTCCGCACTTATCGTTTCCCTGAAACATATATCAAAGCATTTCTTTTTCTGTTGAAATTAATATTCCTCTTAGACTTATCTTACCTGTCTCCTGTATGATTTTTAAACCAAATTAACGAATGTAACCGGTTATATCTAAACCTTTGGAAAAATTCTTTAAATTGCGGTAATCTGATTAAATAAATATATTTCATGTCGGAGCGTCACGACATTTTTAAAGACCAGTGAACTCTTTTCAAAATGATATGGTAATAAATTCCCGACATCTTCCATACGAATGTAATATTTCCTCCGACAGTTAATATTAAATATCTGAAGTATTTCTGTTGGTGATTTAGCCTGTTGTATAATTCTGTTAAATATTTAGAGTAATAATTATATTAAACATTTATTCACCGTACGTTTTGTTAACGATTTAGTCGATGTAATAATTCTGTTAAACATTTAGTCTGTGTAACAGTTCTATTAAATATTTATCTATTTGGTATATTTCGATTAATGATTTAGTCACCGTAATATTTATGTTAAAGACTGAACTATCTGTTATAGTTCTGTTAAAGATTTATTTTAAAAAATTGTTTGTGTAATATTTCTATTGAAGTGTTGGTGAAATCGAGTTTTTATAGTCAACTGGACATTTTAAAAATACCATTTAAGTAATTTTAAAAGGATCTATTAAAGTATAAATTATACGTGTATTGTCACAAGAGATACTGCCACACAGAACGCATCTTTCTGCTTGAAATGTTTCATTTGAAACATTTATATTTAAGGCTTTGGTTATTTGAAATATTTTTCTTATTAAACTTTTAATCGTATGGGACATTTCTACTGAAAGAGTATCCATTTTATAGAATTCGTTGTTATTTCAAATATTTCTGCTAAAGTTTTAGTCATTTTGGAATAAATCTTATTCATCAGAAAAACTGTTATTGAAGCCTCATTCATTTGAAATATTTCTTGAAGACGTAGTTATCAGAAATCTTTCTTGGAGGTTTTAGGCATTTTGATTATTTCTATTGAAGCCTTAGTCATCTGAAATATTTCTATAGAAATGTTAGTCATTTAAAATATTTCTTCCGAAGATCTTAATCATTTGAAATTTTTCTGTGGAAGACTTTACCATTTGAAATATTTCTAAAGAAGACATTAATCATTTGAAATATTTCTATAGAAGACTTAATCATTTGAAATATTTCTGTTGAAGATGTAGTCATTCGAAATATTTCTAAAGAAGTTTTATTCATTTCGAATATTTTTGCTGAATTCGTAATCATTTAGAATAAAAAAATGTAGAAGTTTTAATCATTAGAAATATTTCTAAAGAAATCTTAGTCTTTTGAAAATATTTCTGAGTGGTCTTAGTCATTTCAAAAATTTCTATAGAAGTCTTAGTCGTTTGAAATATTTCTAAAGAAGTCTTAGGCGTTTAAGATATTTCTAAAGAAGTTGTAGCCATTTTGCAATATTTCTGCTGAAGTTGTAGCCATTTTGCAATATTTCTGCTGAAGTTACTAGATGTTAGAGATGTTACAAATGACAAAACACTGCCTTAATTGACACTGACTGGAAATCAGTTGAAATGTCCGCTGAATTTAAACACAAAATCATTTTAAGGATTATGCTGAAAATTCCACGAGATAAGAATGTCGTAAAACGATATCGCAGTGATTTATACGTAAACGTAAAACCATTAAAAATCATCGCTTTTAAAAAACCGATATACGAAGAAGATGTCTGATAACGCAAGACAAACAGAACTGATACGTTACGATTGCGGTAAGACAAACGTAACTGTTACGTTACGTTAGAGAATAGCAGAAGAAACAAAGACTTATGAATTCAGTTCATTGAACCGACTGAACAAGGGTGCTTGTAGATGAAATGTTTTCTTTTGCATATAAAAACACACTTAAGATTAGATCCCTTTCTCAGTAGAAAGGCTGCATTAATAACGTTTATGAATTATATTTATTAGCTGCTTCAGTGGAGTGTTTATGTGTTTGTTTGTTGGGTTTCGTGTTTTATCTGTTTTCTCATTTATCGCAGCTAATGTACTGTTTAAATATATTTAGAATAATCGACACTTGTAGTAAAAATGTATGTGTATGTGTGCACGTGCACATTTATGTATGTGTGTTAATGTGTATGTGTGTGTGTATGTAGGTGTGTGTGTGTATGTGTATGTGTGCACGTGCACGTGCACATTTATGTATGTGTGTTAATGTGTATGTGTGTGTGTATGTGTCTGTGTGTGGGTGGGTGGATTAAAGATATGTGATGTCATAAAATAAATTCATACATATTTTTTTTTGGTTGGATTATTAGACTGCAAAATTTTATTTCTTTCTTTCTCATTTTCAAGAACATTTACATTTACACATACGAGTAAACAATGAAACATTTTGTGAATATTCCTTAGCAAACACAGAACAAAAAAGCGAAAAAGTAAAAACATTTATGTCATGAAATAAAGATTTCTGTTTCTATGTTTATTTATTTTTTGTTTTAATTCAACTTTCATACTATTTTCATTCCTTTTATGTTTATTTTATTTTCATTTTCAGTTTTGTTTTTTTTTCACGTAATTTGAATTTTTAATTTTTTTTTTTTTTTTCTCTTTTTTTTTTTTTTTTTTTTCTTCTTCTTTTTCTTTTTTTATTGTCGCAGAGAATTGGACTGTGATAATCTTCCCAGTCGCCTGTCTGTCGCCTGTCTGTCTGTCTGTCTGTCTGTCTGTCTCTGTCTATCTATCTATCTATCTATCTATCTATCTATATATATATATATATGTGTGTGTGTGTGTGTCTCTCTCTCTATCTTTCTGTCTGTTTGTCTGTCTGTCTGTCTAATTATAGATTTACTTTTCATCTATCTTTCCTTCCATTCATCTATCATAGCATTAATCTTTTCTTTCTTTTTTCTATATTTTTATCTTCATTTTTCTTTTCTTATTTCACTTCACATAAAACTTAACCAGAATTCTCCAGCAGCCAATATGTCCTTATTAAGACTTATCCCAGCGTACCAATCACGTGAAACTAAAAGACAGACAGAGATATTTAGTTTTTAAAAAAAAAAAAAAAAAAAAAACTCATCTAACTATTGTCCAAATGGAGAACAGTCATCTCATTTCGTTTCTAGAAGTACAAAAATAAGTTTAACTTATTTCCTACAATTGGATTGCGCCGTGTATGGTAAGATTTCGACTGATCGATGGCTCCAAAGATAAACGAGCAAAGCAAACGTCTTTCGATGGTTACTATGACAACAAAATCAAATAATGTTTAATGATTTCTTCCAGTTGCTGGTAATGCGTTATTTGCCCCTACTTGGTGCTATTTTTCCGGAACCGAATCACTTTCACTAAGTGCTACAGTCACATTTCCGTGTTCATGCAGCTTAAAGATGAATTCCTACTTAAAAATATTTTTGTTAGAGTTACTTTGTTTTCGTCAGTTAAAGTGGTTATAAACACGAGAATAAGTTATTAATTTTCATAACTGTTTAAAAAAGATAACAACAACAACAACAACAATAATGACATGCTAATAACAATAATAATAGCACAACAACAACAACAACAATAACGTTAGTAATAATCATAAAGCAGTAACCATAACTTCAATAATAATAATGATGATAATGATTTCGTATTTGAGATAACTAAAATTTCAGATCGAAAAATGTGATTTACTTAGTTAGATGGTTACACAAAGCATTAGGTTTTATTTCTGCGCACACACAAATCTATTACAGACAGGATTTGGGTCGATTGCCGGATCGAAGTATTGATAAAACGTCTTATTTCGCTACATTTTCTTCAATTAAAGTCAAATCGTTTACTGCTTTACGTTACTTATTCGTCATCATTTTAGTCTTCATCTTCTTCTTTTTTTTCTTCTTTCTTCTTCTTCTTCTTTTTTCTTCTTTCTTTTTCTTTTTTCGCTTCTTCTTTTTCTTCTTCCTCCTCTATTTTCTTCTTCTTTTTCTTTTTTTTTTTTTTTTTTTCCTTGTCTTTTCTTTATCTCATTTACTCATCTTTTCTTTCTTTTTCGTATTTTTATTTATTCTTTTATTTTTCGTATTTACTTTTTAAACCTTTTCTTTCGTTTTCTTTTTTTGATCTTTTCTTTTTTGTAATTAATTTTTAAATATCTTTTTACTTCTTTTTTTTAAATTGTTTATTTTCTTTCTTTCTTTTTCTCCATTTCCATTTTTTATATTCTTTCGTTCTTTATGTCTATCTTTTTTCTTTCTTTCACTCATTCATTATACCTATCTGTTTTTCTTTCTTTCTTTCACTCAATCTTTACACCTATCTGTTTTCCTTTCTTTCTTTCACTCAATCTTTACACCTATCTGTTTTTCTTTCTTTCTTTCACCCGTTCTTTATACCTATCTGTTTTTCTTTCTTTCTTTCGCTCATTCTGTATAGCTATCAGTTTTTCTTTCTTTCATTAGTTTCTCATTTTCTGTTTTTGTGATGAAGTGGATGTCTGTGTTATCGCTGAGTGTCAGAGTTGTGTACATTTTTGGTACCGTTAATCTCGTGTCTACTTCGTCAAATTTACTTACACTCAAAAATCTCTTCGACAGTTGTTTTGTTGTTGTTGTTGTTGTTGTTGCTGTGCGTCTGTCTGGTTTTTTTGAAACACAAACAGTGCAGTTTTTCCTAACAAACTCTAAAACAGATATCTGCTTTTTACAAAAAACTAGTATTGCTGCTACTGTTACTGTTATGGCTGTCACACTGTTTTTACTACTACAACTACCACCACTACTATTACTACTACTACTAAAATTAAACTACTATTACCAGTACCACTACCACTGCTACTACTACTACTTCTGTTAGTATTACAACTACTACGGCTACTGCTACGATTGTTACTACTATTTACAAGTGTACCACAAATACTACTACTCCTATCACTACTACTACTGCTGCTGCTATTGCTACTATTTCAGATCATACTATCGCAACTACTATTACTATTACTTCGACTGTCATTATTAGTATCATCACATATTCTACTATTACTGTTACTTAATGGTGCTATTGCTACTATTACTTCTAGTAACGCCACACTTACCGTTAGAACTGCTTTTATTAGTAGTTCCAATGCCAGCACTAGTACTACAATAATTTCTTAATTTTACTATATCTACCAACACTACTAACATTTCTACTATTTAAGTCTTTATCTATCTATATATAAGTAATTTACAGCTATAAGAGAATGATTAGAAGAAGAAGAAACAGAAGAAGAAAAACAAAAAAAAAAAAAAAAAAAAAAAAAAAAAAGAAAGAAAAAAAAAGAGGAAGAAGAAGAAGATGAAAAAAAGAGTAAAAGTTCAAACTGATCTAAAGAAAAGCAAAGAGTAAGCAGTTTTATCGCTGGATTTCATATTACTTCGTCTACGGACGTATAGATGGCTGACTGTGTGTTTTTACAATACAGTATTTAAAAAACCATCAACCATCGAATTCACTTAGAAGAGAGCAATCTCTTACCTGCTGCTGAAGATAAAAACCCTCAGAGAGAAATACAAATTCTTCACGACATGAGGTAAAATATATTTTTTTTTTATTTTATTTTATTTTATTTTATAATATATTTTTTTTAAACCACAGTTATCGCTAAAAATTATATATCAGCCTGCCAATGGGTGTTTCCAACATGCATATGTAATTTATCTGATAACGTAGTTGTTATGACGTCACTGCAGCCCGTTTCGGTCATGGGTGATAATTCAGGCTATGGTTTGCCCAAGGGCAGATAATTTCAAATAACTGAGTAATAAGCGAAAAACAAAAAAACGGTTAAAGATCGAAGAGATTCTTCAGTAAATTTTTATTAACATTAACGCGTCTACTGCTTAAATACTCTACTACAGTTATTACTGTTATTTCACTGCTGTTATTAATGCAGTTATTGATATTATCTGTACTACTGCTGCATCTGCAACTACTACTGCTACTATTAATACAACTACTACTAAAGTTATTACTAGTATTACTTCTAAGACTACCATCATCATTATTATTACTTCTTCAACATGTATGCATACCCGCATTAATAGTTTTCTATGTCGGCATATGTACGCGCTTGTGT
The DNA here is from genome assembly GCA_012295275.1 of Chrysomallon squamiferum. NCBI lineage: Eukaryota > Metazoa > Mollusca > Gastropoda > Neomphalida > Peltospiridae > Chrysomallon > Chrysomallon squamiferum. Next base: position 18,362,247 of record CM022671.1, read on the forward strand.
ACGTGTGTGTGTGTAATTCATATTCAGAGACAATGTAAACAAATATGAAAATAATATATATTGTATGCACATACGTTTTAAAAACATTTTCTCCAGTTCACCCACATCCACATTAACTGCTAGACCTTAACAAAACAATTCCTGTACATTTTTTTTTTTCTTCTTCTTCTTCGTCTTCTTTTTTTTTTCTTCTTTCTTGATCAAAACCGTTCATTAAGTCTGTAATTACGTCGTTAATGGTCACAATTATAACGAGGCTATCTATGATAACAAGCGACACAGCATTAGCAATAGTCAATTATTAAATAAAAAGTGAAAAGCGCTTTTTAATGTACATCCTTCCTCCATTCTGCGTCTCATCAAAGAGAGTCTTGACAATTTATGACGACTTCAAAAGATTCAAGAGGTGGAAACCTTTCATCGTTTGCTGTATGACGTTTTAAATCAACAGATCATATTCACAGAGTAGTAATATTCTAAACTTGTCAAGATGAGTCAGCTGAAGTCGTGGGAAGGAGATTGTGGAGATTTTAGTCTGTATGTACGTACACACATATATTATACTATTAATAGAAAGAGTGAAATACACGTGCCTTCATGATGCACGCAAGGGTACATGTATTTATAATTCAGAAATACATTCAGCATTTATATTCATTCGTACACACATACAATCATAAGCACAGGTAGGTACGTGCATAGATAAATAGATACGTATATATACATATGTGCATATATATATACACATACAAACATACGTACGTACTACGTATATACACATATAACAACATACACAATCATACATACAGGTATACATATATACATTTATCTTATATTATATTTATAAATGATGTGTATGAAAGCACCAAAAAATGATCATGGATATACACTTGTAAGCCATATTTAATTATGCAATAAGTAAGGATATTCAAATGTTACTGCGTAATATATTTGTTATTAACATCCTAACAGAAAAAAAAAAAAAAAAAAAATTCTTATTGAAAATATCAGTCTTACGCGAGTGACGAAGTAAGATATATTTTTTTTTTTTACCTCGATAATAATAGTGAATGTCTGAGATGTTTACAAAAGATTCACTGTATAATCTTATGAATACCCCATCCATTGCCTTCTCTAAGACATGTCCAATCAGATCATGAAATCTTGGCATCTTCGGGACTTTCCGGAACGTGACGAGAATCGTCTGCTCGGCATTACATGGCGGCCATGTCGGCTTGGGCTAGCTACACAAACAGACACATTAGCTTAGTTTTGTCAATTGAAAAACGAAACAGAACTTTTTATCGAACTCCTCAGACGTCGCGGACCCAGCGATTGGCAAAAACCGAATTATAGGGAGTAAATTCATGCTGTGGAAGATTTCGATGCAATTTTCGAGAGATTTGTCAAAATGACAAAGAAATTTAATTTCATTTAGCTACTCGGTTAATTTCGTTTCGCTGACCCCGATGTACGTCGGTTGCCGCTTCTTTCTGTTTCGCTCTTACCCCGAGGCTGGCTCGTGCGTTATCATATTTAACACTTTTCGTACAATCAAAAGAAAAAAGAAGAAAAAAAGAACGATTGCCAGACGTCTGAATAATTTTTTTATTTTATTATTATATATACATTTTTTTTTTTTTTCATTAAACAAACGTCAAAACGAATTTTCTCTCTCTCAAAGCCCAGTGATTACGTCAGAGCGAAACAAAGTTGTCGTAATTACGTTCTTCATGCACACAGTTTGAGACACAAATTGCAGGAATGATTTCGAGTTCACAAACTATTAAATAATATTTATCAAGTCGGCGATTTTCGCTTTGATCTAGATGAACGCAAATACAAATGTAGAAAAAGCAAGTTAATCGTTTATTTACAGAGACAGTGTTACGTTTTACTTGCATCTTGAATTAGTAGTCCTTTTTCTGGGAATAATCTTGCTTATTTATAAAATTGTCTCTGATTTGAATAAATTTACATAAATTTACGTACAGACTTGAACACAGTATTTGATTATGTCTACTGAAGTAAACCGAACTTTGGATACACTATACATTAAAAGTTGTAGTTTGTGCGTTTCTGTCTCTGTGATCTCCGAAGATTACAAAATTTAAGAGTATCTATAATATATATACACATAAGAAAGTAAAATTAATCTGAATAAATTGTATATAAACTTGATAATTTAAATCTAGTGAACTGGAAGTGAACTGAATTTAAACAAATTTTTCCTCTATGACTTTCCCTTATTAATAATTAATAATTTATTTATTTATTTATATATTAATTTATTTATTACTACTACTACTACTACTACTAATAATAATAATAATACTAAGACTATTATTACTACTACTACTACTACTACTACTACTACTACTACTGCTACTATTATTTCGGTAATCATAATCATCACTATTATTTCTTTTTTATTTCTTTTCTTCTTCATTTATTTCTTTCCTTCTTCATTTATTTCTCCTTCTTCTTCTTCTTCTTGTTACTGTTGTTACTGTTATTACTGTTATTACTGTTATTATTTGTTTTCCCCATTTTTTCCCCCCACCTCTCGACAGGTGGTTTTGCTTTTCTTACTTTTTCTCTCACGTTGTTTTTAGGTTCTTTTCTTTCAGTTCTTATCTTTTAGTTTGATGAAAAAAAGAAAAAAAAAAAAAGTCTTACATAGTGGTATTTCGATAAATTAAACTAATTTACTTAATCTCAAGTTGATCTCCAAAATACCCCTGTGTGTGTGTGTGTGTGTGTGTGTGTGTGTGTGTGTGTGTGTGTTTGATAATGTAATTTTTTTATATTTATAATTAGAAAGTAACTTGGATCCTTAATTGGATTTAATGTATCGAGTGAGTTGATTTTCCTTCTCAACAGCTTTGATGGACTATAATATTATATTTAATTGCATAATTATGAAACTTGATCATCATCATTTGCTGTTTGGCTAAACTCTATTACAACAGTTAGTATTGTACAATACAGTATGACGTCTGTTTACAAAAAAAAAATCCTGTTTGAATAACTATAATTAAACCAAATCGCCTATGATACTTGATAACGTTTCATCTGTTGATGAATGCTTCCATCACTTAGCATTGTTATGGTACATCAATATTATTGTGGAACTCTGAAATTATCACTTCAAATTTCTCTGTATATATCGTCAGAAATTGCTCGTTTTTAATCCACCGATATTAAATCAACTTCAGAAATTATCAAATTTTTTTCCCACTGAATTCGGATATTAAACCAACGTTAAGTGTGTATATATATATCTATAGTTAGAAATTAACCATTTTTATTCCACTGAATTCGGATATTAAATCAGCTTCAAGTGTAATGTATATACTGTCAAAAATTGCTCGTCTTTATTTCATTGAATTCGGAAAGTAAATCAACTTTTATAAAACTGAATGGTGAAAGACAAGTCTGTTGCGTAAACATATGAAAATAAAACAACTCATTAAAACAAAATAAGAAGACGCTTAAAGAATGGAGTTTTTTGAGATAATGATGTGTTAAAAGCAAACAATAACTGTAAAATGCCGTTTCTGCAGTGGTAAACACTCTCTTACAAAAGTAATGCATTCTCATAAATAGCAGAACTACAGTGTTGAGACAAAACAAACAAACAACAAAGTGACACTTCAGTGTGAAAAAGTTGTATTAACATGCCACTGAAATTAATGTTACCTTAATTTAGATGTCATCAGTTTAGTCTTCACTGTCGTATTAGGTCTCATAATTTTTTCTTCAGTTTTTTCTTCTTATTTATTCCTTTCATTGTTATCCTTATATTCAATTTTGGTTTCTTCTGTTTCCCATCTTTATTCTCTTTCTATTTCTTCTTTTTTGGCTTCTTTTGCTTTCAACTGTTTGCCAACAATTTTTCCTTTTTAATTTTTTAATTTTATTGTTTAATTTTTTGTTTCTTCAACTTAGCCTTTTTTTTTCTTTCTTTCATCTTCTTTTTTTTTTTTTTTTTTTTTTTTTGGGGGATTTTTCTTCTTCATCATTGTTAATAAGATGCCCACCATCGACTAATAACAAAATAATACACAAAATAATAATAATAATAATAATAATAATAATAATAATAATAATTTTTTTATTTTTCAACACCTGCGTTCATGTACCCGTTTTCATCTGTATTCAAAATATTATTTTCGTCAGGCAACACAAATCATTTCTGTCAGCCGATAAATATTGGTATTTGTTAAACCAAAGCACGTTAATAAGAAGATTAGAAACATAGGTTTCGCCACTTGAAAACCTGTTTATTTTTGTTCTTGTTAACAGTTTACGGTTTGTGTTTTCGGCAGTTGTTTTAGCTGTCAGAACTTCACTTTTATTCCTATAGAACGGATCATTGCGCAGAGAAAACTCGAAAAAGATTGCATTTTCGGTCAATGTACTTTTAAGTGGTTTTGCACAAGATATAAAATGTTTCACATGTAGCTGAATAGGACTGATTACAAGATTTCCATTTTCATTTTTTAGGGAATTATTAGCTTTTTCTTCTGCTTTATTTAATTTAATTTTTTATGTTTTTAAATTTTTTTATTATTATTTTATTTATTTGTAGATATAGATATATTTATTTATTTATTTATTTATTTTATTCCCTCCTTTTTTTTTTTTTTTTGGATAACAGTTGCCAGTGCCTGTCAAAATAAATGATGTAGAAACATCTGATAGAGAAGCTTAAAAACAAAGCGTACTGTGATGTTTAGATCATTTACGATGTAACATTGGCGTTTTTAACATCATGTAGCAACAAATCTGGATTTCAGTTTTGAAGGTGTTATAATTTCTCTCTCTCTCTCTCTCTCTCTCTCTCTCTCTCTCTCTCTCTCTCTCTCTCTCTCTCTCTCTCTCTCTCTCTGCATGTGTGTGTGTGTGTACATGCAGTGGTACCTCGAGTTATAAGTGCTCCAACTTACGAGTTTTCCGAGTTACGAGCAGCCGAACGGTCGATTTTTTGCTTTGCGTTACGAGCCAAAATCCGAGTTACGAGCGAGCTTCAGATACGCCGCCTCTAGTTGGCGCAACGAACAACACAACATTCGCCCAGCATTCCGCGCCTTACTCGTTTGCTTCAGGTGGTTACCTCGCCGTGGAAGCATCTGTTGTGTTGTGCTCGCGTTTTATGCAGTAGTTTGCCAAATTTCCATGGATTCTAAGAAAGTGAGCGCAAAGGACAGTGCTGAGAAGAAGAAGCGGATGATGTCCATTGAATGAAAGCATTAAATCAAAGAAAAACATAAGCGAGGTGTGCGTTTAGTCAACATGGTTACGCAGTACGAGCGTAGTACTTTTACGATATGTTCCATACTGAAGCAGATGGAGCCAAAAGCATTAAAATAATTTCTAAGCTGCCGGCCTCTATCCGTGAAAAGATGGAGAAACCCTAACCCTGTACACTTTACAAAACCAATTTATTTCTTTACATTCTCTTTTATTTAGTTTTTATGCAATATTTGTCATTTTTAGTTATTTAAAAACACTTTACAAAAAATTGGGGTGGCTTTTGGGGGGATGGAACGGATTAATGGTAATTCAATTAATTTTAATTATGGAAAATTGATTTGATATACCAGCAAATTTGAGTTACGAGCTCTGTCACGGAACGCATTAAACTCGTAAGACAAGGTACCGCTGTATATGTTTTTCTTTCTTTTTTCTGTTGTCTATCTATCTCTCTATCTCTCTATTTTATTCAGTTATTTATCTTTTTATTTATTTTGGTTTCTTTTTCTTCGCAATATTTTGTAATAATAGTAATAATAACAACAACAACAGTGATTCTAACAACAATTATAATAACAAAAACAACAATAACAATTAACAATAATAATAATAACGCTAACAACGACAACAATAGTAATAATATCAAGTTATTATGAGTTTAGCATATTAATAATAATAATAATAATAATGACGAAGGTTATCATTTGATAATTTTCATCATTATCATGAAACTACGAAAAATTCTAAAAGTAAGAAATGTACAAAAAAAAAAAATAATAATACAAATAACAAAACAACACACACACACACACACAAGGAAAATCAAAATTGCTTATCTCTTTCACTAAACAAGGTGGTAAATAAACAGTGGGATTGATGAAAGCACGTGTAGAACGTGTAACGAATGGGCAAAGTTACTGAACTGGCTACCAATGATTGACAACAATAACAACTGTATGAAGAATGAGAACACATGGCCATCTCGTCTATTACACTTTGTTTTTTGTATTTTTACCTGTTTTTTTTATAAAAAAAATTTTATTTACTATTTTTTTTTTTTTTTTTTTTTCTTTTTTTTGTTTCTTTGGGGGTTTTTTGTTTTATTTTTTAAAATGTTCTAAACACGGTTCCGTGGAAATTAAACAAGACGTCATCATTATTAATTGCTACTGGTTAAAACAAAGTTTACAGATTTGTAGGTTCTGGGTTCAAATCAGTGTACAGGTTTAGATGGAATAGTATGATTTGTAGTACAGTCCAATACAGGACTTAACTGCTTACCCATTATAAGATTACAGTATGCTCTATTGTCTTTAACTGTGTAATGTAGGCTATTAATGTTATCGTAAACAAGATGTAATATTTGGTTGATTGGTGTATGTAAAACAAGCAGATGTAAACAAAATCATGTGTTGGGTGTGTAAATGTTTACGTATAAAGATAAATACATAGGTAACTACATAAGCATATTTTTTGTTAAGTTTTCTTAAAGGTTCTTTAAGATATTTTTTTGAGAGAGAGAGAGAGAGAGAGAGAGAGAGAGAGAGAGAGAGAGAGAGAGAGAGAGAGAGAGAGAGAGAGAGAGAGAGAGAGAGTTGACCAAGCCATAGAAAGTCAGTCGAAACAGAGGTTTTCAGAAAAAAAAAAAAATTAGAGACAGGGGTGTGAGTATGAAAGATTAGATGAGAAAGAGACAGACAGACAGATAGAGAAACAGATTCAGAGACGGATATTGATGGAAAGGAGAGAGAGAGGAGACAGACAGGGAGTTAGAGATAGAAAGTGGCTGAGAGAGAAGGAAGAAAAAATGTGTAAATATTTTGCTTTTGTTTATTTGTACAAGTCTGTTTGTTACCTGCTGAAGCAGTTACCATTTCGCCTTCTCTGTTTCCACGCTCCCGCGCGTTAATTTGTTTCTTCTTATCCTGACACAAATCACACATTTACTGTCAGCTTTATCATTATTTTCATATAACCGTGTATTCGATTTATCATAACTTAATCTTGTTATTTGCCTTTGTCTTTCTCTTCTTTTATAATTATTTTTTCTCAGTTTAAAAAAAAAAAAAAAAAAAAAAAAAAAAAAAGATTATTATTATTTTAGTAGTAGTAATAGTAGCAGTAGTAATAGCAATAGTAAATGTATTTCTAGTTATCATAATTATTATAACATTTTCTTTTAACACTGGTAGTACTTCTACTATTGCTACTTCTGTTAATATAAAAAATGTTACTTCTACAACAACAACAACTACTACTACTACTACAATTAATGCTGCCAAGACTACTACTTCTACTATCACTTTGTCACAACTACTTATAGCTTCTACTTCTACTAGAATTAACTTTATATTGTTGTTGTTACTGTTGTTGCTGCTGCTCATATTGTTATTGTTTTTTTTAACAAATAATAATATCGCCATTAATAATAATAATAATAATGATGATGATAATAATAATAATAAATAAATAAATAAATAAAAAATAAAAAAATATAAAAAATATAAAAATATCTACAAAAGTCGATATAAAAAGGTTGATCGACAGCTGATGGGTTTAGCTGCTGTTACAAGAAACCCCCGCCGAAGTAATGGAACTGTACCTTGACATTTCCATGTTTTTGCCGGTCAGTGTTCATCAAATATATCTCCTGACGCCAGCCACACCGCTCACGCTGTGTTATTATCTATATTCTTACCAACATCGCACAGATTTGCTTAGATTACTCGACAGAAAGGGAAACTGGATTCGCCGTTATCGGGGAGGAAATGTAAGAAGCGCCACGTGCTCTTCTGTAACCTTTACGAAACTGCGGCTTTCTCTTAACAAGCTAATGGAGGTCGAGTGCCGTGCCGCCCGAAATATGTGGCACGTGCTGTCAGTGATAAACGTACACTAGTGCGACAGCGGGTACTTTGATAAAGAGATATTGATGATTTAGTACCTGGTGGAAGAAATTTATAAACGTTTTTTATTTTATGTTGTATAGTTGTTTAAAGATAAGAAAAGAGAAAGAAGACGAGAAAAATAATGAAATGTAAAGCGGTAATAATAATAATAATAATAATAATAATAATAATAATAATAATAATAATAATAATAATAATAATAGTAGTAGTAGTAGTAGTTGTTGTTGTTGTTGTTGTAGTAGAATTGTAGCAATAGTAATAATAGCAGCAGTAGTGGTACTACTGCTACTGCTAGTGTTAATAGTAATATCAAGAGTTACTACTAGTGATAAAATAATAATAAGAAGAAGAAGAAGAAGAAGGAGAAGAAGAAGAAGAAGAAGCTAAATAATAAAATTTAAAAATTTATAAACTGTACATATTATTATTATTTAATTAAAATTGTAAGTTAAAACGAACTTGAAAAGATAGAGAGCGAAAGAGTATAAGACAACAACATGATGATCATCAACAACAATAACAACAACAATAAAGCAAGAATAATAATAATAATAACAATAATAATAATAATAACAAGAAGAAGAAGAACAACAACAACAACAATAATAATAATAATAATAACACCCTCGTCAAAAACCATTAACAACAATAATGACAACATCAAAAAAATAAAATAAAATAAAATAAAATAAATAAATGAATAAATACTGCCACCACCACCGACTACAACTACTTCAACAACAACAGTGTACAGTCCAGTAACATAAAAACCGATTGCACACAGAGGAAGAAGTGTTATCTTTTATCGTCAATTTTGTGTTCATCATCTTCCACGTTATTCAAGACTGACATATTAAAAATACCACTAAATAAATTACTGCAGGCTAACACGGGCAATTCTGGTACAGGCCACCTTAAACATTTTCATCATAACTCGTGTTCGTATCAGTTCAGAAATAAAAAAATATTTATAATTATCTGCTTATAGATGCAATAATATTCCGACGAGGTGAAGATTTTTTCTTTTCTTTTCTTTTTTCTTTACATCTTTCCGAACGATTTATTTATTTATTTATTTATTTATTGTAATAATTTACAAAATATTTTCTCATGTAATAGCCTGGACGGTAGTGCCTCGTTGTGACACTATTTACAACATATAAATGCTTGTATCTACACTAAATGATTCATCGTACTTCGGTCACAGTAAAAAAAGAATTAAGAACCATTAATATATATAAATATATATATATATATATATATATATATATATATATATATATATATATATATAACACACACACACACACACACACAATCAGTCAAACGCATATTCAGTTATATTTTAGCAGAAGTCGTAACTTTATAATATATATTTTGTATCTCATACACATATTTTGAGATAAAAAGTATCGATATATATATTTATATATTATATATATATATAATATATTTATATTTTATTATTTTAATTTTTTTTATTTTTATTTTTATTTATTTTATTTTTTTTTTTTTTTTTTTTCAATAGGTTAGTATCGAAAACACATCGCATACACTCACAGGTACGTCACACACACATACACGCATTCGGTCGTCAACCAGTTAAAGCGTCCGTGTAGAGATACAAAATGAAGTCTAAATGATTATTCTTTTCACTTCCTAGTTATTATTTTATTGTTTCAGTCGATCTGTCATCGATTTCAATACAGTATTACAATAAAATAATACCGTTAACAAAAGAAGATATTGCATTCAGAATTCGTGACGTCATTGCTCACGTTTATGGCTTATTCTAGAAACCGTAAATCAAATCAGTCTGCCTCGTAAGAGATGACGTCACGCAAAAGAAAAATGATGTTTTTAAACTTCACTTTTTTGTTCTTATTCTTAGTTTCATGTATCAGGGAGTGCCTCAGTTCTGGCTCTGATTAACATTTTTACAAACTACATTGATTGCTGAATGGTTTCAAACATCTGTTGTCAGTTTCGCTTTTAATGTTTTCAAAATATCTTTTTCTTTCCTTCCACTTCACTTTGTCCATCTTTGGATACATTTGTCTTATTCACTTTCTCTATAATACACTATCACTTTATCTCTTAGTTATTCAATCTTTCATACATAATTTCTTTTGCTCATTCTTTTTCATATCTTTATCCACTTCTGTCTCATACAGAGCATCATACAGAATCTCTCTTGGTTTTCATCTCTCTTTCTCTTAGTCTGCATATCTCTTTCTCGATCTCTCTATTGCTTTCTTAATCTCTCTCACACAGTTTTTAAGTATCTTTCTTTTTCTTTCTTATATGTACAATTTCTTGGTGTATTTATCTCTCTCTTTCTCTCAGTCTCAGTTTCTCAGCTCTCTCATTCTTTCTATTGCTCTCCTACTTTCTCTCACGCCATTTCTGAGTCTATTTGCTTTCCTATCTCTTTCCATTAATATCGGACTCTCTCTCTCTCTCTCTCTCTCTCTCTCTCTCTCTCTCTCTCTCTCTCTCTCTCTCTCTCTCTCTCTCTCTCTCTCTCTCTCTCTTTCTCTCTCTCTCTTCTTTCCATTAATATCCATCTCTTTCTCTCATATACTTTCATACCCAGACACCTCTCTCTGATATTATTTTTTCGGCAAATCTCTGTTTCGACTGACAGATCTACCGCCATTTTGTTTATCAGTGTGATACATCATCTGTCTTTATTTCTGTCTACGAATCTCATTTCCTTTGTCTATTGTAACTTATCATAACTGATAACTTCAAAGCTATTTTCTCTTCTTTTTTTTTTCTCGCTTCCCTCTTAAGATAAAAATTCTAAATTATTGTAATAATTCAAAAGATTGTATCGCAAAGAATAAATAATGATAGGTGTAATTAAAATGAACCATTTCACCAGTGCATTCGTACCACAGAAGAGCATCCATTTATAGATTTTGTTTAAAAAAATAAAATACATATATATATATATATCTTTTGTTGAAAACTTTATTATATTATTTTTTAAAAGCTGGAAAATGTGATTATTATATTATATATATATATAAAATATAACGCAGAAAACAGTGAGAAAATATCCTATTTTAATATTTCAGTTCCCGTTTCACATGCTCTGTGATAAACGTTACCTTTAAATACAACTTTAATGAAATTGATAAGTACATGTTCATTTTTTGTGTTTATGCGTGCATTCGTGCATGCATATATTTATAAACATAAAAATGGTTTGAAAAACACGTGTTTTTGTTCTTCACTTCAGCCTCATCATCTCTCTCTCTCTCTCTCTCTCTCTCTCTCTCTCTCTCTCTCTCTCTCTCTCTCTCTCCGTCTCTTTTTTTTTTATATATATATATATATAAAACGCTATAATTACACACACACACACACACTATACACACACACACACACACACACACACACACACACACACACACACACACACACACACACACACACACACACACGAAGGATCTCACATCAGGCGACTTAGCGTAGTGTAAATAATTTTTATATCAGGAAGGAAGGAATGCTCTTTTTTCTCTCGGGTAGTTTACAATTACACCAAAACTGATAAGGATTTTTTTATATAAAGAAAATAAATTTCCCTATCGTTGATGTTTTATGCACGGATTTATTCAGATTTGCGGCTTGTGAAGAATGTATGACGTAGGTAACTGTAGCGAATCTTTTTATCCATTTCCGCTTTCATGTACAACGCTGCATAACAACCTAAACAATATTGGTTTCATTAAAAAGAAAAAAAAAAAAAAAAAAAAAAAAAAAAAAAAAAACTTTGTCTTATTTCCTGTAGAAGTTAATGCTTTCTCTCGTTTTTTTTTTTTTCTATAACATTTTTCGACCTTTTTCTTTGACCTTCAAAAGAAAAAAAAAAAATGCACACTTATAAGTATACATTTTAATCAGCTGGCTTAATGCTTCATCAAATGTTAACTCCCGTATACATCCATTTTTAAGTTTACATACATATATACAAATACATACATCGTACGAACACGCACACACACATAAAGACGTATATTTTCTTTAGCAAATATAAAGTAACTATTACCACTACTATTATTACTAATACTACCTATTACCACTACAACCACTACTGCTACTAATAATATATAATAATGGTAAAAAGTACTATTACTACTACAATCTGTTACAGGCTTTGCATGCAAATTTTAAAAACAAGATAAAATGTTTTAAAACATAACACTGCACTCTGTGAAAACGAGAGCTCTAATTAATAATCAGAAGTCCATGACAATAGAACACGATCTTCTATGACAGCTGATTGAACCCATCTGCCTCTAACCTTTCGTTGGAATCAAATTCCTATCTGCTTCCGGTAAGTAGGGTAAGACCAAAACGACGGACCTGCCATTGGCGTAATCTTCCGTCGTTCGGTTTACGTCAAACTGCCGATACCGGGGAAAATATCAAGCGAAACTTTACGAATAACGATAACAAAGCCTAAATAAACTTTCTGATGTAATCTTCAGATGTAAAGGTCAAAAGAAAACGATTATGGGCAGGTAAAGAGCGTTCGTGTTGTAAATCGCGTATTCGTTTCAGTGTCTAGAAAACTCTAGTGGTATTTTCAATGAACAGATGTGTACAGTGCATGTCACTTTCATTACATTCCAGATGTTTAGAACAATTGCAGTATAAAGATAAGTGTGCACACATTGTATGTACACGTATGCGTCCGTGCATGCATGGATGTATATGCACGTCTGCATGTATGTATGGATGTGCGAATGTGACTATGTATGTATGTATGTATGGATGGATGGATGGATGGATGGATGGAAGCATAATTACAAACATATATAACATTTATATACTGTTATGTTTGTGCGTCCGTATGTGTGTGGAAAAGAGAAAAAGAAAGAAACAGAAAGAGAAAAAAAAAAAATCCCAAATTGAGACCGACAGACAGACAAACTGCGGCGGACAGAAAAATGGAATGATGTTAACATACGTTTACTTGTTGTTAACTGGAGATGACAAAGAACAAAACCAACATCATATTCACAGTAGGAGACTTCTCGTTCTAAAACAATATCAGATGTAGTGGCAATACCTGTATATATACATTTAACATTGTGCTCCTAACGAGATGAAAAATTTAACATGACGTCTGTAGATCGAAAAACAAAGCAGCATGTGTTTAAATTATAAATTAGTGATATGTTATCATTGTTTTTCATCAGTGCCATCTAAGAAATGTTGAGAACAATTAGAAAAAGTCTGGGCAGACTGAGCCTATTGTTTTATCACTTTCATTTATTTTTGTTTCTCAAATACCGTTTTATTTTGGGGTGTTGCTGTATTTTTTTGAGTATTGTGTGTTTGTATATAATGCCTGGTTCCTTTTCTGTGTTTATTAATTTGTTCATACTTACGTAGATACACACATATACTTGTACGCATTTGCACATAAACACATGCAGAATATACATAAAAACATGCATGTGTGTTTTTGATTATGTATGTATGTATGTATATAATACATAGACATACATATATGCATACACACTTATACACACATGCATAAACTGATATGTACGTATGTACGTACATACATACATACATACAAACATACATACATACATATATACATACATACATATAGACATACATACATATATATACACACATATACACATAATACAAGGCTGTCTTAAATACATATATCCAGCATTAACAAAAATACATACAAAGATATTATACAAACCAGAACGACTAAGTTAAATACACACAAGCCAATACTATAAATACAAATGGCAATTTAATACGTCGGTTTAGCTTTCATTTTCTTCACCAAGGATTTTTTTTTTTTTTTTTTTTTTTTTTTTAAATCTATTTATTTAACAAATTAACGAACATGATAAATAGTTACGTGAAAGTATCGAGTTAGACAATAAATCAAAGCGAATTCTTTCGCTGTCTGATTGTTTGTTACTGCAAGAGGCTGGAGGAAAAATTGATGACGTTAGTTTTAGAAACGTAATTAATCGTGTTGATTCTAACAAAAATCGCTTCGACTAAGTATCTAAAATCAGAAAGAAAGGGGGGGATGGGAAAAAAAGGTTAAACTGGTTCTCGTGAATTTGATGGATTTGGCGGAACTAAGGAACCTACGAGTGATAGAAAAATGTGATTAGAAAGAAACGCAAAAAAAACAAAAAAAAAAAAAGTTAAAAAAGAAAAAAAAATGGTTGAAAAAAAAAGAAAGAAAAAAGTTGATTTGGAAAGACGATAATTAGTTTATTTATCAAAGACTTCATTTTTTTTCTTTGTCTTTTTATTGCTTTTTTTATTATTAATTTTTTTCATCAAATTTATAATGATTTATTTTTTCATTTCTTTTCTTCTCTCTCTCTTTCTCTGTTTCTCTCTCTGTTTCTTTGTCTTTCTCTCCCTCTGTCTTTGTCTCTTTCTCTTTGTCTCTCTTACTCTTTCTTTTTCTCTCTGTCCCTCTCTTTTTTGTCTTTCTTTCTGGGATTCTCTCTCTCAATCTCTCTCTGTCTCTCCCTTTTTCTGTCATTTACTCTTTTTCTCTCTCTTTCTCTCTCTTTCTATATATCTCTCTTTCCTTCCTTTCCCTTCTCTCTCTCTCTCTCTCTCTCTCTCTCTCTCTCTCTCTCTCTCTCTCTCTCTCTCTCTCTCTCTCTCTCTCTCTCGTTTTACACTGTTTTGTACCGTGTCGACTTACTTCTACTACTATTGATACTACTAGTCACCACGGTTTTCGACCGAGTATCTGTAAACAGTTATATATTTTTGTGTGTGTAAATGTGCGAATGTCATTTTTTTTTGACAATGGGAGTTTCTGTTCCTCTCTATCAGTATGTCTTAAGGATGTTAGTATATCGATATAAATATATTATTTTGAATGATTTTTATTATATTTATCTAAATTCTATTTTTCCTCTTTGTTTTTCTTTGTTGTTTTTATTAAATTCTTTTTTCTTTTTTTTTTTTTTTTTTTTTTATATATATATATATATAGCATTAAAAAAATAATAACAACAACAACAACAACAACAACAACAACAACAATAATTTATCAATGTAGGCGTTTCGAGGACAATCACAAAATCTGAATGTCTTAAGAAAAACTACGGTCATAAATAAATAAACACATAACAAAAGAAACGCATACTGAACAGCTGAGGTGTGCTTTGCCAGATGTTGGTATTGAATTATGATTTCACAATGTTTACTTTATCACAAAGACTGACGATTATATCAGATATAACGGTTTGCATACCTTGTCAAAATACATCTGGTTCAGGATGCATTACAATGTACATACACTGTAAGACAGAGAGAGAGAGAGAGAGAGAGAGAGAGAGAGAGAGAGAGAGAGAGAGAGAGAGAGAGAGAGAGAGAGAGAGAGAGAGAGAGAGAAGATGATCCAATATATCTATTTCTCTTGCTATTTTTCATAGACTTGTATACTACCTGACATTAGACATATTTTAACTCTATAACATAAAGTGATAGGACTTCTGTTACCAGTTATATCATGACGGTAAAGCAGTTTATGCTTTCTCGATTGCTCCGATTTTACATAACACATAAATATACATTATATTTAACACTTCTACGCATTCTCTTTTTCGCGATAAATTATGACTGTTCTTTTTTGTTGTTGTTCTTTGGTGTGTTTTTTTTTAATTCAGTATATACTGTATCTGGGTTTTTTTTTATGTTATATATATATATATATATATAGATAGATAGATAGATAGATAGATAGATAGATAGATAGATAGATAGATAGATAGATAGATAGATAGATAGATAGATAGATACATGGATAGATACATTGATAGCTTTGACAGAATCTAATCCTTGCATAACTCTAGGAATTATTTCACAAACCTGAGGAAAAGGTGTACGTCATAAATTACCGATGCGGCGCATGCAAAGTTATCACAGCCTGACCACGTGATGTCTTCATTTTAGCTTAGTATCAGTTCCCTTGCATCAGAAAAAAAGGTTAACAGACTATAAGATATGTTTTTGTTTCACGACTATCAAGTTTATGAGACGCAGACTGCAGCGGTTAAGAAACGCGTATTTTGTATGTTTTTTCATGTAAGCAAGCAATAAAAATATTATCTAATTTGTTATGACGTAATTATGTTGACAGATATTCACCTAAAGTACAAAATGCACAATGTTGAAGGTGTATTTTGTATTTGTAAATCGAAGAGCATAGGCATAATAGAAAGAGAGAGTGGGGAGAAGTGAAGGAGAGACAAAGTGAGAGACAGAACGAGACAGAAAGTGAGAGAGAAAGAGAAAGGAGACAGAGAGAGAGAGAGAGAGAGAGAGAGAGAGAGAGAGAGAGAGAGAGAGAGAGAGAGAGAGAGAGAGAGAGAGAGAGAGAGAGAGACAGAGACAGAGAAAGAAAGAGAGATACATACAGACAGACAGGGAGAGAAACAGAGACAGACAGAGTAAGAGAGACACCTTTAATCTTACAGTCATAATCTTACTTACACCTGAAGTGTTATTGATCCCGGGTTCATAATCTCGTAATTATTTCCCGTTCCAGACAGTATAACAAACACTACATAGCAAGCAGTAACAGTTTTTCCCCATCTTTTAGAAAGTACATAGACAGAGACAGACAGTTTTCACAACTATCACGAAGTCAAAAGCACAAAATCTGGCATCCATTAATCGATGATAGAAAACGAATCACTGTATATCATTACACGATGTAAACAAACGTGTAGCAACTGTTAATATTAAACTGCGTTGATATAATGTTTTTTTTTTTGTTATTATAGCAGGCCGCCGATGAATCATTTCAACCAGTAAGCCATGCTTTAATCTCATAAGTTAAGAATAATCTTAAAAACAAATTAAACTAGAATTAATTATCAGCATTTTCTGTTCAAGTAGTTACTTCTGTACAAAGCAGTGAAGAGGATGGAGTGTGTACTGGCAGAAGGAAACAAGAGCTTATGAGTTTCAAGTGCATGTGTAATGGAAACAAGTGGTTTAAACGTTTGTCATTCATATTAATAGTGTACGCCTGAAATCTCTCTCTCTCTCTAATCTCTGTCGGTCTGTCTCTCTCTCTCTCTCTCTCTCTCTCTCTCTCTCTCTCTCTCTCTCTCTCTCTCTCTCTCTCTCTCTCTCTCGTGTGTCTTTCTGTCTCTAGCATGTGTTTGCTGCCCTACCTCGCTGTCTATATTTATTTCCCTTTTCTTACTTTTCTTTTATCTTCCATCTCTCTCTCTCTCTCTCTCTCTCTCTCTCTCTCTCTCTCTCTCTCTCTCTCTCATTCGCATCATCCCACTATCTATCCACCTCCAACATTTTTTTAAGTCGCGAATACAGAATTTTCAAACGGTATTCAGTGTTAGATAAATTTAAAACAAACCAGTGATAAATATTGAAACTTTTTGCAATGGTGGATAAACTGTATTCATTTGCATGCACGCAGGCAGAACGCTACATTGGCGTACGCAAACAAACAAACAACAAAACACTGAATGAAACACAAACTGGCATGCCTTCCAAAAATAACTTATTATTCTTGGATTCCGCCATTGACGTCATTTAGCTTTTTTTTTTTTCTTCTGTTTTTTTCTTACGAGTTTTCACAGGTGCTTCTATATATTTTCTTCTTCTCTTCTTTTTTTTTTTTTTTTTTCTTCTTCATCTTCACGTGAGCACGTGCTGGTAAAATCAGTGGAAGTATTTTTTATTAGAAATGAATGCGCGACGTAAATACAAACGATTTTAGCTAATTGTGAGAACTTCATTTTTCGTGCGCGTTTGAATACCTCACTGTGAAGCAGCCCGGGTTTATTTAACGTTCCCATGGTGACCTTCACGTGAGAAAATGCAGCGTGTGTCATAAACAGCAAATGTTTCTTATCTTGTTTTCGTTTTCTGTCGGGTTTTTTCCCCCCCTAGGTTTTATTTTCCATTGTGTTTATATTTGTACTGCTATTTCTGTTTTCTTTTACTTTTGATTTTTTAAACTTTTTTGTTTGACTCTTCGGGCTTAGACGATTTCTGCATTATTCATTCATTCATTCATTATCATTATCATCATCATAATCATCATTATTGTTGTTGTTGTCGTCGTCATCATCATCATCATTTTATTGTTATTATTGTCGGAAATAACCACAAAAATGTCATTTGATTAATAAAAAAATATATGATACATTCCACTTAATGTATTTTAAAACATCGAAATTAAAAATAAAATAATGATAAAAATAAAACAGAAAAATCGGAATATTCATAACGACAGAATACAGAAAAAAAGTAATATTTGTAGCTAATCTATTTCATAAATGATTAAACAATTATTCTCTATTTTCCTATATTGGCTGATCGTCACATTCTTAAAGAAAACAAGATTATCGACTCAGTAAACATTTTTACATTGATTGATTTGTTACGTGCCCGCCGAAAGGTGGGATCAAGTGGGTTGTACGAGAAGGGGGGGAGAGCTTTGATGTCAAGGTCATTATGAATTTTCTTTTAACTAAAGCACATTTATTTATTTTCTGTCACAGAGAGATGAGGAGGGAAAGTTTTGTTTAAACAGAACACACAGATTAATTATTCCGTAATGTGGAGAAAAAAATAAGTTCTGTTTAACGACGTCGTTAGAGTATATCGATTAATTTTCCATCATCGACAATTTAAAAAAAAAAAATTAATTTAAAAACATCGAAAGAGTAGATTTATGAATTTTCTATCATCGACTTTTTAAAATTAAAAAATAAACAATTTTTTATTTTTATTTTGTTTTTTTTTATAAAATGTCTGTTTAACACATTAGTTAATTTTATGTCATCGGCTATTAAAAAGAGCTTCATTTAACGACCCCTCTGGGAGATATTTATTAATTTTCTTTCATCGGCTTTGAGACAACTAGAACGTATTAATTACTGGTATGGCATCGGCTTTCAGACAACTAGAACGTATTCATTACTGCTATGGCATCGGCTATTAGTGAAAGTTTTATTTAAAAAACACCCTGACTGATTAACTCTCATCGGCTATTAGATGGTATATATTCTTTATTTTGGACATACGTAGTCAACATTTTTCACTTAACCAAAAGGAATCTTTTTTTGCGCAAAATGTCGCTCAAACAGACAACTTTTAATGGTCCATCATAACCAGAGGTAACGTTTGCCGTTCAATCTCACAGAAATTGAATTTACACTAATAATTTACAACGGAGGTTTTAATATTCACATTATTTCTAAAATCTGAGGTAATAAAGATTAATACAGAAATAAAAACGTATGCTGAAAAAATACGTCTGTGTTCATCGTTTTTACAGCCTCAGTCAAGACGAACGCCAACCACAAAAACAACAGCACGAAGAAGAAGTGCTTCAACAACTTCATTTGCAACGACAGCAGCATCAGCATCATCATAACCACCATACAACCATCAACATCAACAACGACGCTACTACTACTACTACCAATACTGCTACATCTGCTACTAGTACTGCTTTTACCTCTTAATACAACATCTACTACCTAGTATACTATTACTGCTGCAACTACTCAGTTTATTCTTGATACCATCACAACCAATACTCCTTCTACTTCTAATTATCATCATCATCATCATCATCATCATCATCATCATCATCATCATCATCATCCATCATAATCATAATCATAATCATAATGAGATAAAACCAAAAATAATAAGAACAACAACAACAACAACAGTATCCGGTAAGTTAAATAAAAAACAATTAGAAGCAGGTATTAAGCGACCAGGCCCTTTCGATCAGCCTATTAAGGTTATTACTTATAAATGCACTTACTTATTAATCATCAACTGATTAATTAACCATGTCCGTTTATAATTTGAGTCATTTTCTATTCCATAATTGTTTTACTTTTCGGTTGGCCGTGCGCGCACTTAAATATAGTGACAGTCTATCAGTGTTTAAAACTGTGATTAGGCTCGATTGATTAATTGACTACATAATCGATACCCACAATTTTCTCTGATTGCTAATGTGGGCATACTTAGAGAGAACATGTCCCAGAGTTGAAAAAATCTTTCCCGAAGGACGCTTCTCTGAAAATCTGAATTACATTCTAACACTGTTCGGTAAAGGAAAATGGATTTCTTTAAAATATACATGGCTTTAAAATTGTCATTAGTGTTTGTTTTGTTTTCATATAATCGGTTTGTTATTTCACAAATGTTACAGATGTTAAAACAACAGCGACTACAACTACAAAACAACAGTTACTAATAATGCTTTATAACTATTCTTATTATTACAACGACTGCTATTAGTAGTAGTTGTATTTCAGCTACTACTCCTACTACTACTACCACTACAATTTCTGTTAATAGGCCTAGCGTCAACACTGCTACAAAAAAACCCTACTTCTACTAATACAACTACTATTACTTTTACTACTACCATTACTACTACTGCTACTGTCACCACCAACATTACAGTTACGGCTACTTCAACTACTACTGTTGCTACTACAACTACTTCTGCGACCACCAACATTATAGCTATCACTATTACAACCACAGTTATTACATATTACAGTACAATTACTACTGTAACTACTACTACTACCACTGTTACTACTACTATCACTGTTACTACTACTACTACAACTACTACTACTACTACTACTTATTATTATTATTATTAGTAGTAGTAGTAGTAGTAGTAGTAATAGTAGTAATAGTAGTATCAGTAGTGGTAGTAGTAGCAGTAGTAATTTTCACTTCTTTCTTTTTTTATCGAGTGTCAGTGGTTTTCTTTATTTTTAAGATATATCTTTATTTATTAACTACTATTTCTTATCTTCCTTCCTTCCTTCTTTCGTTCTTTCTTTCTTTCTTTTAAACCCTTACACAGAATGGTGTGTCTTTGGATGTCAGTACTGACAGACGGACGTACATCTGTGTGTTGGTCTTTGCCTTTTCAGCGACCTCGACATTCGTGTATTCTGAATTAACTCGAATACAGAGACAGAGACAGGTAATTAACAACCTGTTGTGTCAAATTGATTATTTATGCTGAGAATAAAACAGAAAAAAAAAACAACAAAAAACCATATATATATATATATATATATATTATTAATGAAATTATTAATTTATAATTGACAGTCATTACTGTGGCACGCACGTACGTACAATTAATATCAAAGTACGCAAATATCTACATTGTGAAAATAATTACGGGGTCGCACGGTACATTTTTAACACGTGCGACAAGAGGGTCGACACGGCATGTTGTCTCTGAAAAATTCACCTTAACAACAACAACAACAACAACAACAACAACAATAACAACAACAAAAATAAAATTAAAATAAATACAAAAAACACATAATAATAACTGAAATAACAAGAAGAACAATAACGATATAATAATATCAACTAATAAGAAACAACAACGGAAATAATAATAATAATAATAATAATAATAATAATAATAATAATAATAATAATATTCATACTGGTAATGACAACAATGATGATAATAATGACGACCGTGATGGCGATGAAAATAATAATAATAGCAGTTAGAAAAAGTGCTACAGTTACCAACATCATCAAATCACGTCAACCACAACCGCCACCATTACTTGTATTACTATTACTTGTATTACTATTACTAGTTATTTCATTATTTTACTAAAACTACTTCAACTCTACTTCTTAATTTTATTATACTACTTCAGTTTATTGTTCTACCATTACTTATGCACTACTACTTCTGCCATTACTACCTTTATTACTACTGCAATACTACTACCGCTGTTACTACTACTACTACTACTTACTACTATTATTACTACTACTACTACTGCTATTACTATTACTATTATACTACTACTAATACAACTGTAATATTACTACTACTATTATATTACTATTTCTACAACTGTTGTTACTACTTCTACTACAACCACCACCACCACTACTACAACTACTTCTATAAATACTACACCTTGTTATACGTTCAGCTTTGAAAAATCCTCGCAACCTTGTAACTGTCAAACTTTGAAACACCGTGAAGCCTGACATATCAATTAGCTGGAAATATTATACAACTTGAAAAGTAGCAGAAAACTCCAATATCTCGCAAATTAATATAACACATCATGAAACATACAAATGCACCTACCAGATTACTAATATAAAAGACTTTTTCCCTAACCTCTAAATGTCATGCTACTTGCAATTTCCAGCTTCTTGTGCCTTGGCCGCACAATCCAGGGACGGTTCTGTGATTGTATAAAGAGGGGATCACGATTTTTGTCATATATATATATATATATATTATGTATATTTAAGGAATTTCATTATGAAGGAAAAAATATGGGTCTCCATAAATTACGGAGTGGGGTCAGAGAGGGATGAAATGCGCCCCGTGAGAAATTTTAAAGGACTTTCCAATAGAAATAAGTTTTTTTTTTTTTTTAAGAAAGGTCATCGCTTGGGGAAAAAAAAATGGTGGGTGGGGTAGGACGTGCGCTGACTTTGCTCCTGCTGAATACATGGATGTGATTTATAGTTTTGAATACAAAGACATAAATACTAAATATATTTCACGGTGGGAAGTTCAAGTAGTCTTGATAACATTCCTTATAACTAGTATAATATTATCATACGATTGGGAATAATTTTTTGGATATATCCTTCCTTTGCTGTTGTTGTTGTTGTTATTATTATTATTATTATCATCATCAATATCATAATAATATCGAAACTTTTGAGATATTTCCCGTTCCTGCCTGTTTCTCATGACTGGTTATCATAGCTGTGGTAGTTGCTTTCCTTTCTGTGGGAAGGTGCATATGAAACATTTCTTTCCGCTAATGGAAAATGTAGCGCGTTTTCTTTTACTCGTAATGTAAAAACTGGCTAAGAGTCTCTGGTAGTGAAGAGATTAGAACACAGACTAAATGGTCGCGAGATCAATCCCCATAATCTGCATCAATGGGTCAGTAGTTCGTTCCAGTTTGTTAGTCAAAGGACATCGAGTGTGTGTTCTCTTATTTACATAAATGTAAATGACTGTTAGGCTCTCTGCTCCCGTGGAACTAACGGGTTTCCTTTCTGATTTTAAGTATTTATTTTTATTGTTGTTGATGCTTTTATTATTTTTAAATTGATCATCATCATTATAATAATTATTACAAATACGGTCATTGTTGTGCATGTTATCGTTTTTATTATTAACTGGGTTATGTCGTGTTATGTTATGTTGTGTTATGTTATGTTGTTGTGCTATGTTATACTATGCGATTATTGTATTAATTATTATATTATTATTTATTTATTATTTTAGTCTTTTTAAAAAAATGTACCCCCCCCCCTCGGTAATATATTTTTTATTTCATTCTTCTGTTCTTATAAATATTTTTTTCTAATTATCATTACATTATTATTTTGGTTATTACATTTATGGTCGATTTCTTTCATTCTTTCCACTTGCCATTCTGCACAATTTTTTTCTTTTCTTTTCTTTTCGGCGGGAAAAAAAAAACAAATTCCTCTATTATCAACCATTTTGAATGTTTGTGCATAAATATATTTCTCCATTACATGCTTTACGAAACAAGAAGCGAACATTTAAAATTGTGTCTAAAATCGTGCTTCCATTAGTGGCCATGAATAGCGAAATGCAGTGTGCCTACATTAATGAAAACTATAATGGCACCGGTTCATTTGATTGTGAATTTAATGCATTCATGCTAAATATGACGCGGTCCGCGTTTCAGAAGACACCGCGCACTGTGCCGTGTAATATTCCCGCCATTTGATCAGGCGACGCCTAAACGCCGGCTTTATTTTGAAGCCCTCTTTCGAAGCACATTTGTTGTTATAAATTCATAAACTGTGAAATAGCGATGTTGTCTGAAAGATAATATGTTTGTCATTATCGTGGTCGTTGTTGCTGCTGCTGTCACTATCATCTTTATTATTATTATTATTATTATTAAAACTGTTATTGTCGACGTTTTTTTATTTATTTATTTATTTATACATTCTTTCATTCATTCATTTTCTTATTATTATCGTTTTAAATAAATGACCTAAACATGTATACATACACACATACAATTTTATTATAGGCTTATAAACAAACGTTAACATAATACAATGTGCTGCCAATACATACATACATACACGCGTACATACATACATATATATAAATACATGAGTACATACATACATACATATACATACATAAATATATGAGTACATACATATATACATTCATACTTAAATACATGTGTACATAATATATACATATATTATATATGTGTGTGTATATGTATATAGAGGCACACACGTCTATACACAGACGCACATACATACATATACATACATTAGGTATATACACACACAAACAGATACATACATGCATACATACGCGCATATATACACATACAGATACACACATGCATACATACATACAGTCATACAGTGACACAGACAAACATCTGCAAACAGAGAGAGAGAGAGAGAGATTGAGATTTTATGACCTACAAATCATATTATTAATTACCGTTACAAATAAAATACTTTTGAGTACTGACACATTTTGCTATAACCTATAGGATATCGATTCTGAGCAAACAAAAACCATTAATTTTTACTTAAAATAACGCTGTTTTTTTCATGATGTCACGAACAAGTAATTTTTTCGATTTCAAAAAATAAAATTAAAATCTAACACCATTTCAATTGTGACCGTTTTCCATTTCCTACCTTTTGGGGTTAAATTTATTTATTTTATTTATATCGTTTTATATTACTTATTTATTTATTTTTTTTTTTATGATCATTTTATTATTATTATTATTATTATTATTATTATTATTATTATTATTATTATTATTATTATTATTATTATTAATTTAATAATTACACTACGACTACTACTACAACCACTACCATTTCATTTCCTATTATCACTGGTTTTGTTAACAACAACAAAAAACACTTCTACCACTACAAGTTCTTTTGCTACTCTAGTATGTTAATTACTATTACAACAACAACAACAACAACAACAACAACAGGCCGGTAAGTAAATATGTTTGGGCTCCACCACCGAATACAATAGCAGTTGTAATAATAGAAATAGTAATAATAGTAGAAATAGAAGAAGAAGTAGCAATAGTAGCAGTAGTAGTAGTAGTAATAATAATAATAATAATAATAATAATAATAATAATAATAATAATAACAACAACAACAACAACATTAATAATGGTCATAAAATACAGACAACGACGATAATAATGATGATAATTTCACAGGCATCACAATAATGATAAACACCGCATAATGACTGGAAAAACGTGTTAACGCCGGAGATTACGTCATACACATTTCAATATGCATTCCTACACAGGACTCCATTGCCGTATGTACCCACGTCAGCATGTCACCTCATACTGCTTCAGCAAAACACATTTCTGCAAGACGCATATCACAGAGATACAGAACGTAAACACGTGATTCACATATGCATGCATGTATAATTATGGAAACATACGTAAGCACGAATGCGTGTATGTATAAATACATGCGTAAAAACGTAAATGTATAATTATGCTAATTATATATGTGAGAGCGTATACATATATACATATATGTATACGCACATATGTATATGAGTTTGTGTACGTATGAATGTATGTATGTATGTATGTATGTATGTGTTTGGCTTGTGTATGTATGTATGTATGCATATGTATGTGTATATGTAGGTACACACACACACACATATATATTTATGTATATATATACATACACGTATATCTCTATGCGTATGTATGTATGAATGTATATATGTATATATGTATGTATGTATGTGTGTTTGTATGTATGAATGTGTGTGTATATATATATATATATATACATATATACATACATACATACAAAATCACAGTTTTCACCATGTATGTATTATTAATTAACGCAATGCAAATACTGTTTTCTAACTAGCGGTATACTGAAATACTTTCCTGTCAAACAGAGATTGATAAATGTCTGGGAAACGAAGTGAAAAAGCGAAATCGAGATATTCCAAATTTGGAGCACCCATCGCGGTTCCATTCAATGGAGGCTATCGCCGATTTCGCGGCGCTGATTGGACCGATCCGTTTGACATAAGCGAAATAGGCGTGTTTGTTTTCATTGTGACGAACGAAATTATGGGCGTCTCCACAAGTCACATCTTCAGTTGACGTCAACCATAACCCATGTCAGTTGCTAGGCAATGACCGACGAGCCAGTCATAATTGAGAACGAGCTGTCCATCAAGCGGTCTTGGCGCCTTTGTGAGACGCGCGAAATGCCCACCCACGATGGGACCAATAGTTAGACAGAGGGATTGCGATCTGTACGTTTAGTCCCACGTGCACGATTGTTTGTGGTAGTTAGATAGCAGTAGACAGGGTAGGAAATATGAAGATGGATTCTCAGACTCAACAATCTTCACCAAATAGTAATGAAGAAATACCTAATGATCCTGGGTATGTATGCAGCGCGTTTGAATTTCCACTCGGTGCTTTCCGCGATCTTCCGTAATGGCTGCAGCCACTTTATGCAGGCACTTTCTTCCAAATAGGTCAGGAGCGTTCAAAGAACGACACCTCCTGCTAACAAAAAAATTTCTCTTTAATTTTTCAGGAAAATGTTCATTGGGGGACTGTCGTGGCAAACAACCGCAGGTAAGCCATTTGATCTATTTGTTAACGTGTGAGTGTGTCACTTGATCGTTGTAGTAATGCGCCTTTCATTCATAATCTGCTTGCGGTGTGTAAATTCGTCCGCTGTGGGTTCTCGCGCAAGCGGCTCGAATCGACCTCCAAGCAGTCTCGTTATGGTATCTGTTTTTATCAGAGCAGACGTAAATATCTCGACGCTTTGGCTAAAAATCGACACGCCCAGCAGAATATCTAACACACTCTTCAAACTGTGCGATTAAAATCTTCTGATGATTTTTTATTTTTTTTTCTCCTTCTTCTTCTCCTTTTGATGTATTACGTTTCGCCATTAATAAAGACATAGTATTCCGAAACGGCGCACTTGCAGAACGCCAGAATATTTTAATTATGACTATTTCTTTACGCCTCATTGGTTATAAATAACTACCACGTCTAAAATTATCTTCGTTACGGATCGCTCGCTTTTCGTTGCTGTTTGCTCGTTATTAAAAAACGTATGCGTGTATATTTATATATTTTACAAGAGATATTTCAAGTGGTTATTGACAATTCCTAAATTTAAGGGTTTAAAAAACAGAAAGAAAGAAAAAACGCGGGCTTCTGTTTATTTGTAACGGGATATTTCCTTCGGTTTAATCTGCCAATCAATCAACTGTTTGGATCGTGCTAACATTCACTGGTGATGGTTCATGAACAACTGTCGGTTTTCAAACGGGTGAATGGAAATAAATTAATTTTTCAGTGCATATCAACTTACGTGCAGTTATTTTACAAGAATAGCGATGGCCGAACGTTAATTTCAGAGTTTTTTGTCGTTTATGCAAATGCTGATACGGAGTCGGTTTAAAAATAAACGATTTCAATATTTTAAGTAACTGTCGATTTCTTTTCATGAGCAGCTGTTGCCATTTCACGTAATTAATAACAGATATAGGTTATTAATAAATATGATAAATTATTGCTGCATGTTAGCATTAAAGAGCGAAGATGCCATATTTAAATGGCGTGTTTACGTAATATGTAATTATTTTGATTTTATGTGGTGTATAATATTCTGTACAGCATCGACTTTGAGTAGATGGTGTTGATTACAACTTCAGTCAGTTGAAATCATTAATAATAATGTTTAATAAATTGCATGTAATCATATAGGATAATTTGTTCTTTGTTTTTTCTTCTTTAAATAAATTCTTCTTTTTTTACTTGATGTGTTTACATACATAATTTATAGCTTTTATAACACACACACACACACACACACACACACACACACACACACACACACACACACATGCATATGTATATGTACATCAGATGGAATACTGTTTGATAAGACTGCCATCTTTCTAGCCCAGATATCAAGTTCTCTTCTTGTTTCTGTATTTCAGAAGGTCTGAGGGAGTATTTTAATAAATATGGAGAGATTAAGGAAACAATGGTTATGAAAGACCCAACAACAAAGCGATCAAGGTTTGTACTTCTTAAAAGTGACAAGAATAATAATAATAATGTTTATTATTATTTTTTTAATTTACAGTTTACTTTGCATTGGTAGTGGTTTTTTTCTATGGTGCATGTGTTTATATTGTTAACCTTGCTTTTCACAATTTGCTCGTATTACACATATACACAGGTCACTGGATCTTCTGCTAATGTGTCATTTGGAGATATGAAACAAATACTAATAAATGCTACATAAATTACCTTCTTCAGTTATTATCATTTTTAACCAAAAATATTTATAATGTAAAACACTAGTTACTATTTATAATAAGGACATTTAATAATAAAGTAAATAAATAAAATTAAATGATTAAAATAACACAATCTACAACTACAATATTAATTTTCAGATATTGTAGATCTGTATTTAAAGAATTATTATTATTATTATTATTTTTATTAATCAAACGTGCCTGTTGTAACCACATGTCTGTCATTGTACTGGATATTTTAATAAATCTCAGCCACATTTTTGCATCTCCAAATGGACAAAAGCAGCTGTTATCAGTGTCTGTTGGCATATGTAATTCTCTCAAACACAGTAGCATAGCTCTCTTGTATGCAATAGTCGACCAACTATCATATTAATGTCTGTACCAAACTCTTTATTTTTTTATTTGCATTTTGTTTGACGAAATCACTGTTTGAAAATCATTAGTGAGCGATTGGTGAGATGTGTTCTTGTTTTAGTTTTGCCTGCAGTTTTAGTCATGCACCATATTGACAAAACAATTCATTGAAGTGGGCCATGATCTGCATTGGAACTGGAAAATTACATGCAAAATGTCCGAGAGTCAGTTTAGTGTAGCCATTTCATTAGCTATTTACAAGTAAAAATAAATGTATATATATAATTTAAATAATAATATGTTAGGTCTGAACAAACTGCACAGATTCATGTAATATAAGATATTGGATACAGCAGATATTGTATAAAGTATTACCAATTCTTGTGTTGAATAATAAATTAAGTTCAGTTTCTTAAGTATATTTTTTAATATAATAATAATAATAATAAATTTATATTTAATATACATATAATTTAAAATAATAACAATAATAAATGATGTATGATAAAGTCAAACAACATAAAATGTATAAACAAAATTCAAATCTTGCTTTAATGTTGAAACAACAATTCTCTTGTAAAACCAGATAGCAAATAATAATAATAATAAACAAAAAGAGGAACTATAGCAATCAAAAAGAGAAATTAAAATTAAAAAATTAAAGCAATTTCAAATCATTGTCACTCTTATGTTTTATATGTATCTGGACATTTTATCACAGGGAGCAAAAATAAATATCACCCTGTTTCTATTACTTGAGCAGTACAGAGATGTCTTAGTTCAGTGTGGGTGTGTCGTGTAATAAAAACAGTAATCTGTTCTAGTATCAAATGAAGCTTTTAAGTTTCCAGGCTTTTAAAAGCTTTGCCTAAATATATTATATATCTTTAAGGAACATAAAAATGGATTTAATAATCATAATAAAAAATTAAATTAATTGTATGAAATAAATCAATCATTAATGTTAATAATTAAAATAAAGTAAGCAAAATATTAAATAATATAAAATAGAACAATAAAACAATAATGAAATATAATATAATAAATTCAAAATGAAGAAACAAAAAATGAAATAAGAATTTTTACATGTACTTTTTAAATAGGTTGTTGTATAAAATGTACATATAACATAGTATCACTTTTTGAAATGCCACTGAAATGTTAAACGTAAATTATTGAAAACCTTTGTATTTCTAGAAAGTAGAACATAAATGTTAACATACATAATATAATACAAAGTACAATTTAATATTTTTACAATGTAGAACTAAAATATAATTCTTAAATAATAATTTTTAAAAAAATTTAATATTAATAATTCAAATTAAATTACATAATTATAGTATTAAAATGATTTTGTCAACAGTAACTACTTAGAGAATAATGAAACTATAAAGTTACACTTGCTGACATTACTTGAAATGATGTGTACAGTAATTACAAAAGTTAAGAAACAAAGGCCCTAAATCCCAAGAAAGTCAACAGAAGACAAAAAGGGGGAAAAAATTAAATAAATAAATAAACAAGAAAAAACCCACAAATGAAACATACATGACCATATAATAAATTATTGTAATTATTGAAGGTAACTACAGTTTTAATAAGATGATTATATAAATAAAGTTTGTAAAACATAATGCAGCAAATCACAATCATTTTAAAATAAATATATCCTATGCACTTTACATTTATTTAAAATGTCTTTATTTTAGTGTTAAATATTTGCAGTGATTTCCCAATGTTACCTAATAAAACTGGTCTCAGATGGATTAATAAACACATTTTATTTCTTTTTAAAATAAAAAAGCAAAATTTAATATTATTTTATACACACACAAAATCTCATTTAACAGAGCAGCCATTTTTTTTCTTCTTTTATAAAATAAAATAGTAATTCTGAACCACAGATATAAATTTAAAAAAAATTAAAATGAATCTGTTTAAGTAATTGTTTAAAATACACACAGTAGTTACAACCAATTTATTTACTTGCTAAATGAAATACAACAGATTTTATTTTATTTTTATGTCTGAAAACAAAAAGTACATAAAGAAATTACATGATACATTGTTATAAATGTTTTGTGAACAATAAACATTAGTAGTGTTATAGGTGTTTAAAATAACATAACATAAAAACTGACAACATTTTAAAAGCTAGAACATAACATAATGTTAATATATAAATTTAAAAAAAAAGGTGACACAAATAATCTTTTCGTTACATAGCTATGTATTAAACAAAACCTAAGATGGTAAATACATATAATTTGCTATGTGATTTCCAAGTCTAATGTGGACCTGGCCCTAGGTTGGTGTACTTGTACTTATGTTGGTGTTGTTTTTCAGGGGCTTTGGCTTCGTAACATACAGGGATACAGCTAGCGTAGAGAAGGTATTAGCTAGTGGACCTCATATGCTAGATTCCAAAACGGTATGGTAGTTTCTTTCTTTATTGTTAATTTTCACTTAGTGTGCTCATCTGAATGACAGCTACATTGTAGATCAAAGTAAAACAAAGTTTTAAAAAATACGTATATATTTCTTTATTTGTACATTTTCACCTTTCTTATACATATACATATATATGTCACCTTTATATGCTTTATTCGAAAGCTTTTATATGTAATTTTTTGTATGTCTTTGTATCTATAGATTTAAGTGGATGCATTTTATTTACAGTCAATAAAGCATAATGTAGAATTTAATCTAGTTTTTTTAAAAACCCCTTTTTATAGCAAGTTTTATAATTATTAGAAAAATAAATGTTTTATATGTAAAAGCATACAATATTTTGGGTGAGGTAAATTTTTTTCCTGTATTTTTTAAAAATATTGAGTTAATTTTGATACTGAGAAAGGACTGGGGTGTGGAATAATTATTGTTTGTACAACTGCTATTTCAAGAGAGGACTGACTGTCATATTGACTCAGGGAACAAACTGTAGTTTCATTTGTTAGAGGACACACACACACCTTGCCTATGTTTGGTTTGCTCGCATTGTTCACTATGAGAGACAGTTGTTAGATACAAGTCTCTCTCTCTCTTTTTTTTTTCTCCCCATCTTCTAACTACTGTTCATTTTTAATCAGATCTTCTTTCTCTAACCATGGACCTCTCTTGGTTTTCTTTTTATCACCAGGTCGACCCCAAAGTTGCTTTTCCAAGGAAGTCACAACAAAAGGTAATTTCTTTTCTTTTTAACTTCTATTTTTTTTTTTTTTTTCCTTTAATTTAATTTTTTTAGCTTTAGTTCTCAGTAGCTTGAGGCTAACATTAGTCAGATTTCTTGTTTCACACTAGACCAGCCCAGCAAGACATTTGTACCTTTAGGCAGACACAGGTTACCTGTGTAATTTGCACCTGCGGGGACAAACACTGTCCACTGCATCACTTTTAAGTGATTGTTACATAAATCTACTTAACCAATTAACATCTCATGTCTTAAGAACTAATTAATTATGCAGTCTGACTAACAATGGAGTAATCTGGAAAGAGTTCAACCACTGAACCAGAAACAGTAACAATAGAATGGTAGATAGTTATAAGTGTGTGTTAAGTTAGTAGGAAAAAAAGTAAAAAGAAAAGAAAATATTTAAATACTACGTTAATCAAATTATATCTATAATTTTATATATAAACAGAAAGTGTAAAGCTATGCTGTAACAATGTGCTAAAATACATGGTAGCATAAAAAGAATATTTAATTTTGTATTAAAACTGGAGAAAATACATTATAAAAATATCTTAAAAGAAAGAACAACATTAAACTATTAAACTTTATAAATATGTATTAAAATGTAACAGGAACACTGTTATAAATCTGTCATAAAAACACAGTATACATGTGCAGTGTTACAATGTGCTAATTGCAGTTTTGATAGACGTATTACCAAGTAACACAATAATAGCATAACAACATAGTATAACATAGTTCCGTTTCAGCCCAGTGTTTTTCATTAAGCGTAGCTGAGTTGATAGCTAGTTTAGTAGATATTTATATATTCAGGTTTGGTTCTTAACACCTTCGTAGAAGAGATAGATTAGTGGTGTCTGGGTCCTTGTCCTGTTGGTCTTAAAACACATTTGTCCAGTTTAGTTTTCTTTCTTGCTTTAAAAAGATTTATTGTAGTTGAGCACTGGCGTCTTGGCTGACACAGGCGTTTGTTGTTGTTGTTTTTATGAGGTGTAGTTAGTCGTAGCTGCCTAACATAGCTTTGGCCAGGTGACAAACGTAGGGTGCTTGATTTATTGCTCCTTAATGAAGTGAAGCCATACCTGCTCACCACTTACCAGATTCCTACATGTGTGAGTTCTGTGCTGAAACGGCAAGCCTTATGGATCAAATCATGGCATTCAAGTTTTTGGATCTGAAGGGGTTTTTCTTCTCTCACTTTCTTCAGCCAGCTGTTTGGCCCAGATCTTGTGCAATTACAAAGTATTTAAAAAAATAAAAAAACACAGGTGGAAATTGTGTATGGAAAGAAAAGAAAAAAAAAATGTTTTAAAAGAGAGAGAGAGAAAAAAACAACAACAGAAACTACAAGTGAAAAATTGAAAAAAAAGAAAAAGAAAAAGGAAGAAAAGAAATTCAGTGGGTCATAATTCTTTAATAATGAAAAGAAAAGAAAAAAATAAAAGAGATGAAATTTCGTTGTTGTTTTGGTTGTGGATATACGAAGGTGTAATATCATTGTGCTCGGAGTGTTATATCAAGTTTATACAACAGAGAAGAAGTCATACGACAAGGAATGTTGAATTCATTTCAGTTCCATGTGTTGAAAAGCTCTGTGAGTGACTGCCATCTGTAGAAGACATCCAAGGCTAAAATAATCGGGAAGAGATGACGTGTTGAGAAACACAAGGAGAAATGGATAATTGTTCAGGTTTTCACATTATCACCCTAACTGCCAACATACATAAGTTTGTATTTACTGGGCTGCAAAATTTGTACAAGTGTGATCAGTTGATAGATTCAGCACAATTATACCCTTTTTTTCACCACCAGAGGTCCTTGTAAAGCTTTTTGACAGACACCATGTGAGTTTTCGCTAAGTTCACAAAAAACAAGGTAAGGTAGCTAGAACTTAGAAAGAAAAAAAAGAAAACTCTACAAAATGATTGACATATCAGACATTTTCAACATCTCTAAAAGGTTATGTTTCTGTAGTGGGGTTAAAATAATTTAAAAATAGTTTAAAAATTAAAAAAGAAGGAATAATAATAATAATAATAATAATAATAATAATAATAATAATAATAATAATAATAATAATAATGAATAATGAATAATTCAATATAAGACTTACCAAAATTTTTTTTTTTTAAATTCTGGTAAACTAGTAAAAGTTGACACATTGTACCCCAGAGAAAATGGGTTGATAAAGGCCAGATGTCTGTATAATTAGATGAGAGTTATTTGTGAGATTTTTGTTTTGTTTAAATGCTGCATGCACATCTTGTAATAGATCCAAAAAACTTACTATGTAAAAATGCCACAAATGAGAAAAAGGAAACTATTTACATAACTTCTTTGATTTTTAGCATGTATGAAAACACTGAAGTAAACCACTATCTAGGGTTTTTATCTCAATGAATATGATTTTAACAGTGCCAGAATTTAAAAAGTTAGAAAAACAAAAATAAACTTTCAAATAAGATAAACACAATTTTACAGTCATGAGATGTGCATTATCCATATACACTTAGAGTTTGTTACATGTCTGCAGTATATACCAGGAAAGCATCAATTTGTGTATATGACCATTTGATAATTTAACAGTGAGGTAATATTTAAGTACAGAGATAAACATGTGTGTACAGTGCAGACTATTCTTTATATACATATGGTGAATTAATACTTAATTTAATATGTAAACATGTTTGTTCTGTTTTACTCAAAATTACACTGTTATATTATCAATAAAACAAACACACACACACACACACACAGACAGACATGCATATGAAACAAATCTGGTAATTTATTGTTAACTAGTAAAATCCTACAGCATAAAAAAGATTCAAATTAAATATAAATTTTTACCATTATAGTATTACTTACTTAATTTATACACCTATTTTATCATACATTTATTTATACATTATTACATTATTTGTCATATATATGGAATATATTAATGGTGTAATATATATCACATATATGTATACACATATGAAACCACCTGAGTATTAACCACTACAGTAGTATGTATAGACAACAGGAGAAAACTAATTTCAAACTGACACAATCCCTGTGGAGTTGGTATTAGGAAAATCTGGCTCTGGTCTTTGTTAGATTAAGGAGACAGGGCTTCCCTGGGTTTGGCTGTTTATGGGTGGAGTCGGGTTGCAGCAGAACACATTCAGGGAGGTGTCAAATGTATTACCTTCTGGTGTCTGGCTAAGATATGCTGTCTAGCTAGCTATATGATCTAATTCTGTGGGAACTTGGCATACTGCATAATCAGTGGGTAATACAGGACACAGAGAATGATGCTTAATCTTTATTTACTATTGTAAATACATACAGAACTTCACTGTTTTATATACTTTTATAGATGTGTGTGTGTGTGTGTGTGAGAGAGACAGTGTTAATTCAGAAATACTGATTTATAAATTACACAGCCAGTAAGGCTATATTTGCAAGGTTTGTTTTGAACTGAAATAAGTACAGACTGTAAATATATAATAATGCTTAAACATCCAAGAAAGATTCCACAAGTTTGACCTAATTTCCAGTTAATTACAAAAACAAAAATCATTTTATAAGATTATATGATGGAAATATTTCCAAAACTTGATTGTCAATTATATTTAAAGTTTTTTCTTTTAATTTTCGTTTGTTTTTCTTCTTTTATTTTCCATTCTTTTTTTTTTTTTTTCCTTTGTTCTTTGTGATGGAAATAAAAATAATTAGACTTCTGTGAAATAGCTTAAACAGAATATGCATAACTGAAACAATTTCTTCTTGTTTTTTTTTTAACACTTGAGTTTATTGCCCCTAGGAAAATAACGAAAGGTCTGTTTATGAGGTATGGAATAAATTAAATATTGCACTGTTTGTCATAAAATAAATAGTTTTTCTGTATGGTAGAGCTTTTAAATATAAATATAATATCAAATATCATTATATTTATTATTATTATTTCTTTCTTTCTTTTTTATAAAAATAAATAATAAAATTCATCTTTTGGTGCAAATGACCTTGGCAGATAAAAGCCATTGACTTGTCCGATTCAGAATGTTTATTGTCCTGCTTTTCAATGATAGAAGAAAACACTGACCCAATTGCTAGGGCAACTTTCACCCATGACTGAGTAAATTCATGCTTGACGGGTCGGCTTTATCCGTTTAAAACTTGTTTTTCCAGTTAGCTGGGGTGCAGTCAGTCGGCGAAGCCTCAATCTGACAAAAAGTTAGGGTCTTAAGAATTTATTTTTTTAACGTGGTTGCTATTTCTGGCGACTAGTGATTTCTGCACATTGTCTGGGTGTGTCATGTACAGGGTTGTTTACATTCCTTCTAAAGTGTGAGAAAATATTGTTTTTAATGGGTATGTTAATCCTTTTGAAATCACATCTGTTGGGTGATTTCTTTGTTCATCAGCATTTTAAGAGTTTGTTAAAATATTATGACTATAATGCTTCTGTTTCCGTTTCTTATTCTGAGGATAATTAAATAAATGAATGAATGAATAAATAGAAAAACAAAACAATAAAACTGGTATCTTTCAAATTATTTAAAACATTTAAATATATATTACAGTTTGTAATTATAATAGTTATTAATTACCATTTTTGTTATAATAAATAAATATATTATTGTATAACCCACCTTTTTTTTTGGAGGAGGACCATTTTTTAAAAAAATGAGTAATTATGTAAACAAATAACAGCAAAACTAGCTTTATAAACGCATTTTGTTATAAAATGTTTTCTTTCCATTTTTACTTAAAAAACAAATGACACAAGCAATTATGTTTTGAGGAACATACATTTATAAGTAATCCTAAACCCTGATCCATTTTACCAAAAAAAACACAAAAAAAAACCCAGAAAAGAAAAAGAAAGGAAGAATGATTCATTACTTAATATTCTTGAAGGATCATGTGTGAAACAGGAACAAAGAGTGGGTAAAAAGATAGGAATATGGAAATTTAAGAAGAGAAACAAAGAGGTTTATAAGATTATGGGGTAAGAACACAGGAAGGGAGGGATTGATGTACAGGAGTAAAGAGGAGTGAAATGATGTGTTAATGATGAATGAGATTGTAGGAATAAGGAGGAATGAGATGATAGAATAATGATGAGTGAGATTGTAGGAATAAGGAGGAATGAGATGATAGAATAATGATGAGTGAGAATGTAGGAATAAGGAGGAATGACTTGATAGGAGTAAGGAGTGAGATGATAGGAATAATAAGGAGTGAGATTATAGGAAATAAGGAGGAATGAAATGATAGGAATCAGAATGGGTTAAGAAAACAAAAGGAGGGAACAAAAGAAAAGAAATGAGGGTACTGCAGGGATGGTTTAATGGAAAGGAGTGAAAAGAAAGGCGATATTGTATTAGATCAAGGGTTATCAAGCCACAGAATCTTATGTCACTTGGCCTTATGAGATGAATCCCATTGAATACATCACACAAAGCCCAGTAAACCCTGGCTGACCCCTGTGTTGTTAGATCAAATTTTCCTTTAATTTCTAATATTACTGTGTTTTGTCTGAATGAAAATCTTTTTTCAGAATGTAAAGAAATGTGTTTGCACTTCATGACATCTGGGGTAATGGGTTTTCAGCTTAAACAGTGTTCAGTGGTTTTGAGAGGTGGGGATTTAAAAACAAAAAACAAAAATGAAACAAAACAAATCTAGTGTAGGTTGTTACATACAACGCAATCTAGAAGATTTGTTTGGGAGGTAGATAAGACTGGATTTTTAATCAGAGTTATAGGCCAAATGTTCTTAAGAAATGAACACAGCCTGTTTCCTTATCTGACCATACGGTTTGCACTGCTGCTCCAGCCTTATCAGCAGTGAAAACATGTACAGGCCAGTTGCTAAGCATTGTGGGACTGTCATGGAGGATGAATTAGCAGCATGGGATAGCTCGGTATCTACGAGAGACTGTAGAAACCTGTACTGCTTATCACCCGTTTCCTTTCAAGCCAGTTTCAGCATGGTAAAACATTTTACTCGCCTGCACTAATAGAGGGATAATGTTTTTATCACATCATTGGAATCTCATCTTGCCTCTTGCAGTTCTAAGCTTCTCCACTGCCACTCACACAGAAACCTTTCTTTTTCTGTTATATATTAGGTTTCTTATTGGAAAAAATTAGAAATAAAAAGTGAAAAAAAAAAAGGGAGGAAAGAAAATGACATAAAGTGTATATTAAGATTGAAAAGATAATGGTTAAATAATGGATTAATCATGGAAATATTCCTATCCTTGTCAACAAACATCTTTTTTTTTAAGATAATGTCCATTTGTCTAGTCAGAAGATATTGAATTTAGAAAAAGAAAAAAGAAATTAATAGATTAAAGCATTTATATGATATATGACAAATCTGTAAAATTCTTTATATTATAAAAAAAACCCCACCTTTTTGAACAGATAAAATCAAATATATTTGTTTGTGTGTAAGTGTGTGTGATTATAATAATTATACAATTATCTTATAAAAAAAAACCCCAAAATGCAACATGCCTGATATTTATTGTAAATCATTTTTTATGTAAAGTTCCTAAAATTCCATGCTTGAACAAAATAAACAAAAACCAGATAATGTTTCTTTGATGCTGGTGTATTTCCATTAATATTAAACACTAATGGAAATACTCTGTATTTTATTAAATCTCCCATAAGACTTAATTCATTCCAAATATAATTGAATTTTATATTGGTTACATAACCATTAAACCTAGAACTTGATAATAATAATAATAATAATAGCAATAACAATAACAATAATAATAATAATAATTGTAAAAATTGTGAAAACATGATCATGATGTTGATGATGATGATAATGATGATGATGATGATAATAATAATATTAATGATAATAACAACAACAACAATAACAACGCCTAAATGAAATGAACTATTTACCCAGACCTTGCCAGCAGAAGCTCGTGTCAATAAGAATACAGAATTATTTCATGCTAGGTTTCAATGCATTCACATACCATTACCACATTCACGACATACGAGATTACTGTAAATAAAACTTTTATTTGAAATTGAATCATCTTCGTATACACAGTTCATTGAAATGCAGAGATTTCTTTTTTAGAAATTTTTTATATTTTTTTTCAAGGGCTTTGCTACAGGATGGTTTTAACAGTAGCCGCCCTGTTTGCCGAGTGTGTTCTGGGCAAATCCAAAAGCTTTCTATCAGGCTGGCTTTATACATTGTTAACACTCTGTTTGCCTTCGTTGTTTACCCGGGACCAAATTGTGACCTCTCTATTAAAACATGAGTGCCACAGGTTTGAGCTTATTCACTGCTTTCTTTCACTGGATGGGTCTCTTTGTCTGTCTTGGCTATTGTGAGCAAATCTGAGACCAGCTGTGCTTATATGTTTTATCATTCAGTTTTCCCTTGTTTGAACAATGCCATGTGCAGCCAAATCTCCAGTTCTGACAAATAATTACTTTTATTGGACTATTCTGTGTAAAAATTGAGTTATCCCATTGCATACACACAATGGTGCAGTCTTCAGCGGTTGTGGTTGAAAATAACCAGCTAAAAATACACCAGTGCAGTCTCTCTCGCTTTCTTGATTTCAGTTGTCCCATTGCCGTGCACGATGTTGTGTTGTCTGCAGTTCAGCAATT
Organism: Chrysomallon squamiferum; assembly: GCA_012295275.1. Classification (NCBI taxonomy): domain Eukaryota; kingdom Metazoa; phylum Mollusca; class Gastropoda; order Neomphalida; family Peltospiridae; genus Chrysomallon; species Chrysomallon squamiferum. Next base: position 18,402,087 of record CM022671.1, read on the forward strand.
CAGATTGTCCCATTACAATAGATGACGTAGCCTTCCGACATTAACAGCTACACTCATTTTTTTTTTTTTTTTTTTTTTTTTTTCTTGCGTCCTCTCTCTCTCATTACCTTTTCGAGATTTCAGTTAATTAATGTTAGTGACACATGAAATTCACTGAAGTTTTCTCGTCAGAAACTTAATTGCTTTGCCCGATATACTGCCAATGTTGAAGATGTATGCTGTGTGATTTGGGGATTGTTAGACACTGCAGCAGCCATGAGGTATTGATTGGGAAGTCTGTCTGTGTGTGTGTGTGTGTTGACTTGGCTGGCTCTAGTTTTAAGTAACGTCGCTGACATCAGCAAGGGGTCAGTGTTGTGGCGGATGCTGCTGATGATGTTGTTGTTGTGGTATGATGGTGTGTGTATTGTTAATATTAGCTACGTTGTTGAGATGGGTGTTGATGATGTTGTATGGTGTTCATGGTTGATATCAACTCGAATGTTGTATGCATCTGACGTCAACTAGGGGTTGTTGTTGTTGTCGAGATAATGATGATGAAGTGTAAATGGCTGACGTCAGCTTGTGGTTGATGTTGTTGAGATGATGCTGTTATTATAGAGGGTTTTTTGTTGATGAAAAAGTGTTTAATTGCAAACAATATGATTGTATAGTTCTGCTCATATTTTAAATACTTTAAAATATATTCATTCAACGTAGTTGAAGTCAACAGTGATTGTCATTTTTGTTGTTGATGATGTTTTCTGCATCCACTCATTTTGTAATTTTTCAGTTAAAAAAAGTTCCAGATATTTATTTAATGTTTTATTTTATTTTATTAATGTAACATTTCAAAAACCAGGGTGATGTTGTTTTTGTAATGATCAGTACTCTTACATTAGCTTGTTCTAATTCCTGGACACAATATTTATTTTAATTATTATTATTATTATTATTATTATTATTATTATTATTATTATTATTATTATTATTATTATTATTTCCCATTATGAGTTAATTATAACCTTTCCCAAGTAACCAAGTTCTGTTTATTTATTCTAAATTTTTTAGAATTTGATATATCAATTAAATTTATCCTTTCACAGATAATCAGGCCATGTTTATTATGTGTGTATATATATATATATGTTTACCTAGATCAATTAAAAATAAGCCTTTACCGGGTAACCTGCTTGTGTTTCTTTACACAAGAAACATTAATTCAAAACCAAACAACAACATCTCAGAGTTTACACTAGTTGAGTGTGGTTTAATTTAAACTCCTATCCATATCATTTATGTAAGAGCTGCTCTTAGCGGATCAAACGAGGCAGGAATTTTCTTTCTTTTCTTATCACCGTCTGGCATGTAGGCTTTAGCCAGTTATCAACGCTGTATGCAGTGACCCTGGTGTGAGGCTGTCAATAAATTGTAACACTGCCTACACAGGGCTTTATCCACCTTTTGTGTGCCTTTCTCTCAAGTTCACTTACATGGGATATTGCCACTAAAGGAAGTTTTAAACTCGATATGCACTACTTTGTCAAGTGTTAGGTTTTCATTCTTACTCTAAGTAAGCTGTATGTGTGTGTGTGTGTATGCATGTTTGTGCATATGTATATGTATGTGTTTAGCTATATCTGTGTATATCTGTATGCATGTATGTATGTATGTGTGTGCTTATGTCTATACATATGCATACATGTGTGTGTGTGTGTTTACTATGTGTGTGAAATAAACTGATATTAAATCTCTTTGTATTTACCATAAAGCAAAAAACAAAATGCATCACACACAAATCCAGTATCAGTAAATCCAGTAATAATGTAATGAATCTTAGTTCATTCTGAAAATACACAGATTCTATGCAATGACACAGCACCCCCTTTTTCTGAAAGTGTTGATCCAGCCCTGAATGTTTCAATGCCCTGAAAGTTACTTCTTCATGCAATCAATAACAAATTATTTAGCTTTATTACAGTACTGGGAAATAATGATGACATTTAAAAAAACAGTAGAATAGATGGTTCTGGGAATCTATTCATTACTAAATCTGATGACTTCACTTAACACAGTCTGAACACTGTAATTTTGTATTATTTAATGTGGTCTCTGATGTAAATAACTGTTTACATTCATCAGAGTTTTTTTTTTTTTTTTTCCTTCTTAGAATTATTCTGATAATTGTCTAACCACATTTAAAAAAAAGAAAAATAGTAAAAAAAAAAAAAAGAAAAGGAAAATAGAATGGAGATGTAATTTAGTAATTCATAATTAGTTGACATGTGTAGACAGATGGGGACACACACACACACACACACACACACACACACACACACACACACACACACACACACACACACACACACACACACACACACACACACACACACACACACACACACACACACACAAAACTACAAAGAACCCAACAACATCAACATACCCCAAAATAGTTTTTCACATCCATTCTATTTTAGTCATTTTTATTAAATTATTATTATTATTATTATTATTATTATTATTATTATTATTATTATTATTATTTTTTTTTATTTTTCACTCACTAATTCTCACACTCTGCATTTCTTCACACTCTGTGTCATATCAAGTGAGAATTTCAGAAAAGAGGAAATATACTCCCAATAGGTCACATGAAGAAAGTGGATATACACAAGTTACTCCACCCACTGAGTTAATATTTTAATGTTCATCAGGGAATTTTAATGAGTGCACAGTTACTGATATCATGGGTGTGGGGAAATTTCTGGCATGCTTCCATGCCAGAATTGTTCAAGCATGCATGCATGGGCAAATTCCCAGACTTGAGTGTTGCAGCAAGATAAAAAAACACACACATACACACATACATACACACACACACATACAGGAAGAATATACTTCAGTTAATAACACATACAGATGTAGACACATGCTGACATTTACATATAATAAAACATGGTATAAATACATCTACACACATACACACACATAAACACACAAATACATACATATTCACATACATGATGAAACATAATCAGATACACATCCAAATATAATTAAGAACATATCCAGATCACAAAACATACACACACACACACACACACACAAAAAAATTACATTTGTACTCATAAACATATACATCTAAATCAGTAAGATTTATATTGATATAAACAAAGTTGATGAAGATTTTTTTTTTTTTAAAATGGGGTCATTTTCAAAAAATTTATTTATTCATTTATAATTACTCTTTTTTTAAAAATACTTTCTGTAGAAATACCTTGAGCCTAACTAACGCCTACACAGTCTGTTTCATCAGGGTTTTGGCTGTTTCAAACAATTTGTGTACACACTCTGACAGTATTCTGTTCAGGTTATTTGTGAACAAGTTGTTAAGCTCGTTTGAAGGCTGCTGCTTGACGAAGAGGTCACAAGGGGGAGCTATCTGCTTCATGTAACTCACTGAAATTTCTCTACATTTACAGGTTCAGCTCAGCAGAAATTTAAATTAACATCATATAAATACACAGATCCACAAATCTGTTTATCTGTAAATACACATGCAGACAGGCAGATAGACACACCTATCCAGATCACAGTGTATGTGTTGCATTTATACTGTATCTATGTACAGTAGTAGTGCATGTGTATGTGTATATGTATATGTATATATACACATGCATGTTCCTACATACATACCACATATACATAAACACACATACACAGGCATACACAGCCATATATACACACTCGCAAAAACATACACATATCCCAAACATGAATGTACTCACATAAAAATATATGTATATAAACACACACACATATGCACTTAGAAACACAAACACACACACATACACAGACATTCACATACTCTCATTACCTCAACATAATTTAGACTTCAAAATGTATATTATTTTATCCTTACTGCCTGCTGTTTTCATCCAGAAAATAGGAAACGAAAGTTATTGTTGTTATTTTGACCATACACGTATTCATAAACTCTACTGTCCACTGAAGAAAACAAATATGATGTAAATAAACATTGATTTAGCAGATCTAATAAATATTAATAGAAAATTACTGTGTGCAGCACACTGATTGAACCCAGCTAATAAATATTAATGAGAAGAAAATCACTGTGAACAGCATACCCAGCTGCTACTCTGTAAAATTGGCTTTAAGATAAAGAACTTAAAAAACAACAACAACAACAACACAATAAAATACGTTTCTACATGGTTAAAAGCTGCTCTGAAAAAGGGGGAATAAATAATGTTGAAAAAAAAATTATCTACATAGCTAAAACATAAAACGGTGTTTGAAAAGTATGTCATAGTTAAAAAGTGTAAATAAACACACACACACACACACACACACACACACACACATACACACACACACACACACACATACATACACACACATACATATATATATATATACATATATATATATATATATATATACATATATATATATATATATATATGTACATACATGTGTGTGTGTACATAAATATGTACATATATTCATACATGTATCCATAGATATACATAAAATACATACATAAATATATACATAGATATATACATACATACATACCTAAATATATACATACATTATATACATACATAGAGACAAATTCATACACACAAATATCAAACCACCCCCCACCGTGAAAGCTCACATTTATTGTGATTGCCCTAACAGAAGAGATACAAACATTTTATGTGGCTCGCTATTGAACTGATTGGGTCAAATTGCTTCTTTCCAGACGGCGAATATTTCACCGTGTGAGCTTTTATCTGATTTTTGGGGATGTCGGTTTTGGAATGTTGATTAAGCATCCATTTCAAATCTCGTTTCCAGCTGATAGCTGCAACAGCTGAATAGCAATCGGCTTCTGGCTCAGTGCGTTGTCAGTCGTTTTTCTGTTTGTCCAGAGCAGCAAATTACACTTTCATGGCCTGATGTATATGTATTGCCATTATCAAATGTTGCCAGCGACGTAGGGCTAAATTTAAATATGGCTTATTTGTCGGTAGCAAGTTTTTTTTGTCGGAAATGGTTTTTTATTGTTAACCTATTGCCCTATATTCTGTTACAGACACACCCTGAAATTTTTTTTTTTTTTTTTTTTTTGGTTTTAATGGGTTGAAGTCATTAGTAGCACGATTCCTTTGTTGTTTGTTATTTAATGGTTCAGCTGTCTTTGATAAAGATCAGGGTTTATGTTATTATTAGTATTAGTATTACTCATTACTACTGTTGTTGTTGTTGTCATATATATTCAGATGACTTAAGAATAAATATTGTTGTTTACTGTTTAATAGTGTTGATAAAGAGATTATTGTTATTTTTATTACAATTATTATTATTATTTTTCCTATTGTTGTTATTATTTACATGTAATGCATCATGGTAATAACAATAATTTAATCTATCCAGGTTTTTTCTTTTTTTTTCTGTAATTTCATTAAGCCTTGGTTTCCGATTTGTCAAATATTAAATAATATATCTCAGAAAACCAGTCTGTTTTCCTGACCTACATTCTGTTGACTTATTGAGTGAACATGTTCTCAAATAAACACAATGACTTTGAAATAAGGATTTGAAAAAAAAAAAATAAAAATAATAATAATTAAATATTAAAACCTGAATTATAAGAAAGATACTTAATACTGACTTGGATATTTGAAAGAAACCTTTTTAAAATGTTTTAACATCAAATTATTAATTTATTTCTTAAAGTACAATTATACCTGTGTTTTAGAAGAAGAAAAAAACATTCTCATCGTGGTTTGATAAAAAATGCATTTCACTGTACACAGGTGCAGTACATCGGAGTCAACATGGGCAACAGGGAGATAACACATTTATTATTCAGCTGTGTGATAAAAAGTTAATCGCTGCTTTTGAATGCTAATGAAGTCTTGTGAGTAGTTCAGAAATTGTCTGTAATCAAGAAATTCATTACCTCTTTAATGATGATAAGAGAATTTATGGCTGGACAGCAATTGCTTAGCAAAAGGGTTGTAAAGTTTATGTGTGGCTCTATAACACTGACCATAAGTCATAATGGTTGACTGTATCTTTGAGTGCTTCATAAAACAGTGTCTTGTACTGTTATTGTCACCGACCTCGTTCAGCTGATGAAGAGGTAGATGTGTTTCTCTGCATATGTCACATATGTTTGCATCTATTTGTACATACATACTGGTGTGTGTATACATACACATGTGGAAACATGTATTCTCTCTTTCACACACAAACAGAAATACAATTTCACAAACACATATACACAAAACATTAACATTACACACATTCATAGACATGCATATATCCAAATATTATATTACACCTATTCATATATACACATATGTATATGGTTAATCTTGTCCACACATCACATTACACACACATACAAACATCTATATGCTTCCTCACCTCTTTATATAAAACAGTAGAAATCTGATATGTGATATTATTGCACATACCTATGAGTATATCTATTCACATACTACTCCATGTGGTGTTTGTCCAACACGTTATTACAAACAATTGTGTAACTAACGACAACCTCTTTGTACATGATGGCTCCTATCACGTAATCAAATGTTAGGAAAGAATCTCAGTGAACATTACTACCTGGGTTATTCCTGCAATTAACAGAGATAATTCTTGGTTAGTTGTGCCCGAGCCTATAATGAAACTTTGGTTGGAATGGGAAATATAACCATGTACCACTGATTTAATTTGACTTCTTTTAACATATGTATGGTATCTTTATTATTATTTTGTTATTTTATTTTACCACTGAAGTTTGTGTATTCTTTCTTAGTTCCATTTAACATTATATATGATGTTAAATATATATATATAAAACATCCTTGGTACATGTGTGTTTTTTTTATATATATAAAACATTGTAATTGTTAGTATTATTTTAATCTAAATTGTTGGTGTTTTTGTTTGTTTCTTTGTTATTTTTTATTTGTTTCTTTGTTATTTTTTATTTATTTATTTTTTTCCTATATTGCTTTACCTTGATATTATTATTATTTTAACCATATACCATTCATATAAATCTTGGCAAGTACTTTATTTATACAAACTAAAATATATACATATATAAACATATACTTAATATAATTCAGCATTTCTGAACTAAACTTTCAAGTAAAAGAATTCTTAAGAGGATTTTGTTTACAAAATTCCAAGACATTGATTACAAAGCAAATTACACCCATCTGACCAATCACCAGCATTGATTTGCGAGCCCAGGGCTGTGTGTTCTAACCTCAGCTCTTACATCATGGCTGGCTGTCACTGTATTCTAACAGGCCTTTGCCATGTTTGTGGTTAATTTAGTTACACATGATCTACTTTTTAACTTCCTTCCTCGAATTAGCAGCTGGCTAGCCATAAATCTGTTACCATGGAGCAGATGTTACAGACATTTTGTAAAGGGTATCTGATTTTCTTCTTCTTTTTTTTTTTTTTTTTTTTTGGGGAAAAAGAGGTTTTGTGTGTGGTTATTTGTTTTAAAAATATTTACTACTAATTTGGGTTCATATTTCTTTTGTGTTTTTTTTTTTGGTTTCTTTTATTTTTGTTTTTTTTGTTTGTAGATATTTGTTTATTTATGCTTTGTGTCCTGTAACGAGCAGACATGGTTGATAATGGTAAAAAAGTTTATATAAAACACATAAAACATGTCTACTAATAATACTTAGTGAAATTAAATATCTGATATATTCATACAATTTAATATCAGTTATATACTGTGCTAAAATACAGTGTTAATTTTATCATGCAGTGTATTCTCTCTTTCTTTCTTTTCCTCTCTATCTGTGTCTTTTTTCATTCTGTCTCTTTCTCTCCACATCTCTCCACATCTCTCTCTCTCTCTTTCTCTCTCTATTTCTCTTTCTCTCTTTCTCTTTCTCTCTCTATCTCTCTCTCTCTTTTTTCCACATGCTTTTCTTAGTTTATTTCAACATGGCAGTATTTCTATCAGGCATTTCATAAAGATTATAACTACCTTTAACCCCGTCTGTAAGTAAAACAACCTCAAAGGCCTGTAATAAACAACACACCTCAAGTCTTCATTCACCTGCAACACGTTCGCTAACAATAAAGTTTATTGCTTTTAAACGTCATTTCATTTTTCTAACAAAGCCAAATAGCTGTATCTTAATTATTCTGCAGGTGGCACTCACAGTATATTATAAATTATTGAGTTTCTTCTTCGTTCAACCTTGACCTTGGTGAGGCGAGGCAAGGCAAGGCAGAGCAAGGCAGAGGGGAGGGAATGTAATTTTCAACTAGTTGTTGTCGTGAGAAGGTGATGTGTTTGAAAGTGGAGAAATGAAAAGGATATAAACTACATATGTAATTATATGTAGACTGCGCTTAATCATTTTGGAGTGCTTGTCTACCGTTTATTTCTACTTGAAAGTAAATCCCAAAGCAGACTGAGATTTTCAGCTAGCATAACACATAATAATGTTAACTGTTATTATGTGCAAGGCTGGAGATTACAGACAGTTGTGTCTTTCTGCCAAGATGAAAGGGCTTTTATTTTAGAGAAAAATGTTTAAAATATGTAAATAAGAGCTCCTATTAAAAAAAAAATATATGTAGATTGGAGCTTTTATTCAAAAAATCTTATTTTTAAAGATATTCAGATGTAAACAGATATACCCACTCATACAAATAAAATAATAAATTGTTTTTATTAAACTGTGAGTGCCTGTATGTATACAGTTGTCTATTGTGCTTATCTTACAGTCTGCGAAACATACTGACATAAAGAGAAATAATTAAGAAAACCTGTTCTTACATATTAATCTGGAAAACTCCTTGATACATACAATTGTATATTCTGCTAATATTGACATCTGAAAAACACACCCACCTTATATTCATAATAAACAGCTTACATGCATACAACTAATAAATTGTTTTAATATTAGTGTTAATTTGAAAAACACCCACTATGTTACATATATACATGTGTGTATAATTCATAACAAACAACAGCTTTAATATTATTAAAACAGAAACACAATTAATAAATTGTTTTAATATTAATGTTAATTTGAAAAACACCCACTATGTTACATATGTATGTGCGTGTGTACACACACTCGCACACATACATACTGAAAAATAACTGTATAAATACAGTACTAAATTAGATAAAACATTATGATAACATAATTTTGAATAATCTGTAAGTGTTTTTGTGTCTGTCTGTGTGTGTGTGTATGTATATATGCACACATATGCACACATATGCACATATTCACAGTGTTTAGTAGAAGCCAGGCAGATGGAAAAAGTCGTCTGGATTAGTTAGGTAAACTTTCAACAATGATTTGAGAGTAACAGCAGGTGTGTATTGTTCTGCATCAGAGCTGTAATGTTGAATTCCCGCCAGATTAACAGATAGGAAAATAAGGTCATATCCTTGGGCCATTAATATTTAAAGTCTTTGATTTCAGACAAAAAAATATTCAAAATATTCTGCTAAGTACTGTTAGCAAAGAGCTAAGTATATATTTATGGAGAATATAATAATGTGTGTGTATTAGTGTGTATACAAAGGTTTGCTTATTCCTGATGGTATGTTGTTGGGGGATAAGGTAAAACAATGTTAAAATGTCAAACTGTCATGTCTACATGATTAATGGATGAGCTATTTTGGATCGTGAATTTATGCTGCATTTTTTTTTTTTCACCCACGTTAGCCTTAGGCCCTCCTCCCATACATTGTCTGTTTTAATTTTGTACTTATAATATTGTTAGCATTCAGGCCTCAGGTGCGATGGTTCAAAACTCCGTCACCATACTGTAATTGACATCTTGTTGCTGTTAGCATTAAAATGTAATGATCTGTAGTTAACTATGAGTAATTAATTTAACTGTTCAGCTTTTCTTTATAATTAACCTAATCTCTTTAATGGCCTTAACCTTGGCCTGTTTATTTATGTGTGGACAAGGTCATACTTTTGTTATGTTTTTAATATTATAGTTCTATATCAGAATGATAATATTATTGTACTTTAAAGATGTAATTAAAATCCAAACAAAATGTATATGGATTACAATTAAATAAAAAGAAAAATTCACAATTCATCATGTAGTCCAATAAAGTTAAATAAAAACAGAAGATTATTAAAGAATGGATTATGGATTATAGTCTGATCAAACTGAGGGAATTCCTTAATATAGTTTTAAATACAAAGATCTCAGAAAATTAATCTATGAAGTTGAGATGTTTATTATGTACACACACATATATACTAAGGAAGTTTTACTTAACATTTTCATTTGAAACCATAAGGAATAAACAAACAGTTAATAATAACAACAGTCATCATCATCATTCATGAACATTAACAGTAGAGTTAAATATGATCTGAATACGAATGTTAACACAAACACACACACACACACTGTTAACAATACATTATAGATTAGTGCAGTTCCGTCTGAAAGTAAAACAAACAGTGGCAAATCTTCTGGAACATTACTCCATTATGTTCATGCATCTGGCCTGCATAGCACTACATAGCTTGTTTCAGAGGCTACTGTTAGAATCCAGAAGCTGCAAATAAATGTGACCTCTCAAACACCTTTTAGTCCAGACCCTGGATTTAATAATTGTTACCATTACACTAGGAAAACGAGCTCAGATAACATAACAACAATTACCAACAGGAAGCCCAATTGACTGACACTTAAGAGGAGTATACTTCATCAAATTGTAGTGGGAGATTGACAGCATTCTGTTACGTGTGCAGTATATACTTGTGTGTGTGTGTGTGTGTGTGTGTGTGTGTGTGTGTGTCCAATATATCTAGAAAATTATACAAACAACACACACACACACACACACACACACACACACGCACACACACACTCACATAAACAACATACACACACAGTCATAAATTAAATATATATTTTATTCTACCTGTCAGCTATATCCTTTATCTGACACATGAAATGCAAAATACATAAAAATTCAGTAAATCATAATCATATAGAAAAACAGTTTAAAAAAAAACTACATTGTCATCACAACTCAATAAAATGTTCTAGTAAATAGCTGGTAATTAAAATCAGAACAGTAAAAAAAACCCAAAAAAAACAACAACACCACTACCAGGTGCTCAGCAGATAGCTCCCAGCTTTTGAAATATTTCATGCGTTGATAATGACTTTGTCTCATATTTATTAGTACAACACAGTTTATTGCATTTATCTGTGAATAATCTCTGCAAATAGAACATTTCTTGTTATTCCACAAAAGCGTTATATCTGGTTTATTGCATCTATCGGACTATCTGGCAATAGGCTTGTTATTGCATTGTGTGTCCACGGGCGATGCAGCCGGATGCTAGTTGGGTGTGTTTGATTATGTTATTATGTGGTAGCAAATTATCTTCAGTTGCTCAGATGATGCTGCTGCTGTTGGTATTTCTCTTCTTCTCCCGGAGATGTGAGGTGGCCAATGTGAGGCCGTAGGTGTTGATGTGGCTGGAGAAATTCCATCTTGCAGCTGTGGTGTCTGTTCCAGACAATTACACTGCGAGTGGAAGAATGGCAGGAATCTCCCATTGTGAAGGCCTCCAGGGCAGGTAACACTGCTTGTCTCCCACACTGACCTTTGACCTTTGTATCAAACGGGAGGAGAAAACACAAACAGTGCATGTGTCCTACAGGTGTTATGTGATGCTGAGACATGGAGCCATTTTTTTTGTTATTTTTTTTTTAATCTTCGTTTTGATCTTCTATTAAAATACTGTATTCAGTGAGAAAAGTTTTATACTAAGAAAAATTATAATTTGTATTACAATATTATATTAAGAGAAAATAAAGAAAAACTATACTTGGTAAGAAAATTTAATTGGTATGGAAGGGTGTAAGAACTATTAAAAAAAAAAATTTCTCTTCTTTTTACTTATTTTCAAAATACTTTTCCACACCTTAATTTTATTTAGTACCATCTTATACAAGAAGCCTGTATTGGTGGATGCCATGCCCATTAACAATATATCAGAATTAAAATCACAGACGCTGTATTTTACAACATTTAAGCACCACCCATGTATTCATTTGTCATGCGAAACACCGTGTGAAAACACACATCAGTGATTAGGCTCTTCAGAACACTTTCTCCTTTGTGAAAAAAAAGCTTACCTAACAAAAGTAGGAGAGCAATTTCCCAATCTCCTTGTTGTTTTTTTTTTTTTTTTTTTTCACAGTAAGAAAATGACAAGACTCTGTATTCCAGCTTAAACATGGATTGTTATATGATGTTATAATTTTAACATTTTTTGTAAAAGACCAGTCACATAAATATTGAATCAAGCCCTGACTGTAATAAGAAGATGGATTTTACATCCATATCGGTTCATATCTTTTCTCTCTGTTGCTGCTGCTAGATAAACCTCAAGATATTTATCTTTGCCATTTTTTTGGACAGTTAACTGAACTGATGCTTCTGAAGCATTTTTATTTGCGCATTAAAAAAATCTTATAACTGTTTCTGCTTATATTTGTTTTGGCTAAAGGTGATAGGGACTCTGTTTATGCAGAAATGTGGAGAGATTATAGAGATTCTGCAGGGGATTTTTTTTTTCTCTCCTTTGTTTTTAATGCTGTTGAAAAATGCCATAATATGAGACATGTCAGAGACTTAAGAAAAAAAAAACTCAAAAAACAAAAAACAATCTTTGGTGTAAACCAGATGTTTTAATCATATACTGTTTTTGCCCATTCCACCATTAGTGCTCCTTAATTCATTTATCAACTGTTGTGCTAATGTACCTTATTTCGACTGTTTATGGAAAGGTGCTTAGAAAATATCCCTCGTTGCTAATCGATAAAAATAGCACATATGGATTAGAGGCAGAGCGTTTTCTTTCTCATATCGTTATTACATAAGCAAATGTGTAATTAAAACCTAATAGCATGTTGCTATTAAAGTGAGTCATGGTATTGTTAAACATTCATTTCATGTGCCTATAAATGCAGTTGATGCAGACAGCTGTGTGCGCGTGCATGTTCTTGATCTTTCAGAGCAAAATAAACAAGTCAGCCATAAAGAACATTCTCCAAAGACTTCTCAGTTAATATTTGTTGTCTTAAGATTTTTGTTTTTGTTTTTTTGTTTATATGTGTGTGTTAGGAATGCGAAGCATAATTTTTTTTTTAAATAACATGAATGAGTGAGAAAGAATGACACGAAGAAAGAATGAATGAAGTGAAGAAAGATGGAAAGAAAAAAGGAATTTTCGTGTTCAAAAATAAATCGTAGGAATGAAGAAAATTGAAAATAAAGTTTATGTTAAAATGGTTTTGAATTGCTTATGCTCATGCATACCATATCAAATACTGGAAAACAAATCAATATCTTTTAAAAGAAACAAAATTTTCATAGATAGAATTTATATATACACATTATTGTGTGTATGTCATCTATCCATGTACACACACACATATATTTGAGAGAGAGAGAGAGAGAGAGAGAGAGAGAGAGAGAGAGAGAGAGAGAGAGAGAGAGTGCAAGAGTGAGTTTGATCTGTTAACCCCATTAACTCCTGAAATTCAACCGCAGCTCTCTGTATTTAAGAAACTCGAGAATCATTGGCAGTGATGGGGTTAATGATTAATAATTTAGCAGAAGGATTATTGGCAGAACCATTCATTATATCCCTATTTAGCTTTTAGATTGAATATCATCACGCTTTCATCCTAATGCATTTAGTTTTAATTTCTCTGACTCGACTGCTAAGTTTGCCCAGATGAAAAAAACAACCACAAAGCTGTGAGGATGGGCAAACACTTGATAATAACAAAAGTGTGTGTAGTTATTGTATATTCTGGTTTCAGTGAACAGTCTTAACAACAACAACAACAGTTACAGCAATAATAATAATAATATTAATAATAATATAATAATAATACTTAATGGCAGTAGCAACACCAATATTAATAATAATAATATTCAATAACAACAGTAATAATAAAAGCAACAGCAGCAGCAACAACATCAAAAATAATCATAGCAACAATAAAACGTGCATAAAACAAAACTCATCTATATGTAATAGTGGTGTAATCTAAATGTTTTATTATTATTTATTTATTTTTATTATTTACATACTGCAACCATAAAGCAGTTACTGAGTTATTCAAGCATGTGCCTGTGTGGTCACATCTTTTTTGCTTTCTCCATAAAACTGTATTCAGATAGATACAAGAGTTATTATACATGACATTTTCACTGGATCAAAAAGGTGTCAAGTGTGGTATTTTTGAGCCTATATTGCTCTTCTGCGATATCTACTTAACTAGAGAGTCTACTGAAGTTGTGACATAATTAATGGTGTTGGCAACAAACATTAACCTTAGTGTTGTGTTAATTACAAATCTGATATGGTGTTAATGAGATATTATTGTAATTTAGATGTTGAAATGTGTGTGTGTGAGTTTAGATAGAAAGTCCTTATGAACCTAGCAGTTTTTCATACTTCAGATTCAAATGTGTTGTTTATTTTTGTTGTTGTTTTCTTCATGAAAGCATATTTCTGTGAGTTTTTTTGTTGTTGTTATAAACATTAGAGCTTCATTTACATCTTTTGCCACTTTAAAATTTGTCACGATGTGTGCATTTGCCAAAAAATATTAGAATTGTATTCAGGTGCGAATGAAATATTTATATGCACATTCAACACAAAGTGTGATTCAGGTGTGTGTTTCCCCCCTCCAGACAGTAGAGCACAATTCAGGTGTGAATGTGTGAGCATGCATGGCTTTACTCTGGAGGTTACCAACCAGAACCAATCTTGTCAGACTGACAATGCCGCGCCACTGACTGCGGCAGCTGTCAGAGCCTGTGATCTGCTGTGTTTCAAATGGCTGCTTGGATTTCACTCACTTGCTGCGGCATGCAGGAATGCCTCTGAAGCCTGAGGTGATCAACCCTTTCTTGTGATGTGTCTTTGCCCCCACCCGCTGTTGTGATGGGTGACTGGAGATCCCTTTTGTTGTGATGTGTGACTAAACATCCCATTTTTATTGTGATGTGTGACTAAACATCATTTTATTGTGATGTGTGACTAAACATCATTTTGTTGTGATGTGTGACTAAACATCATTTTGTTGTGATGTGTGACTAAACATCATTTTGTTGTGATGTGTGACTAAACATCATTTTGTTCTGATGGCTGATTGGACATGTCTTTGTTGTGATGTGCTACTGTTTTTTTTGTGAAGTAGGATTAAACATCCATTTCTTGTCACAGGTACCTGAATATCCCATTGTTGTTATGTATGAATGCAAACATCCACTGCTGGTAGATGTTGTTGTTATATCTTTCTGTTGCTGGTCTTTGTATAAAAACTAGTCCAAGGTTTTTGGAGGTAAAAGGGAGATGAATGGCATTTTTTAAAATCATCTAATCTGTCATTGTTTGGTTCTTATTTTATTATTATGTTTTCATATAGTTTGTGGATTAATCCAAGTTACTATTGAATAAACATATATTCTTATTTGGGGTTTTTTTTTTTTGTTGTTGTTCTTGTTGTAATTTTTTATTTATTTACTATTTTTTTCTTTCAATTCTTTTTTCTTTTTTTCAAATTTATTTTTATCTTGTATGTATCATGTTTTAAAATTGTGATATAAAGATTACTGTATCAGTGTTAATGTTCTTTAAGGCTTTTAAAAATTAAAAAGAAAGGTTAAAAAGCATGAACAAAAAATATAACATAATTTGGATATAATATATGACAAACAAGAAAAAATGGGCATACCAAAAATACAAAAAAAAACATAAATAAATAAATAAATAAATAAACAAATAGAAATTCAAACAGTAGCAGACAGAACAACAAAAACAACTAGTAGATTAAGCTGAGAGAAAAGATAAAGTTAAACTAGGTGTGTGGGTGGGTGAGACATTTGAAACATCTGAACTGAAGAATACGTTGCTGTAAACACTGACTGAACAATTATGTCTGTGTGTACAGGTAATGAATGGCTCTTTAATGGCATCTAACGTTGCAGCTTGTTATTAATCATCCATTGTTTTGTATTATTCATTGCAGTGAGTTGGTAACTGTTTAGAGCTAAAGTGCATATAAATCAGTAATGCAGACTTGAGGTCTAATACATTCACAGGTGTTGAAAATTCAAACTGTAGATTTAAAGACTCCATACAGATAATTCAAACTGTAGACATCAACTCTGTATGGAGTTGATCATTCCAGCTGTTAATTATTCAGACAATAGATTTATAGCCCAAATAAAACTATGTGAGTCAGCAATTCAAAATGTTGTTCATCATTCAAACTGTACGTTTCAAGGCATTATAAAAATCACAGGAATTTAGTAACTTTATAAAAATAAGCAGTTAACAGTGAAATCATGTCTCAAACTGAATCTTAAAATCATCACAGTCAGGTAAGATGATGACTCCTAGAGAGGCATTCTGAAATACATATAACTTTGTGAGTTAATAACTCAGAAAGTCTGTAGAACATATAAGAACACAAGTCAAACTGTAGATGTAAAATATCAGTATAACCACATTAAGGACATCATTCAAATTGTAGATTTAAAGTGTCCATATACCCATGTGAACTCAAAAAAAGGCAAATTAAATCTTTGTCTCTTGTTTTTCCTTCCTGTCTATCACAAGTCAGTGTGTTGTTTGTTATTATGAATTATAAAACTTCAGTGGAATATATTGCATAAAAAGATCTTATTCCTTATTGGTTTTACTTGTTCACTGATTTATGGCAAGCCGGTTATTGGAACCGCTAAACAATCTGGTATCATTACTGAGCGAGACCACAATGCCGGAGAAGATTGGATGTAATAAAATATACTGGCAAGAATTAAATATGTTTGGTTCTGTTCAAAAATAGAAGGATAATTCTAAATTAATGCAATGAATAAGCTGGTGCAGTTCAGGCCTGTGATTGCTGTTATTAATTTCCTTGTGCTTATTCATTTATTTATTGTTTTGTTTTTAATTATATTTTATTATTTATTTGGGGTATTAATGTAAAATAAATTTATTTTTATTTATTATTATTTATTGTTATTCATTTTTATATTTATAGACTCAATACATATATGTGTGTGTGTGTGTGTCTGTATACAAACATACAAACACGTATAAACATATTATAATTATATATTAACACAGTCTAACTATAAGGATTTGTTGCCAGAACCTGGTACCTAAGAGCTCGTGTTTAACCACTAGTTCTTAACAAGCTTGCTCACACTGTTTTTAATTTAACAGTGTGAACAACACTGGATGATATGTCACGCTGGGTCTCACTGCTGACATCACTGTGATTATCATTTTGCTGAAGCCAGTTACTTTTCATGCAGGTGTCAAAACTTTAACTTCCACAACAGAACCACATCTGTAACCTTGGCTTGTTGATTATGTTACCATTCTCGTGTGAGCTCTTCCTACATACTCAACCATTTGTTTATCAAAGAATAACATCATTATCAACACCCATTTGTCTCACTTTGCCCATCTACCCAGCCATCACTTTCCTGTGCCACCCAAATCTGGCAATTCTATCAAAACCCACCACTAATACCATTACCCACCTCCACCAGTCCCAACATGATCCACCTCTATAGGTGACATCTCTGGTGCCAAAAACCCACAATACCCACAACTATTGCCAGTACCCATCTATACTGCCAGCACCAGCTAAAACCCTCCTTTACTGCCAGCACCAGCTAAAACCCTCCTTTACTGCCTACCACTCACCAGTCCTGTTAGTATCCACCAGTCCTGCCAAACACCCGCCCAGCCTAGACTCGAGGGCTGGGAAAGTTGTTTGTGCTCACAACTGGTTGTTTCTTTCAAGCGCTCGGGCTTTGTTCGTCTGTTTGAATTGCAGCATAATGCCAGCCTCTGTGCTCAAACAAGTTTCTCTGTAGACTGCGGTCGTCTGGGCAATTCATTCTTTCAGCACACAAAAGGACACGAATTTTCCAATAATGCATTCGATACGATTGCACAGACGCAGGTAGCACGGGCAGTGGAATTCGGGACGCGCCTGGCAATATGCAGGTGAGATCTGTGCTTTTTACCTGGGGAATGAATGGGCAGCGCATACTGACACAAAAACAATTTGGAAGTTTGTCAACTGTTCTTCGCCTGTACTGTTAAGAGCTTTGTGTTTGTTTGACTGCTGATAACGATTAAAAATGTTAATGTTACAAATTGCTGTTTAATTGGTACGACTGACAAAGGGGTAAAAACCTACATAAACAGACTGCTGATAGCGTACAGAGAAAGGCCCGGGTCTGTGTTAATTGTGTTTTATGGCTACCAACTTTTTGCACTGTCATTTTCACTATGTATTTATTGTTGTTATTATTAATATATGTTTGGCATAAATAAAATTATCAATTGTCAGTTTTACTATATTACATTTTGAAGACACTTAATTTTTTTATACTTGACATAAACTGGTCACTTACCTCATATAATTTTATCTGTGGTCTTCCTTTTTTCATTCTTTCTTTTCTTTTCTTTTCTTTCCTTTATATTCTTTTTCTTTTTCTTTTTACCATATCTTTGATCTGTGTTTGTGTTTAACTAGGACTTACCCTTGATTGTAACTTGCTCTTACTGAAACATGATCTTATACTTGATATAAACTGGATTTACGCTTGATTATAACTTGGTCTTGATATGGCATGATCTTACACATGATCTAGTTATCACTTGTATTAAGAATATTTATGAACCTCAAAGGCAGTTACAATATTTTTACTGCATCAAAAGATTCTGCTGGTAACATTTTCATGCCAAACAGTGGATTATGAGGTGCACTGTGAGTTGAAACATTTCACAAATGTGTAAAGAAATTGAGGAAATGTTCATTTTCCGGCAGTCAACACAACTGAAGGGCAGGGAATGGGTCTGGTAATGTTGCTAAACTGCCACATGTTGTCAGACACTTGTAAGCTGTTGGACAGCATCTGAGCTGTTCACTGCAGGCACAGTCTTTGCTTCAACTCCGCCAGCATGGACCCATTTTATGTTCTCTGACAAAACAGCATATTTGTTGGGTGTTTTTTTCCCACATATACTTCTGGAATTTATTAGTTTATATGGGCAACTGCTTCCCATCAGGTGGCTTTCTTCTTCAGCTTTTTTTTTTTTCTTTTTTTTTCTTTATCTTCCTTTTTTCCAATTTTGTGCTTGGTTGTTTACAACTTTGGATGTTATTCAGATTTTTGTTGCTTTTTTTTAATTCTTTTTTTATTGTTTCATTTTTTTTTTGTGGTTTTTTGTGTGAACTGTTAAAATGATTGATTGTATACAATTTAAACAAATGATTAGGTGATTATAGACAATCAAAATGAATAAATCAGTGATTAAAAACAATTGTAATGTATGTGGTAATGATTATAAATATTTTTAAATGAATGACAAAAGAAATGCTGATACAGTGAGAATAAAAACATATTTTGTTCCACAGTAAAGATGGCTATTTTTGAAACAAAGAAATTTGTTGATGTTTTACTAAAGTGTTAAGATATTGTAAAAGTAAGAAAAGGAGTAATAATTCAATGCAGTACAATACAGTACAGTAAAATCAATATAATACAAATGATACAATACAAATACTTTATTGTAATCAACACAGAAAGGTTCTTATTCTTATTAGAAGCTTTCATCTGTCCCAGTAACTGGACACTTTTTACTTGCTAGGATTAGCATCGAGTTATGTTTTACATCTCCAACAGATTCTTTTTTATGTCGGAAAAAACAAGTAAGAAAAAATTCAAGAACACATTTTTTTTTTTTTAAAGTAAAAGAAAAGGAAATAGTGTTATGATCAGTTTGTTTTAAAAATGTGTAAAAGTAATACCCCCCCACAAAAAAAACATTCAAAAGAAAGAGAAAAAGTTAGTACATAATAATTATAATAATAATAACAATAACAACAATGATAATAATGATATAATGAGACTAAATAAAAGTTAAGGAAGTTCAATGCACTCAGAAGTTTTTGAACAGTTATTGGTTTTCATGTGAATTGTAGTCAAGTTTGATGAAAAGATAAGTCTGTGTGACAAGATAATACATCCATTACAACATCTTGTGAGAATTCCCATCCATTTCGTCTGCGGTGATACAGTAACTCATATTTGCCTTTATTTCACCATTCTATTTGCGTCAATTTGAAGAGGCAAGCAAACATTGATGAAAGTTGTAGGCAAACAAATTCTGATCGCTGCCAATAAACCACATCTGATATTATCCATCTTTTTTTTTCTTCTTCGTTTTGTTCAAAATCTTTCTGAAAAGATTTCACAATTCTTTGTGTTGTCTTTTTTTTTGTTAAACCTTCCTTTTCAAAAGATGTTAGGATTCTTGATGGAACTTGTTCAGAAATTGTCAGCAATCATCTCATCTACCTTTATAGTTTGTGTTTGTGTATGTGTCTGTGTGTCTCTGTGTGTATGTGTATGTGTCACTGTATCTGTGTATCTGTGTCTGTGTGTATTTGTGTATTTGTGTGTGTGGAACTCAGTAATTCAGTATTTTGCTGTTTTATTGTTAACCCTGTTTTGTCTGCCAGTATTGATTGATTTGAATACAGAAAAAGTATTTCATCAAATTCAATAAAGTTAATATGAGACTAAAACTAGTCTAATGTAAGAAAATATTGGATAACCAGAGGCAACAAAAAACATCTTATTGTTAAATATTTTATTATTATTATTTTGTTTTTATGATGATTATGACTGATGATAATGATTACAGTGATGGTGAACATGATGATTATTATTATTATTATTAATTGTAATATTAGTACAATTTTAGTAAATTATAATTATAAATCATAAGCTGTACACTGCAATGTTTAAAGTTATTTAAACATAAATTAAATAGTGACTACAATAATTGACAAAGTATTACGCATGGTTAAAATAAAATGTAAACATTATTTAATGGCTAACCAATTTATTTAATAAATAGAGTGAAATAATCATTTAATTTTAAAAAAAAATAATTGTTTCAGGATTTAATACAGTGTATTAAATAATGTTTATAGTAAGTGCAGTGCACTAAAGATTATTTATATAATAAGTACAATGTATTAAAACTTATTTATATAGTAAATACAGTTTATATATTGTTTATACAGTAAGAAAACTATTTTTAAAAATATTTATATAGTAAATATTGATACAACATATTCAAGATTTTATTTTTATAGTACATACAATGTGTTATAGGTTATTTATACTTGTATATCAAGTACAATATATTAAAATGTATTAAAGATTATTTATAATTACAGTAAGAACAATGTATCAAAAAATATATAATACTGGTACAACATACTAAAACCTTTTTTTTTTTAATAGTAAATACAATCTGTAAAAGAATATTTATAATTATTATAAGAGCAATGTTTTTAAAACTGATACAGTACATATAATGTATTAAAAAATTTGTTTTAAAGATGATATAAACAAAAAATTGACAATTACACACAGGAGTATGCTAGGCTTTATTACACATCAGGATTTAATTACATATCAATATACAGGATTCACATTCTCATTAACGGATTTGAATTCACACTTCTGTATTAAAATTGATGGTAATTAATGTTTTACATGTCTTTAAATTAACATCCAATTTACATGCGATTTTCAGCTGGGTTTATATTAAAAATTTAATAAGCAGAGAGAGAGCCTACTGTTTTCCTCTATCGATTTCCATGTAACCTTGATGATACTACTTAATATACAACATTTATTAGACCAAGTAAGATAAGTTATATAGCATACAACAATACTGTTATTTTATGGTGTAATAATGCTTGGTATTTTAGAGTCTGTAATAAACTCCTGGTGTTTTTTTTTTTATAAATAAGAAGGAAAAAATCTGGGTAACTGGGTAAAGGAAAAACCGTCTACTCCATGTATATTATTATTATCAGGAGAAATGTCTGATAAGGAAAAACTGTCCAGTGTGGATTAGTTGTATGAAGAAAAGTGTGTCTAATGTCAGTATGGCATTATTAGGAGAGAATGTCTAATTTGCATATCTTGTAAAGAAAATATAATATGGCTTTTTATTACTATAACCTAATATTAGGAAAAAAAATTTAATACAGGTATAGTGTTATGAATATTGTTCAGAATGGTAAAGAATAATCAGAACTGTATAATTTGGATATAGTGGTATTAGGAAAAATTGATATGGATATGTTCTTAGGAGAATCTGTCTAATATGGGTATATTATTATAATAATCTAATACAGTAAAACATTAAGAGACACTCTCTATGGCTATGTTGTTATTAGGAGACAACATGTAATAGGGAATAAATAACTATAACAGGGAGAAAAGTCTAATCTGGTTATATTTTTTTTATTAGGAGAGACCATCTAATATGGTGTATTATAAGGTAAACTGCTACTCTGGTTGTATTTTTCACTAGGACAGTCTGTCTGGTATGGGTGTGTTGTTGTTACCAGTTTTCACTAGGACAGTCTGTCTGGTATGGGTGTGTTGTTGTTACCAGTTTTCACTAGGACAGT
Organism: Chrysomallon squamiferum; assembly: GCA_012295275.1. Lineage (NCBI taxonomy): Eukaryota > Metazoa > Mollusca > Gastropoda > Neomphalida > Peltospiridae > Chrysomallon > Chrysomallon squamiferum. The sequence goes on from CM022671.1 coordinate 18,424,698, forward strand.
CTGTCTAGTATGGGTGTGTTGTTGTTACCAGTGTACCTTCCCACCCAGTAGGGTTATTCATTTATGCATAAACCTTGTTCTCATTAATCACAGTAGAATCAGCTACAGGTGCAAATTAAACATGGAATAAAAATTTAAATATTTATGCATACTGCACCTTATTCACTTTTTATATTGATTCGCGTGGATTTCAAAGATAGTGGATGTCAGGATTTAATCTTAATGTTGGATGTAACTTGTTAAACAGCAGAGAAATGCAGAAACATAGAAAAGGGATTTAGCTTGAGCTGACTTACTAATATGCTAACATACTAACCTACCCCAAAGAATTAGTGAATTTAATAATTATTAAATGGTTGTGGTAAAAACCATATAACAAAGAGAAACTGAAATCATTTCAAGTTGTATAGACAGTGTGATTTAGTGATTAGGAATCACATACCTACCTGACATGCAGTGAATTACAGGATCTATTCTCCCTGCTTACGTCAGAAGATTTTTTTTCTTTCAGCTGATGTTCTAATTTAAAAGCTATGACTTCTTTTCATGCTTTTCTGTTTATGGGAAAGTAAAATAAAATCAATTTTTGCTGCTAACAAATAAGAGTAACTCGAGAAAAAGTTTAAATGGATTTATTTATATCAGCAACCTTAAGAAACAAATTATATTTAACATCTGATTATTTTCATTAATATAAAATATACTGAGATAAACAAATTTTAATTCATACTTTAAGATAAATGAAATGTTTTCACTTTCTGACTGTTTATTGAATGGGAGATCTGTGTGTATATATATATATTTAATTATAAACATGTGAATTTAAAACATTTCTAATTTGTTGTTTTTGTTCTTTCAGATGATCACACGTACAAAGAAAATCTTTGTTGGTGGCTTATCAGCGTCAACAACCATCGAAGATGTAAAAAAATACTTTCAACAGTTTGGAGCTGTGAGTACCACTCATTTATTATTATTTAGCATGTCAGTTAATAATTAGAAACAAAAACAACAGCCATACATAAAGGTAGCGATAGATATACATAAATATACAGAAAGAAACACTCTACTCAGATACATACCTGGCAGTTAAGATGGCCAATATATTCAGTGACAGATATGCAGAAACAAATAATGAAATATATATATATATATATACACACACAAATATACACACATACATATACATATGAATACACATACATAGCTGATAGCAGTATGAGTTAAGACTAGTACATATTCTGTTTGCCTTGGTGAGGAAGGTTCAGATTAATTTAAGTAAATTAATAAATAAATACCTGATAAAAACAGACATACTGCCTAGTACAGACTGGGTCAGAGCTTCAACTCACTATCTGTCATGTTTCCATTTCCTCCATGGCTTCACTGACAAACGACGGATAAAAAATAAATATTCCTTTAGTCTGTGAACCACAGCATACTTACAATGATGGCCATACCAATTCCTCCATTGTGTTTCATAAACAAATATCACAACATTTTTTTAAAAGATTTTTTTTTCAATGATTGGAATTCAGTTTTTAGAAGACTGCAGATTACTGTTATGTGTTACAGCATACCACTGGATGTAATTAATGTCAGACATTTTTAAGTTAGATGCCAGCTTTAATTTGTTTGTTTTTTCTCTCTCTCTTTCCTTTTTTTTGTTTTTTTTAAACTCCAGAGCAATGCCCTTCCTCAGCATGGTATTTGATTGTTTCCATTTTTAAACATGCATTTTCTCTAGTGTTTCAAAATACGTAAGAGAAAGATATTGATTTGTAAGTAAAAATAACACATCAATATCATCAACAGCAGTTTGTAATATTTAAATTAAAATTGATTTATATGGGGAGTCACTTGGTATGTTGTGGGTCTGTATGTCTGTCAGGCTGTGTGTGTGTGTGAGTTACTAGGCTACAAATGTACTCATCTGATATGAACCACACACTTCACTTTTCTTAACGCTAGATTAAAGTACAGAGAAATAGGGTAATAATAGATGTGTATTGGTATGCGGTATAAATTGATATGTTATGAGTACATATACAATAAATTTGATATTTAACAGCAGTGACTAATCAATAGACCAGTGGATTTTCTTGATAATTTTATCAACATATTCCAGCAGTTTGATGTTAACACACACAGACACACACAGAAACACACACACACACACAGATACACACACATACACACACTGTGGAACTTGATTTACCAGAGCTGGCCTGCAACATTACCCTGCGTTGACCACACTAACATAATGTTCATCTTTAAACACACACATCCCTGGAGAATTGAGTGCCTTCATCTTGGCCCAGGTTCCATTAAAAAAACTGCACAATTTAACAACAGTTGTCATTATTGATCAAGACATGTAATTTAGTCTTGTTGAGTTTACTTGGAGGTCTAATCAGGCTGAGGTGACTGGAAACCAAGGTGATCAGAAACAATATAGTCCAAAGTGTTTTTCTTCATTCACTTAGTAAACCCTGCCTTCATTATTAAAACTGGTAATTTGTGAGAAATCTCTTTTAATAATAATAATAATAGTAATAATAATAATAATAATAATAATATCTAATAATCACGTTATGTCATTCTGAATGTATACTTCTTAAATATATAACATGAATGCTACAACTAAACATATTTATAATGATTAATAAATAATATTTTAAAAAACTGATATATATTATAACACTAAAGATATATCTTTAATATTAATAAAAACATTAAAACAAATAAAAATAAAAAATAAATAAAAACTATATTACAATACGATATCAGTCATCTGATAAAAGGTAGCTCAAAGCCCCATTACCACTCAAGGACATACTTACTTTTATTAATGGATAAAAATTGAAATATTGATTTTCATTTTATGTTGTTTTATTTTTTTTATTAATATGGTGTTTTATTTTAATCAAAGTAAAAATGTCACAAACAAAATAATAATAATAATAAAATAAATATAAAACAAATAATAATTTAAAAAAAATGAAATAAATAATAAAAACAAAAAAGAAGAAATTAAAAATAATAATCATATTTATATATATATATAAATAAATGAAATTAAAAATTAGTAGTAGTAGTAGTAATAGTAAAAGAAAAAAACTTTGAAATTATTTATTCCAAAGCAGTTATATCAAAGTAGATGATTGTTAATCTCTCTCTCTCTCTCTCTCTCTCTCTCTCTCTCTCTCTCTCTCTCTCTCTCTCTCTCTCTCTCTGTCAGACACACACACTCATTTTATACACACCTTGAATAAGGCATAGATAAACATATTATGACAAGTAGAATGCATTAAAAATAATCCATATCTTGCTGGTTTTAATCTGATAGCTGTGTACATAAAATGGCCAATAGTATTTAAGTGCCTAGAAGTGTCCCTTGAATTTTTAACACACAAATCCACTTAAAAGTAAAACATTTCCAGTTTGATATACAACAAGTTATGCATCATATTATAAAAATGTTTTAATTCTTGGAACATTGTTTTGTTTTCACATTGTCAGTGATACATTTATTAATAATTATACCAAAAAAAGCCTGAGCGAAAATAATAAATAAATATGAAGAGTTTAATAATGACTTTAGATAACTTTATTTATATTTTAAAATTTTAAATCGGATAATTTTATGTCTTTTAAATCCAAATAAATAAATAAGAAACTGAAACTTAAACTGGGATAACATATAATATATGTGTGTCTTTTAATACAAAATGTTATAATTCAAATACTGAAGTTTAGAAATGGAGGCTGGTTACACCCAGAGAGAGGCTGTTAAAACCTTGCTGACACAGACAGAGGTCACAGAAATATGAGTTCTGATTGTGTTCCTGCGAACAAAAGCATCCATTCTCATCTAAATTTAACTGGGTAGCTTTCAGCCATCAGCCATCCCTTAACCACCATTCATTGCTGTTACCCTCTGCTGGGTTTAATAATAAATACAGGGCCGTTGTGAATGTGGTAAGATGAAGTACCTAATGACCCCTGTGGGGGTTTAATAATTGAAAAAAATCTCAGCCAAAACCCCCCCATCCTCCCCCCAAAAAATCAACACATAAAAAACCCAACAACAACAACAACAACACACCAGCAATGTTGTTAAGTTTGTTGTTTAGCGTCTAAAAATATGTCAGTTGACCAAGCAGATACTAATTAACCCTTGTTAAAAATAAAGAACTAGTATCGGGTGGTTAGAAGAACATACTAATTAACCTGTACTTTTCTTACCAACTCGACTAATCTCAGTCTAAGTGCCAAGACACTGTATTAAATTTACAGCATGGCTTGATTGAAAGGTGCTGCTTAAATAAATAAACATTGTAAATTGTCTTTTTTAATTGCCTTTATCTCTCTCTCTCTCTCTCTTTTAAAATGTTGTAATCCTTTTTTCTTTTTTTTTTCGTCTTTGTAAAACTGCAGTAAAGTTGTTTTTTGTTTGTTTGTTTGTTTGTTATCATTATGTTTTATACCTGTCATGTTTTTAAGTGTTATTTCTTCTTATATTTTTTTAATTATAACTTTTATTTTATTTAAAAATTTTACATGCTTTCTTGTTAAAAAATTTCTTTCAGTTGCCATCTCTTTTGTCCTCATTATTTTTAACAGCTGTACATCAAAGCTGTTTACTAATCTTTCTTATTTATTTATTTGTGTTATTTTTTTTTTTTTTTTTCTGTACCCATCTTTATAATTAAGTGATTTTTTCTATATTATTATTATAATAATTATTTATTTATTTATTTATTATTTTTTTTTTTTAAGTAGCCATCTTTATAATCGTCTTTCTTTTTTTCTAGCTTATTTATTTTATTTCTTTATTTTTATTTATTTATTTATTTATTTGTTTTATCATCATTATTATTATTTTATTTTGATATTTTCTATATTATTATTATCTTTTTATTTTCATTTTTTTTTTTCGGTAGCCATTTCATATATTTTTTTCCTTTCTTTATTGTCTTGTTTAGGTGAAAGTGACAGGTAAATAATAGTTCTTTGACAAATTCTTTTCGACTGGAAAACCATTCACTTAATGCCCTGCTAGCTATTTTATCCCGAGGATATCAAATTGAAATTGCCTCTAGTCATGCTGGTCACACAAATAAATCAATGTTTTATGGCGTGTCATGACGGAAGATAAAAAAGAAAATGTCCTTTCTCGGAAAGACTGGCCTGTAAAAACACATTCACTATTTATAGCTTTGGTTTTAAATTTTGTTCATCAGTGAGTGATAACTCTTAGCAATAATTAATGTGTTAAGAAATAATGGCGTATCGCACCCCAGATCTAAATTGTGTAAACGACTGTTGATTTTCCTGTCCTAATATTTCAGAATTATAATGCGTAACTGATGTAAGAGACCTCCACACATTTATGAAAGGGTGTTTCAAAAAAAAAATCAGGGGAAAATATTTCTAGTTATTTTCATACTGGAGTGACATGCAAAGTTATTTCATGAGGGCAAAAAGGTTGTCTTGTATTAGCAAAATCCTTTGGCATTGGTTCAATGAGTTTGTAAAGTATGAATATTCGTTTCCATGTGTCTGTGTGTGTATGTTTATGTGTGTGCATGCCTACCTGCCTGCCTGCCTGTGTTTGTTTTTCTGTACATAGATGTCTGTATGATATATTTCTCAGTATAATTATGAACATATGATAGTGTATTTGCCTCTCTGTTTATTTACCAAACAGCCACTTTTGAAATATTAAAGTCTGGTATGTACTTCCTTACTCCATCTTCAAAATAACAAAAATATGTCCATACTGAGAGGCATTCACAGATATATACACAAACACAGAGACAGACAGACATACACACATATCTACAAACACACACACACACACACACACACACACACACACACACACACACACTCACTCACTCACTCACTCACTCACTCACTCACTCACTCACACACACACACACACACACACACACACACATCCACACACACATTTAGTAATATATATGGATATACATGTACATACACGTACATACACACATATCTACACTTAAAGTTATAGGCAATACATATACATACCTAGACAAATACAGAAACAAAGATTAGTTTTGTATGTACATTTTTAAAATTAATATTTGACATACTTCACCTCTGAGCTATTAAAAATATCTTATATTTTGTTACCTGGGGTGACAGAAAGTAGTTTAATTGTCAGTGACCGATTTTTATTTTTTTATTATTTTTTATATATTATTTTCAGTATGATTTTTCACAATTTGGAAAGAAAACACTTAAAAAAGGTTTTATAGCTTTGGTGGGTTTTTTAAAGTTTATTTCATTTTTATAATTCTATAAAATCTTATTTAATGTATGATAATAAGAATATTTTATTTTTAAAAAAAAGCTAAAAAGTATTTTGAAAGTTTTTTTTTATTTTTATATATATATTGAAAAATTTGTAAATTAAGTAAAATCATAAGATATTTCCTGTTGGTATTTTTGTGTTACAAATAATTTGGTATTGAACAATATTAATTTCAAAAATTGATAAAATAATAATAATAAAGTTTAAGCAGAAGAAGTAATAATAATCATAATATGTATACAGGGATTTATATATATATTTATGCCATCGATGGTAAGAATTGTAACAACAACAGCAATAATAAACCATAAAATAAAGACACAAAAAGGAAGAAAAAAACCAACAAAATCACACCACAACAACTACTGCATACAGAAGAAAAGAAATAAAAAAATAATAAAAATAAGACTAAATAAAAAAAAATTAAAGATGATCCATATGTTGTCATAACCAGACATTATTGAGTATGTGATCTTTGACCTGCTGTCTTGATCAGTGTTAGCCGTATAATGATTTTCCTCCAGTTAGAATTTATTTGGTAGCTGCAAGGAAGGAAGGAGTGAGCGAGTTGGCTGTCTGTCGCTTCAATTGATTTGTCCTGCTTTTTCATCAAATGTTGTGTGGTCAATTTGGGCTGCAAGCTAAAAAAAAAAAAAAAAAAAAAAAAAAATGTTAAAAATAATCTGTCAGCTTACACAACGTTTTTCTCAATTACATTCTGTCCGTTTCAAGTGAACATTTTCGGAAATGAAAGCTTTTCTGTTAAGTCGCACCAACATGGGAGATTATTTGAAATAATGGAAACGGTTTTGTGTGGAAGGTTTTTTCATCTGATTGCAATCATTACCTACAAAGACTGCGGCTTAGTGGTCAATTATTTAAAATATCAAGTTTTTTATTTTATTTATTTATTTTTCCTTTTTTTTTAATGACTGGATTGCAGAGTGGCCGTTTAAGGGTTGTCATTTGCAGCAGTTATCGAATCAGATGTTTTTTCGTGGCTGTTTTTAACTGCTTAGTTCAGAAATTTGTTTGTAGCAGTTTTTAAATGTCGTGTGTGTGTGTGTGTGTGTGTGTGTGTTCAAGTACATATATATTTATGTATGTATGAATGTAATAGGTATACATGCATGCATGAGTGTATGTAAATGTAGTTTGAATATATGTATGTTTGTATATGTTTGCATGATTATAAATATGTTTACTTAGATATATACATACATATGTATGGATGTTGTAAAGTACAAGAAGGTTTGACAGAGATCAATCACGGAGAATTAGTCTGAATTCCAGTCAAGCAATCACTCAACCTGTAACATATGAGAGACACTGCATCCCTGTAATTTGCATTTGTTCAGTGACAAATAACTGGTTTAGCTATGTGTTTGTCTTTGATTAGATGTCTACAGTAAGAATTTCCTTGCAAAAACACATCATTTTCTGTCTGGTGTTGTCTGACAAGAATGATTCCAGCACCATTCTGATATACACACTGGCTATATGTGTCTCATTAGGTAGTCATTAACCTTTGATTGAAGTTTGGGAGGTATGAGGATCCAATGTTGGTGACAGTGAGATAAGGTTACACCTTACAGTTTAGAACATACAGGGACAGGGGAATCAAAACCTTGTGATTCTTAGCTTCAGGGATTGTAATCTGTCAACAGATGCATTAACTGTATCCTGACAACAGGTGCTTCAGTAGTATCTTGTCAACAGGGTCAGGTATTGCATCCTGTCAACAGAATATCCTGTTATGGAGAATATCCTGTCAACATATTTATGGAGAATATCCCATCAACATATGAAGGGATTGTGTCCTGTCAACTTTTGGGAATATTTTCTAACAACTGATGTAGAGATTCTGTCTTGCTTAGGGTTAATTCATGAACAGAAATTAAAATACAGAAAATTCTATATACTACAGAATACTTTTTAAGTATTTGAAATATTACTGAAACAAAATAGTAAAAGAAAAAGGAAAAAAAAAAAAAACACCCAGTCTCATAGTTGTTTTCACCAATAAAAATAAACAAATCCCCAATGTGAATTCAAAACAACAACAGGCTTGTTAATACAGTAATAGGAAAATTATATTACTCCAGGTTGCTGCAATTTGCTAGGGTTACAATGAAGAAGTGAAAGCAGCTCATCATACATTTTGCTGGCATTCGCTGTAAATAGAGATATAAATAAATTAGTTAAGTACGCGAAGGTGGCTCTTGTGGTGAAGCTGATAGAGCAGATAGCTAAATTAGCCTTGTGCGTGCATTTCATCGCATGATAAAACATCTGTGCGACTTTTCTGTGCTAACAACATTGGTATTACTAGGTCTTCATTTTCTGGGTTGCTAGCAGAAAGGAGCTGGTATATTAAGGAGAGAGGTTAGTTAGTGAGTGCACTGTGTGCATCTAGTGGGTGTGGGCTGAAGAGGGTAATTAATTGTAGGAGCTGGTGTTGAGGTTAGGAGTTACAGGTTAGTTAATGTACTAGTTTTAGTGTACTACTACTACTAGGCTTGATATCAAGAGGTTGTTAAGGAATGTAGGTATAGGAGGTAGTACTGAGGTTAGAGGTTAGTGTTGGTAGTTCTCATTTCAAGAGGTTAATGTAATTGTAGGAGCTTGGATTGTGGTTAGAGATAAGCACAATGATATCGGTGAACATCTACTTGTAGATAGGTTTTCAAATGTTATAGAAGAATGTTATCATAGGAGCTAATACTAAGGTTAAACGTAGCTGATATTAGGGTGAGCCTGTATATTTTTTTGGAGGAGTATAACTGAAGGAGTCCATGTAGGAGTGATACTGTTAGTTCACTTATTAAGGAGACATCTTTAATATGGCTTAAAATCTTAGCAGTCGGTTTCATGAGATTCTGTGGAACATTTGAAGGAGTATATAACTGGAGGAGCCAAAGTCAGTGAAAGCTATGTTATGAAGGAGTTTGTGTAGTTTTGAAGGAGTGTAACATAAGGACTAATAAAAATGGTTTATAATAAAAGCTAATGATATAAGGAAGAGTTTGTAGAACATTTGAAGGAGTGTATCGAAGGAGTCACTATAAAAGAGTTCAGAGAGGTTACTCAGTGCAGTTGTGAAATTGTTTTTTTTTCTAACAACTTCCAGCCTGTTCTCGTTGTGCTGGGTGTTACACTGTTGACATTCAGTACACAACAACAACATCAGCAGCAGCTTTAAGCACCGAACATGTTTTTGTCATTACATACAACAGTGTTTTCAAAGACTGCCGATTATAAAATGTATCTGCCAGGGAATACAAATCCCAGCAATAAACAAATAAATAAAACTGGAATGAAATATGCGCTTAAAACAAAGTATGTTAAAATATTGCAGATGTACGTTATTAAATTTTAAACATTATTTTTAATTAAAAAGATATGTACAAAAAGTAAATTAAAACCATAACACAATTACTGTTTTTAATTTAAAAACATTATGTATGAGAAATATAAATTTTATATACTGATGTATATTAAAAACAAAAAAATACACACTACATTTTCTTTAAAGAAATAACTATGCTGTAATGCATTTAGTTATTTAAATTACAATGATAAAAAAAAAAATACATAACAATAAAAAATAATAAAGACAGACATAAATTATCTTTCAAAGAATCTCAGATCAAAACCGCATCTTTAAAAAGAAAAAAAAAATAGTTAAAATATGACAAATAAATTATTTTTAAGTATGTGAATAATGGCTTCCTACGGTACTTTCTTGTATACAAAAAGGACTGTGTCAAATATATACATGTTTCATATAAATTATTCATAGATTTTTGGAAAATCTTTAAATATGGTTTCATGGGAAGTTTGCCAAGAATGTGAAAAAGAATTAACAGGAATTGTTTCACGGATATCTCTTAATTATAAGCACTACAATAAAAGCAAATTGATTTGTTTTAGGTAAGTGCACTAAAACTGATACCTCACACTGGATGGTGCTATAAGATGATATAATTACTTGAGGAAGAGCATAAAACATCCCAAATGTTTAAGATCCTGGTTACCTCGTTTACAATTAAGTTATGGGTGTTACATTAGGTTCACTCCAGGTTGAAGGATGCATCAGAAAGGTTCAGAAGGTAAATGTCAGTAAATTACCTGGATTTCTTGGGGTATTAAATGACAGGTGTGTTATCAGCCTCAGTAATTCTTTTTAACTTTTAGAACGTGGTTCTGATGTCCAGGTGATAACATGATTGAAACAGGTGATTCCAGGTAAAAACAGGAATGAATGAGTACACCCAGCACAAACTGATAAAGACAAAGTCTTGTGATAAATCTGAAAAATGCTGTTTCAGGGTAAAGCTAGATTTGAAATGGGTAAATTCATGGTAAATGAGCATATTTACGGTAAAATCATATCTCAAATGACTAACTTCAGGGTAAAATTATATTTGAAACCAGTAAATTCAGGGTTGGCCAATTTTGAACCCAGTTAACATGAAAGATAATGAGTTTTGTAAACAAAAGGTTTACCATTGTTGTAAACAAGGGAAATTTACCAATGTTCTATACAAATAGTTTACCATGGTTGTAAACAGGAAAATGTTACCAGTGTTCTAAACAAAGATTCACCATCATTGTGAAGTTTGATTAGGTTGTAAACAGGAAAGTTTTACCATATGTTCTAAACAAAGATTCACCATGGTTGTAAACAGGAAAGTTTTACCATATGTTCTAAACAAAAAATTTACAATGGTTGTAAACAGAGATGCTTTACCAGGTCTAAACAGGAAAAAATTTAACAGTCTAATTTGGTATGGTTATCGGTCCCTGCAGGGGGGATAATCAGGATGTTGAAGGGGGAGGGTTACTGGTATAGCAAACCTGTTTTTCTGTCCATTTTTATTATTTCACAGATTGTTTTTTAACCCCCTCATGCTGTCAGGAATCCCTAGTTAATCCAAAAACTTTGACTTGTGATTTTTTTTCCTCTTTTTTAAATTTTTTCTTCTATTTATTATTTGGCTATAAATAAGAAGAAAAGCTCCTTCTGTGACAGGGTTAGCATGTAGATGATGTTGGATACAAAAGGTGTACAAATCTCTGAGGTCAGAGGTCACCATCATAATATGTTGAATGTGTTCCGGTTCAGTTCACAGAGCTGATAAAATATGAACCTGCTCACTTTCTTTTTAACACACACCACAGCTCAGCATATACTCACTGTCTTGTCAAGGGTGTGATTTTTGTTTAGCCTTTTTCATGATTTTTGTTATATTATAGATGGATTATTCTAATAAATAAATTAAAAGTATTTTTTCTTTTTTCTATCTTTTTACTTCTGTAAAGTATATGTGTGTGAGTGTGTGCAAGTGTCTAAAAATCACGCTTAAGAATTTAGTTAACATTTGGTTTGCCTGTGGTGTAGAAAAGGAAAAAAAGTCATAAATTTTCCGGCTGAGCTGTTCACTGATAAACAATCGAGTGGAAATAAATAAATTAATAAGTTGAAAATAAAGAAAAGAAAAAATTCTAGCTGCTCAGAATACTGGAAAAGCAGTTTGACAAGTAACTTTTTGGGACAGTTAAGAATTTCATTTAAATATTTCTATTTATGCATTTACACTCTGTGTGTGTTTGTGTGTATGTGTGTGTGTGTGTGCAAGTAATACATGTGTGCGTTATGTATGAATATGTATGTCTGCCTCTATCTATTAGTTTGTATATTTGATTTGTATGTTTGTATAGAGGTGTGTCTGTATATTTATGAACAAATATTTTAAATAGAAGAAAAAAAAAAATCAATGAACTATAACTGGCAGAAATATTTTGGAATAATGTAAAAGATATGTTTTAAATCACCTTCACTTTATTTTGTAAACCAGTCAAAATTCATATGGAAAGCAGGTGCTCTTTTTAACTGTTCTTAAATTATCATTCTGAATAATGCAAAACCCCTGTGGCAGAACAGGCTTTTCAAAAATTTTGTATTTATTTTAGTGAATACAAATCCAGGGTTGTTAGCAGGCAGCTGAAGAATTTTGATTAAAAACAGTTGAATTCATAATGATAATTAGAACTCTGAGAAGAATTTATAAATTGTTTTTGTTGTTTTGGGGTTGTTGTTTTTTTTTCTCTTTTTTTTTTTGTGGTATGTGTGTTTAAGAGAATTTATTACTGTGGTAAAAAAAATTAAGATAATATGTGAGAATAAAACCATTGTTAATATTACATATTAGCATCTGACATATGGAGGGAGAGAGAAAGAAACAGAGAGAAGGATGTACAAATTTGTATCTTTTAAAACCCTCACACAAACAATATCAGCAAGTGGATTAAAACAAATACATTAACATACCACTTTTTTTTTCTTCAAAGTTTGACACAGCAAAAATAGCTGGCATCAGCAAACAGGAATCATCCTTGCATTATGTATTAAATTGTCATCATGTTTCAGAGTTATTTATTGGACAAATAATTTGAACTGACTAATAGAGATGATCTTTGCATAAAGCATTAAGATATCATTTTGTTTCCAGATCTCGACTGACCAATGAAAATCATTCTTGCATGATTTGGCTACATTCTCAGCCAATACTCTCTTGTTTTACAGTCACTGCTTAGTGCATTTCACATACTTGATAGTTATGATGTTAATAAAGTTTACTCATGCATTTTTGTTAGTTGCCTGTAACCTTTTATGGCTACTGAAGCCACGCAAGTTTCCAGTGGTGTCTTGCCACAGTTTTGTTTTACCCTTCTTCGTCTTGCTGACATTAACTTCTGATAGGTCTTTATGTGGCTCCTAATAAAAATCATTGATGTATTGTCAATTGTCATAAAAGTTTCATAGTGCTGTTAGGAAGTGAAGTACGAATAATGGGAATGTGAAAAATATTTTTATTTCGTTTTGCACATTGGGTTAAAAAGATGTTGCTTATTTCTTGTGAAAACACCAGAAGTGTTTTGTTTTGTAAACTTCTGAGGACTGGATATCTGTAATTAGTATTATGTTGAATAATTTTTTCAACCATTGTTAAATATTTGTAATTAGTATTTACATTTTATGTTTCTGTCAGTGGTTGTTGGATATCTATGATTCTATCTGTTCATTGCATTTTGTATTTCTGTCAGTGGTTTTTGGATATGAAAAACCGACTGCAAGAATACTTTTAATTTCATAATGTTGGTGTTTTGGGTGATGTATCAATATATGTTAGTAAAGAACAAATAAATAAAGTAAAATTATTTGGTTTATTTTTTTATTGCCATGATAAAAACAAATCACATTTTTATATTTATACTTTCTTCTTTTATTATTATTATTTTTTTGTTTTTCTTTTGCTTTCTATAATGTGCTACAGAATTTCCCTTGTTAAAGGAACATCTCAAACATTAATACATGTGAAATGTTTGCAGTTGTACACATAATTAATGGATGTTTAGTCTTCAGGCTGTCTGGTTCACTTCATGTTTCTTTTAAAAAAAATAAATATAAAAAATAAAGAAAATACTTACCAAAAATCACTTGCAATTAGAGAAACGGCTTGAGTTGTAATATTTGCTCAGTAAATATTGTGAACCAGACGTTGTGCTGAATGGAAATTAAAGCAGGCTGATTGGTTGGGAACAGAAAGTAGAAGATTTTTCTCTCTAAAGCGGAAGCTGTAAAAGATTATTTTTCTTTTATGTGGATATTTAAAAACATTAAAGGGATTTGCTAAATAACCGCATTTGTTGAGTTAGTAAGCATGTTTACCTCTGCTGTGTTGTGTTGTATGTTTCGGGGTGTTTCACAAGTAAAGGCTTTTAATCCTGAATGTACATCCTCAAAGTCATCACAGAGTGCAGGCATGCAATAAAAAAAAGTTCAGTTGTAGCCAATACTCCAGTCCTCTCTTTGTAATGGTAACCCTATACGAACTATTCTGAAGTCAAATCCCTGAGTAAAACATCATACAATCAATTGATGTTATCATTATATACACTGCAACATATTGTGTAAGCTTCTTAAAAGTTTCACGAGTTAATGGGCTTTGAAATTGGCAGCAATTTCTCTGCTTTAGAATGACTGATTCTCTGTTATCTTTAGACTGGAATAGAAACTACAGTCCATACCATCTGAATGTATTATCTTGTCTTGCAGGGCTTTGCAGAGTCTTAATTACTGATATTTAGAATGTGTCTTTGAAATAACAAGTCAGAAACAAGTGATAATATTTGTTCAATAAGGAAGGCAATTAGTCTGACTCTGTTTTATTAATGTTGATGGGTTTTAATCCTTCAGAGTTTGCACAAGCCAGACAGCATTAAGATGGAAGATAGATGAAATTGCAAATACTGAACTCAAGAGTGAGCGGCATTAGCACTTTAATTATACTAAAATTCTAACCTAATCATGCAGATGGCCTTTCTGAAGAAGCCTGGATTTCTTTTTTCTTCTTTCTTTCTTTTTTCTTTCTTTCTCTTTTTTTTTCTTTCTTTCTTTTTTTTTTTTTTTTTTTTTTTTTTCTGTCATGGATGCTTTCTTATAGACATTCTTATTGGTTCATTGAATGACTCCCCTTAACAATCACTCATCCAGTTAAAATAATCAACTGATGGTCCAGGCATATCTATACAGAATGCACAGACCAGGAACCCATGACAACCCTTATACAGTGTTACTGTGTTAGAAGATTTGTTACAGAGAAGTTTTGCGTTTCCACAGATTATTCCTGGTAGAAACTGAAACAGTTTTTATGGTAATTCTACTAAGTCCGTGGTTCTCCTCTCAGCAGTAAAAAGTGACACGTAAATAAATACAATAAAGTAGCTCCATTTCTAGTAATATTTAGCTTATGTAAAGGTTTTTAAAACATTTTTAAATATTTAATTTTATCTTTTTTCTTTCTTTCTTTTTATCCCTTTCCTTTGTTGGTTTGTCTGAAACTTTCTGTCAGAATTTCTTGTTTTATTGTTCTAATGTTCTCTCTTTCACTCTGTGATATTTCTCCATCTTCCTTTCTTTCATGTATTTTGTCTAACTCTTTCTTTGTTGATTTCTGTATTAAATCATATTTACAAATATTTAAGAATTATTTACTACTGTTATTTCAAATTTCAAGTACAATATAAACACTGTTTTTTTTGTTTGTTTAATACAACAGATCTTCTCACAGTCACAATGACATTTTTCAGAACGCTGTTTTTTTTAAACAAAAAGATTAACTAATTACAGGATTGTGGTGAAATGGTGTAATTTTCCCATCCATGACATGTAATTTAAAGTATTTTTATACTTCAATTTAAATTGTGTTTTAAAAAAAATTGCAGTTGCCTCCATTATCAGTCAAATATCAGATCTTTGCAAGAACCAAAGTGGTTGTCTCAGATAGTTTATCAGAATGCAGAAGTTAAACACAGTGATAGTGATTAAACAGGACAGTAAATACCATTTAATACTAATATCACATTTCAGAAGTGAACTGAGTAAACCACAGTACAGAATGTATCAGTTAGTATTAATACTGCAATTCAGAATAAATTAGTGCTTAACAAAATTAGTGTAAAAAGTTAAAAACACTTTTTTTCTATCATTGCAGTTAATGTTTTTTTTTTAGTTATTTAAATCTTATTACATAAAAGAAATTGATCTATATTATCATTTATTTTATTTCATTTTCTTTCATTTTGTTTTATTTATTGATTTATTTTAACCTACATATAAAATCTACATAAACATTTTTCTTCATTTCACAACCAATCACAATTTTCTTTTTATAAAATATGTTAAATTTTTATTCAATAATTCAGTTAAACTGTTACATTGCATCAATCTTTTTTTCCCTTTTTCCTTTCCTTCTTTCTGTTTTATATTCAAACTTTTTTTTTTTTTTTTTTCTTTCTCTTGTATCTGTTTCTTTTCTTTTATTGCTTTTTTGTTGTTTTAATTTAAACTTTTTCTTTTTTTTAAAACTGTCAACAGTTTCTTTCCATTCTATTTTTAAAACACTCTTCTTCTCTTCTTCTTCTTCTTCTTCTAACTGCAATATTAAGGTCATCTGTCATGAATGGGAAAAAACCCACTGTCTCACTGTGATTAATACTAGACTTTATTATTACTAACACTTCATCAGTACTAATGTCACCCTGGGCTCTGTCGTGGATCAGAGAAAACACACTGCACGACCTGACGAGGTCAGGTTGCGAAAGAAAAACTGGGAAAGTCACCAGTTTGTCAGTGTTCCATTGACAGTGACACTGGCAATGCATCATGTTGTGCACACGTTCACTTCGTGTATCAGCTTGGATGGAAAACTCTCCACATCTGTCACGGTATTTTCTGAAAAGCTCAGATATTATCGACATTCCGAAAGGGGAAAGAAGTCGCAAACAGACAGAAAAAAAAAAAAAAAAAAAAAAAAACTTTTTTTCTCACCACTGAAATGGATCTTTTTTTTTAAAATATTTATGACATCATGATTGTTTGATTCCAGGTTAGATAAGTTAGGTGTTTGAAAATGGTGTTTTATTCTCATTGTAACAAAGTTCAGTTAGATGCACGTATATTTTAACAGTGTACTTTTAGTTGTGAGAGAATACTGTAACATTGTTACCTCATTGTACATTACTTTAATAATACAATTATATAATGATAAATTTGTGTAAGTGTGTTTATTTCATTAAAATAACAGCAACAACAATAGCAATACTGATAATAACTGAAACAAAGCAATGATAATAAAGGTAACAGTGCTAATTACAATAATATCAAAACAATAACGACACCAACAGCAATAACAATAATAATAACAGTGTAAACTTAAACAAATAACAACAACAACAACAACAACACAAATAATAAAAATAATATCAACAACAGTCACGTAAATAAAACTAAGAAAAAAACCCGTTTCAGATGAATACTGAATAACGACTCTTTACTTGTGATATAAAGAAACCAGTTTTCCAACGACCCTATCACTTCCATAATCAGTTCTGACGTCAGCCAGCTTCACAGCACAATGATTAAAATAAATAAAACTATTTACTTAAGATACCAGCTTACCAAAGCATGCACGCTAACTACTTCTACACTAGTCTTACATGCACAAGTTAATTGGACAACAAGTAGCTGATTTCAAAAGAAGCAGTAACTTATATCGGCCATGGATACTGGGTAAGACTAAGTTGACAAGAAGAAAGTCTTGAAGCAAGCCACATTCTAATTGATTATGTTCTGATAAAACGTGGCTTAAACTTGTCAAACCTTGTATAAAGTGTGTAATTATGGCTGGGTGTGACATACAGATATTATGTTTAATGTGTCAGTGAGTCTGCTTGTTACTCACCTGATTATAGCTGTCTGGAGAGAAAAAGTGAGTGTAAATTTATAACTTCATTTTCTGTTCTAAGGCTTGGGATTTAATTTAGAAATGTCCAATCATGGTGTTATTGTAGTACAGTTTTTTTATTTAAGTGTGTTTACGTGCATGTCTGTGTTTGTCACTGTATGTGTGTATATACATGTAGTTATATTTGTATGTATGACACTTTGACAGTATTAGTGCATAAGCACATTAATGCGTTCATCTCTGCATATATAATCTCATAGATTAAAAAAAAAAAAATGTCATGTTTGGTTACACATTCACACACACACACACACACACACACACACACACACACACACACACACACACACATTCACATAAGCCAATATATAATCATTTAGAAAGTAGATTCATTTACTGAAAAATATTTATGTCAACCTAAAAAATAACTCAGAAAAACTGGCAGCAAAACAATTTAAAAAAAACCCCCATTAATTATGCAATTAACCAACATAATTTCACATCATTAGCTTTTTCAGTTTCTTGGGTTTCAAAACACTGTATTTTAATTTCACTTGAGTATCATTTCATTACAAAAGGCCAGTATTAATATTAATCATTCACACAGGGCTGTAGTCTATCATCGTGAGAACTCTACCAGTTTATTTATCTCGTTAGCTACCATTCACCCATGTCATATTTCATTAACACACAATACACTTCATATTAAATAGCTTATTATACAGAGTTAGGCATATTTATTATATTGGCCAACACAACAGCCCTCACTTCAAAAAACAAGGAAAAGAGAAAAAAAAAAAGCTGCCTGAATTAATGACTTTTAATATAAAAGAGTGGCAATGGCTAGAAATTTTATCACATCTAATATGCCGTGGTATGCAGAAAGGAGATAGGGACGCTGATTATGGTGATCTTGTGAGGGAAATGGCCGCCCGCTGGATTTATCACAGAATTGTGTGGCATTTCGCAGTCA
Source organism: Chrysomallon squamiferum (assembly GCA_012295275.1). Lineage (NCBI taxonomy): Eukaryota > Metazoa > Mollusca > Gastropoda > Neomphalida > Peltospiridae > Chrysomallon > Chrysomallon squamiferum. Next base: position 18,443,332 of record CM022671.1, read on the forward strand.
GGTCTGAGCGAACTGTGATTTATGCTTATTACGCGGATATTGATGCTGCATTAATTCAAACGCTTTCTCCCCAAATCAATACCGTGATGTGTTGTGACAGGCCTCTGTACTTGAGTGAGTCTCTAGGTGAATGAGCTGGCTGGCTGACTGGCTTGTTTGTTTGTTTGTTTGTTTATTTATTTATTTATTTATTTATTTATTTATTTATTTATTTATTTATTTATTATTTCAGTATATTTATTTATTTATGATTTGTGTTTATTTATTTAATTATTTATTTATCTATCTATCTGATTTGTTTTATTTATAAATAAAATAAAAATTAATACACACAGACACACACACACATACAAAAAACACATACATATACATACACAATCAGAGACATGTATAAACACTGCAACACCTAAAAACATTATTTTTTCACTTTTTTTATTATTTATTTATTTTTATGAAAAGTCTTTGTTTCTGTGACAAAAGACATGCAACAAAAATACCCTGAAAGCAGAAATAATAATCATGAATGTCTTTGACATCTTTGCTTCAATTAATCTCTGTAAATTATTAATATTTCCCATAATTGAGTTATAATGTGCTCTGCCATTAATGAAATTGGTTTACCCTGGCAGGTATTCCAAGTAATTAATAAAGCAAAACAGAGCAATCGATTGATGGAAAATGCGAATATGGTCTTTTCTAAGCAATAAACAAGACGCTAAGTTGGCCAGTTATGTTGCAGCTGAGTGATTATTTTTGTGTTCATCATCTTAATTAGCTTTTTTTCAAAATTATTCATACTGCAAAAGAAAATGATTTTTTTCTTCTAAAGGAAAACAGTAAATATAGATTTATGAATTGTGTGTGTGTTGTTAATTAAGCTTTTGTGTGGGTATGTTGAGAACTGAGGTAAGACGTCGAATGGGTAGGGATGGAGAGATGGTAAGAGAAGAGTGAATGAGAAAAGGCAAGAATAGAAGAATGAAAGACATTATATATTTCAATTGAAATAATTTTGTAGGATAGAATTTTTTTTCCTACTACATCTGTATTTTTACCTCTGTTCTTTCAATTTATTTGTCATCCTTTTATTTCATTTTTGTTCAAAGAAACACATTTACAAATAAACACGTATAAACATACTCGGATATATACAGTAAATAAACAAAATAATGATACAAACTAGCAAACATACAGATACTGATATATATATTAAACATTTTTTATCTGAACAGTGATGTGGAATTCACCATTTATTTAGGACTTTGTCTTCTTCTTTTCCTTCCATTTCTTCTTCTTCTTCTTCTTTGTTCTGTCTTCATCTTTCAGCTGAATCTTCCCATTCAGATAGACAGACAGACAGCTTTGAAATTTGATCATGTAAACTCATCTACTAGCTGTGCTGTTTATTTTATTAAATCTTTGCTGTTGCTGTTGTGTATTTGTCTGTTTTTGTTTGTTTTCAGTGTACCTTTCAGTCGATATATAAAATAGTCTGTGTATGCAGTTTAATATGTTTGTGAGTGAGTCTTATTTTTTTATTTTTTTCTGTTTTACAGATTGAAGATGGAATGTTAATGTTTGACAAAACTACCAACAGACACAGAGGTAAGATTTCAATTTTGTTTTAATTTTATTTTTATTTTTCTACAATATTCATCATTTTCTCTTCTTCTTACTTTTTACTTTTATTTATTTTAATGTGCTTTCAACTTATCCTGGAGATAATATCGTGGAATTCTAGTGGATTTGTATGTGGTTTTTCTTGTTCAAGTCCTTCATGGAAAAGACATTATTAACAAAACTGAAGTGATGGTATTTAAAACACATTTAAATGTCAGTGATACATGCACTGTTATTACTGATACATCCATTGTCTTCACTGATACACATAAAATAACAATAACAAAAAACATTACTGGCAATACTCCATTTAAATACAAGCTTATCTCTCCAGACATCTGATTTTAAGACAACAAAAAAAAAAAAAAAAAAGAGATAAGAAAAACAACAACATTAGCTAGGATATTTTCATATTTTCTATCTAATAAACTATTGATTTGAATCTGTGGGTGTGTAATATGAATGGTATAATATAATATATAGGTCATAGGAATCAATATGGCAGTCTAAAGATGATGAATTTCTTCTTCTTGTTTAAATGCCATGATTTCTTCTTTTTTCTTCTTTTTTTTTTTTTATTTTATTTATTTATTTATTTATTTATTTATTTATTGTTAATTAGCTTCTGAAACTTTAATTGGATAGTGAATGATACCCTTTAAAGCTATATTATGAATTATTCTGTCATAAGTTTATGGTACTGGATGTAATTTTAGTTTTATTAATATTATTATTATTATTATTATTATTATTACTATTGTGTGTGTGTGTGTGTGTATATATACATTTAATATATATATATATATATATATATATATATATATATATATATATATATATTAAATTTGTATGTGTGTTTATTTAAATATATCCTTTTATTAACTACATTTCATTTTATTGGTGTTCCAACATTCCTTAATTTTCTTTGAGCAGTATATTCTGTGTGATGACATTCTTGTTACACTGGTGTCCCACATTCCTTAACTTGGTTTAAGCAGTATATTCTATAGGATGATATTCTTGTTAGCAGCATATAATTACAATTTCCTAGTGTAAAAAAAAAAAAAAAAAAAAAAAAAAGCCAATTAAAAGGCATTTATTATGTGACCACTGTTTGTTTCATAACTTGTTTGTAAATCCAATATGGAAGATGGAATGTATTGTTGTCTATATTGTTGGATACAGTCACACTAATGATGTACTGCTGCATATATTAATATCGAATACAGTCATAGTAAAGATCTGCTACTGTTGATTCTAATATCTCATAATCATACTGAAGGTATGCTATTATTGTATCATCTGATACAGCCAAAGTAAAGATGTACTAATGCTGAACATATCTAATATAGTCATCTGTTACTGGAATTTTCACTTGCCTGTAATATACCATGGATTTTCCAACAACTGTCAAAATTATCAGATATGGTCATTCACACACACACACACACACACGTATCCACACACATATTATTAAATACAACTGCGACAACAAAGTTTGGTTTGGTTAGGTTTGGCACTGCATACAGGAGCAGATATGAAGGAATGTAATATTAGCAAGAAGATAAAGTTTCATTAAAGGGTGGGTTCCAATCTGTCTGACAACTGAGTAAATAGAGGGGCTGGGAATGCTTGTTTGGAAGATGCTTTCAAAAATCAGTCTGTGCAGTGGATCCGGTTTCCCTCTAACAGTCGCAGGATGTTCTCTGTTTCACACAAAAAAGCCTAAGTTACAAAACATCTGCTCTGTGACCTTAGGGAGTGATTGAAAACAGGAAAAACATCACCACTGGAGAGGGTATCTCAAGATCCAGATCTGCTTTGTGTTTTTTTGGTGTGTGTGTGTTTCTTTTCCTCCTCTTAATAATGCCCTCCCTGACGATTTTAAAGCTTTTTAATTGCTACTCATTAACCTAGATTTAAATCCCATTGAGACTGGTATTATCTGTTTTAGATGATAGAATCATGACAAAGTGTTCTGCTTAATAACCTGTGATTTTACTTTTAACATCTGTATTGTAGCTTATGTATGGCGTTAAATGTAACTACACGTTTTCATCACCCAGTTTCTTCTGTTGCTTGCTTGGTTTTGTTTTTGATTTTTTAAGTCAACTTATTCTTACAAAGATTCTGTGGATTATTATTATTATTATTATTATTATTATTATTATTATTATTGATATTAAGTAGGCTGATAGGTATCTTTTGCTGTTTTTTTTTTTTTTTTTTTTGTTGTATTTTTTCACCTGATTTTTTTAACTTTGTATTTTTGCTCATTTTTCTTTATTTATTTATTAAAATTGTGATAATAAATTTTTAAAATAATAATGACCACTGTAAAATACATGCCCTTTAAAATTATGACAGTAAAAAATTAAATTAAAACATCATATAATTTACAAACATGAACATCAAATTACATTTTTTCTCTCTTCAAAAACATAATGGTAATAAAAAGTTACCATATTATTATCAAAATGTAGTTTATGTCTGTAGCACAAAGCTGTTTGTTCATAAAAGAAATAACTTACAGAAAATGAATCACAAATTACTTTTTATATCTCTTAGAAAATATGGTAATTTAAAAAAAGAACTATACTACATGCATTGTAAAAATACTAATTTTTATGGTTTAATGCATATTAAAGTCAGTCATGCATGAAATAGATAAGAGTAAAACCAGAAAAGAAGAACAAATAGCTTTTTTCACATAAAGAAGTGTTATAACAAAAAATATAATAATAAAATAATAATAATACTGTTATAAAAACATATTTATGATCTAAAACACATTACAGCCAATGGTAATATATAACTCATATTACAAAACTGTAAAAAAAAAAAAATTACAGATGTTTTACCCTAAAAACACTCCATAAAAAAATTGTATAATTAAAAAAAAAAAGAAAAAAATGGCCAAGACTATTACAATAAGTTGTTTATGATGGAAAGCCAATGGTGACAACATATCAGCAATAAACAGTAAAGAGAGAGAGAAAGAGAGAGAGAGAGAGAAAGAGAAAGAGAGAGAGAGAGAGAAAGAGAAAGAGAGAGGGAGACACACATACACACACTAGACTGTGGTTTTTTTTTCAACAAAGAACCAGACTTTGATCTATGGCTCATCGTTTCTCCAAAGACATTATGAATAGTTTGGCTGGTTGCTAATGGCCATAATAAAACCATGTACAGATGTGAAGAAACATTCACACAGCCTCTCTCAGCCCACAGAGCTTGTTAGCAATTCTTCAGTCTGCATGCCTGGCATGGCTAGTTCCAAGAAATTAACATCAGGATGCCGGCTTATTAAAACCAATGGCTCTTCTGTCAGATGTGTGGGTTATTGCCACAATTCATGAACTGTAAAGATATGGGAAATATCCACTTATTATTGCTAGCTAAAGAGCTCGGAGGTGCGACGTGCAAGTTGGCCCTGTTACAGGTGTGATGTGCAGGTATTTTTCTGCTGCTCTTCAACAGGTGTCTCGTATTTTACAATACCTGTCTTATAACTGCTCGTAATACCTCGCGTTTTGCAGTACCTGACGTGTTATTACTCACAGCAAATCATGTTTTGCAGTACATTATTGTTACTCAAATGTCTCATATTTTTCAGCACAAAACATGTTATTTTGCAGTCATCTACTCCATATTACAGTGTCTCATATTTTGCATCACTGTCTCCATATTACAGTGTCTCATATTTTGCATCACTGTCTCCATATTACAGTGTCTCATATTTTGCATCACTGTCTCCATATTACAGTGTCTCATATTTTGCATCACTGCCTCCATATTACATGTGGTGTTTCATATTTTGCAATATCTGTCTCAATGTTACTCACAAGCTCATATTTTGAAATACCTGTCTTATTGTTACTCGCAGTATCTCTATTATGCAATAGCTTTCTCCATATTACTCAGTGTATATATTTTGTAAAAACTATCTCCAAATTCTTTATTCAGTGTCTCATATTTTGCAATCACTGTCTGATTGATATTACTCACAGTGTTTCATATTACTGTAACTAATCATGCTTTCTTCTTTTTTTTTCTTTTTTTTAATTTGTTCTTTTACGGTTTTTTAAACCTTAGATCTATGTTTTCACACTGTAGTTCTATAAATTTTCAAATCATTGGTCTGGTTTAGTCCTGTTAACAATTCAATGGCTATTTTTTGCATAAAGAGGTTAAGTTTCCATGTTTTAAATATGTTGTTTGCTTTTATTTGTCTGCTGTAGTGATTTATTTATTTCATTTTTATTTTGACAGTTAATTTTTCTTTGATTTACAATTACATTGTCTGATTCAAACTCAACTGTCTCTGGTTTCTTAACGGTATAACTTAATACTGTTGTTTTGTTGGAATTTTTCTTTTCTTTTTTCTTTTTTGTTTTTTCTTTCTTAAGAGATAGCTTATTTGACAGTTGTACTTCTTTTTCATTTAAAACAGTACTGCTATAATTATTTATTTATGTATTGTTATTTATTTGTATTGACATTATTATTATTGTCACTACCGCTAATGCTGTTACAAACATTAAACCATTTAGCCAAGTTTATTTATGAGCTGGTGTTTTGTTAAACAAACATATATATATATACAAACTACCTTAAATAGTTGTTTATATATTGTCATTTATTAGTTTTATTATTGTCATCATCACTGTTATAAATCAACTTTTACAGCATCTGCAACCACAACAGCATTAACAATCTTAACTATTTTTGTCATCATTTATCATCATTGCTTAATATCGGTGTTTTTGCTTTACATTTTATTTCTTCATGTTTTGTTTTATGTTTTAAAAAAAGTCAAATCAATATGCATTGTCTGTCACCTCGTCCTTGTGTGTCCCTGAGATAACACCCTGTTCAATTAACTGATCTGATTTCACTGCTCCCTGGTGTTCATTCTGATTGTTTAACTTCTGAAAAAACAGTTTATACTGTGCAGTGGTGTGTGCAGTGTCACACAGAAATTAGAGTATATATAAAAAATATGCCACATCGTGAGATCCGTCCTCTTTCGTATACTGGTTGACCTTTTTTCCCATTCCAAACTGTGGCTCATGACTTGTTTGTTAAATGTGGTGGTATGAAGACTGGTGTCTGTGGACCAGTTGTCTTGTTTGATGTACTGTGAATGTATTATGAATGTTTCAAAACTGGAATGGGTGATTTTTCACTATGCAAACTTATATTTAAATTAATTTAAACAGGTGATATTTCTGTTTATATTGATATTTATCATAAATATAGCTATTTTAGAAGTCTGTATAATATTGAAATACACATACACACTGACATACACACATAAACAGTTACTTTCATAGCTTGCAAAGAAATCTACACAAAAAAAAAAAAAAAAAAAAAAAAAAAAAAAAAAAAATTCAAAGCCTCTGCCCAGGAAAGGCATGCATGATTAATTCTGAGATGGAATCGTGTTACGACTGATCCACACAACAGACCACTGACCTACCTTGATGAGATGAAAGTGATAAAGTTGTATTTCACCTGCAATTATCGTCAGCTCCTCAAAAAAGGCATTAAGTACTTCCATTTCCGGGAAGGCTATTCAGAGGTCTGTGTGTGCAGTCATCCATGCTTCAGTTATCATGTTCATAAACATTTTCAGACCGATATCTCTGATGAAATTAATCTCTTCTATTGAGCTGAAATTTGTTCCAAGCCTTGACAGGATTAGGACTATCGTCAGTGGATCTAAAATAAATGTTTTTGCAGAGTTGTAATTGTCTTGTTTTTCTTGAGTCAAAATGAAATCTAATCTGCAAAATGTTATTTCATTTAAATAAGAACATATATCATGTTAATTTAAAATCCATTAACTTAATTCACTTTTTTTTTCTTTTTTTTTTTTTAATTCATTTCTTCAGTTGTCTATAGTTAATGAAGACATGTTAGATGAGGTTGGATTCAATTAACATGAAGAACAAAATGAACTCAGTCGGTATATGATTGTACATAACATGTGAAAGTTACATTAACACAAACACTGTCTCACACAAACATAAATATCCATATATTACATGCCCACAGACATAAAAATACTTGTACATTCTTTCAGACATGAAGATACACATATGCAAACATACATAAACACACACACACACACATGCACGCACATATACAAAAGATACTGATGTATCTTCAACAACAGACATATAACCAACATATAAATACACAAACAGACAAGACAGGTATACACAAACACCAATCATACAACACAACCACACACAGACAAACACATAAACAAACTAATAACCACCCATCAACTGCTGAAACATAAACACATGCCAGACATGCAGACAGACAAACAATTACCTGTTATGTAACTGACAGGTAGTTAATGGAGAGCCAAGGCCATTAAAGGCATCATTAACCTATTAACACGTTTAATCTGCACTATCTGTAATACACAGCAGCCATTGTCTCACAGTGATTTAAATCTCTTCCATTTTTGCACCGGCGATTTATTTATTTTCACATTCAAACCGGTGCTCCAGTACTTGTGTTACAAAAGACTAAGTCATTTTATTTCCAAGAAGAAAATTATTTAAAATAATAATAATAATAATAATATTCATCATCATCATCATCATTTGTCATCAACATAATAATCTCATTTAAAGGATAGCTTATTTTATCTTTGTTATTTGAGTTTCAGCTGGAAAAATACACATAAATAATAAATAAAATTAAAATCTTGAAAACTTAATTAAAATGTCAGTTGAATCTTTACAACTGGTGAGGTAATACACAAAAAAAAAAAAAAAAAAAAAAAAAAGACTGATTAAGTGAACTGAAGAAATCTAAAAAAACTGCTTTGTGGTGAAAAAAGAAAAAAAATGTATAATTTAAAAAAGTAAATAAATAAACAAATTATTAACAGTAATAAAAAATAAGTAAGAGCAAATAAATAAACAAATAATTAACAATAATAAATAAATAACAACTGTAAAGAAATAAAAGTAGATAAACAAATAAATAAATAAATAAACATATAAATAAGTATACCAAACAAAAATTTTAAATTTTAAATTAGGCTAATAACAGTAAAAGTATTCAAAAAGGAGAAAAAAAGACCAATGTATATATGTATAGATAGATAGATAAATATATATATATAAAAATATATGGTATAGACTAAAATTTTATTTAACTCCAAAACTCACTGTTTAATTTCATTCTCAGAAAGACAGATGTATTTGACTGTTGATCAGTGTTTGCAAATACAAGTCTTATTCACATCAAAAACTGGTGTGTGTCAGAGCAGAATCGATGAAGATTTAACTTATTCCAGCCACACTCTAATCAAACCAAGCTGAATGCTTCTGATAAGCAATGGTTGAATTTAGATTTGTCTTTTCATTAAGCTTAACACTGAAGTTTTCAGACTGTCATATCTTTGTCAGATTTTGCGTTTTCGCTTCTGGATCAAGAATGAAATATCTGTCATAATAATCTAAAGGATTTTTATTAAAAACAAAGATCAATCTAGTTATATAATTGTAAAGGGTATTTGATTTGAAAAAAAAAAAAAAAATCATGTTATAAAGATTGTAAAGAGTATAGATTTTAAAAAACAAACTTTGACATAAAGTTTTAACTAGTATTGATTTGAAAAAAAAAATAATATAGATTTCAAAAATGAAATCTTGATATAAAGTTGTAACTAGAAATGGTTTGAAAAAGTGGAAAACTTTTAAATTCTAAAGAACCTTTGTTTGATAAAAAAAATGAAATTTGTTCTAAAATGGTACAGTGCACTGGTTTGAAATCTGTTTTGTAAAGAAAATGGGTTTGTATTTAAATGTTTTTTTTAAAAATGAACCAAAATTTAATAAGACGTTCTAAAGAGCACTTGTTATAATTCTAAAGAATTTTTCTTTAGCCATCTTTCCCTTTTCTTTCCTTAATAAAATAAAATTGTTGATAATAAAGAGCACTCTAGTTTTTGCTTTCACAAAGGTTTCTTGTGAAATTATATTTTTTGAAAGTATAATTACATCTTCTTCAAAAAAGCGAAACAAAAAACCGAAACTCTTTAAGAGTTGTTAATATAATCTTTGTCAAGTACTTTGTTGTTATTGTCATTGAAATATTGATTCTGATGTTGACTCGGGATAACACTGAAATTGGTTTTTGGTATTTTCTCTCAATGGTCCTCCTCATGCTGTGGACTGTTTGGATTGTTCTTCGGCATGAAAGGGAATTTAGTTTTCTATTAATGTCATATCAAATCACAGGCTGCAAACAGAAGCCTTGATCCGACACTAAAATCAAAATAAAAAATCCTAATGGTCTTCCTCAATGAGTGTTTTTATTGAATCACACTTAATTCGTCAAAAGGTTTTTCCTTCATTTTTTTTTTTTTGGTTTTTCGGTTTTTGTTTCATCACTCTTTTAATCATGTTTTCTTCTCTTCTTTTCTTTGTTTCTTTCGTTCTTTTCCTTCACTGTTTCCCTCTTACTCTTCTAAAGAATCTTAAATTGATGACGCCACATCAGGTCAACAGTTATTGCCTGATTGGCAAACGTGACTGACACAAGCGTGGGCTGCTTTGGCTGCTGCCTCTTTGGCTGAACTGCAGAATGCCATTGCTGCCATCTTGGAGAAAAACGAAGATCAATACACTGGAAGTAGCTGGCGATGACCTCAATCCTGTCTCACAGTGCTTCCAGTGATTGTGAATATTTACGTCATTATAGCCACTGATTGCAAGGTCTTATCCCCGAAGGCTATCTTCATGTATTGGCACTGACGAGGAAGCCGATGTAGCGGAATGCTTTTTTATTATTACCGTGAAATGCTTTCATTAAATGTTGGACGTACGTCTGCTTATGCTGAATCTGGTATTTTTGGCTATCATTAATACTTGTATGTAATCATTATGGATGTGATATATGTCATGACAATTTGGATGTGATACATCACTTTATATATCACTGGCAGTTGTGTTATTTAAATATTAAGGTGTATGTTTGTCATCACATATTATTGAACAGAGAGTTGTTTGATGCTGGGTATTACTTTATCTTGCGTGTAGTGTATATTTAGTACTCCCACTTGTCATGTTAGTTTAAGTGATTATATTGTTTCTGATGTGGAATCTCATGTTATTTTCACATGGGGTATTATGTCATAATATTATATATTGAAATCATAGTTCACCAGTTTTACTTGTAATTATTGATAACTTTGTCAAATCTTTGTTTTCATAACAGAATAACTTTAAATCTTGTTCACTGTCTCACACTGTACATTTTCAGGGATTTCTTCTTTTCACTTTTTACTGAACTATTCAACATTTATTTTCCTATCTTATCCTTGTCCTTTTTTCTTTTTTCTTTTTTTATCCCCCTCAGTTTTAACAAACACTACTGAAGAACAATCTAGTAGTAGACACCATATCTGGCCAAGTCTTGTTTAAACAGATCCAAACAGGACTGGTGTAGCATTATTGCCAGTGGAAGCCGTTTTACTTGGTCTGTCAGAAAGTGATTACTTGGTATGCTGTGTTAATTGTTGCTTTGTTAACAGATTCAGAATCCTGTGTATATACAGATGGTGTAAGTTTGCATGAGTGTCGTTTCCTGTTTGCAAGACCTACTACTGGGGGGAAGGAGGGTTTCCAGTTTGCTGGTGGGTCATGTGGTTCAGACCGTTTCACATGTTTAACTTAGTGCCAGATTCTTCCCACCGGTTTCCAGGTCTTCCAGCTAGTGATAACAAATTAGTCTTCCAGGATTTTTTATTCAAAAAAAAAAAAAAAAAAAGAATTTATGTTTAGGATTAATTTTTCTTTCTTTTTTTTTTTCTTTTTTTCTTTGTATCTTTGAATATTATTATTATTATTATTATTATTATTATTATTATTATTATTATTTTTACTTATTTATTTATTTATTTATTTAGTTAGAATTTCATTTTGTGATTCCTTTTTTCATTTTGGTTACAGTTAATTTTCTTTTTTTCTTTCCTATTGGTTACAATTAGTTTTGCTTGTTTTTTTCTGTTTGTTTTTTCATTTTTTCAGTTAGAATTCATTATTCTCGATTGTTTTGGTAGTTTTCCTGTTTGTTGTTTTTCAATCTGGATTACATCAGGTGATGAGTTGGCAGTTGTTTTTACTGGTACAGACTTTATTTAGGAGGAACTCAGTGACAGTTAGGAACTGAGTTTGAATAAACAAATAATTTTCCTTTTAACATAGTGCATGTATACGTTAGTTACTTATATACGTTCAGATGTAGTCATAAATAAATAATATGTATTTACATTATTTTTTTCACATAGACAAACATACACAAATTCACAGACATATTTATTATTGTGTATATATATGTAATATAAACATCATTCACCACATACATACACATACAAATAAACAAACATGCACACATAATTTGTGAACAAAATCTGTAATTGCATGTACATACACTCATATACATGTGCATATACACAAATGCACTTGCAAGGAAACACACAAACACAATTTATTAAACCATAAATGCATTATTTCTTCTAAAACCGACCAAAACCAAACAAAATAATAATTTTTAACACACTGAAGTATCTTTCTCCATTATCTTACAAACTCAATACTCAACAAGTGAAATGTTTATGCGTGTGAACTCAGTGAGCACTGTCACTACTACGACCATTTTTACTCACACTCACACTTTTGCTCATTCTTCCCCATCACCCCCAAGTCATTCGCCTTTTTCCCCATTGTTGTCAAACCGTCATAACGCTCAAGTTTTAATTCACCGCGATGTATTCCTAGTTTGTCGTGGTATTTTTAGATCGGAATGTTACCCATGGGTATTTCTGTGGTTAATCAATAATAGCAAAGATTGTTCACATCGCTCTTTGCCACGGTATCGACAGAGCGCAAAGCCTGCCTGCAGTACAGTGGCGTTGTTTTCGTTGTCATACTTGATCAAGCATTTAATAAAAACCTTAAAAGACACATAGTACTGTTAGTTCAGAATCAAATGGAGAATTATTGAGTGATGTTTAGACAATAGAACCATTTGTGTTGGTTTTTTTTTTTTTTTTTTGGAACACTTAGGAGAAAATCCAGTTATCATTCTCAAGCACTTTGGACAAAATACGATTATTTTTCCATAACATTTAGAAGAAAATGTAATTATCTTCATGTTTTTTTATGTATTATTACTACTGATACAAATTTTTAACTGAGCTATGATTATGATAATTTAGACTAGCATTTGTACTATAAAAAAAGCATATCACTGTAATTTTAATGGCTTGTAAATTGTATGTAGTGAAAAAAGACAAAAAAAAAAACAACCAGCTGGTATATTTTTAACGATTTTAATGTGATATATTTAACGTATGTTATGACCAATTAATAATAAACAGTATTTTTCATTTTCAAAGTTCACTGTGAAGTACACTTGATTTAATGGAGTGCAGAAGAACTTTGAAACATGAAACGTCTTTGCTACAGGAATGTAAATGATTTATTAAAAACAGCACCTCCATAAAAATATAATTTAATCTTATTACGGCATTCTGTTTCAATGTTATTCTTTCAGAAAAATATTAAATTGAATAATATCTTATTTTTAGTGGGTCTGTACAAAAGCACATGCTGTATTAAAATTTAATATGTAGATTAAATTACTGATGTCAGCATTAGTGTGTTAGTAATAAGAATTTAAATGTCCGAAGAACTAAATCAAATGGACATTTATGATAAATTTGTTGTAAGAATCTTTACAAAATACTTAACATCAATGAACTTGATCATATAATTACACTTAATACCTCATTTCGTCTTACAAATAAATAAATAAATTAATAATAATAATAATGATGATGATGATGATAAAAATCTTGCAGACATCTTTAAATAAAAGGCAAGAATTATTATTATTTTTTTTTAAACCAGAATATTTAAAAAGAACAATAAACAAGATTGTATCGTGTCTTGCCAAGCTGCCAGTTAGTAAAATTATCAGTGGATAATAACATGGCTGCCACCAAGGTAAGAAGACTTGTACAGAATGATTTCCCACTTACAGGATTTAGTCCACAATCAAGAGTGTACTCCAAGGGCATAAGTCCTTAATCGAAGGCAGCAAGAGACATAACTCAATACTGGCTCATTTGCTGGCAGGCAATGCATTGGAAATGAGTTGCGTTTTGAGAGCATGGCCTCAAAGCTTTTCCAATCACTAGAGTTTGTGTGGATGAGTGTCCGTTCCCATCTTTATCTGTGAAAAGCAGACGTCTGCTGATGTGTACATTGTTGCCATCTTCATCTTGCCTTACAACCAGTGGCATCCAGTTTCCACTTGAAAACAATGGCAAAACTGCAGCCAATCTTGCCAATCAACGTAATTGCATCCCACACAGATAATATCATTGTCCTGTCTTTCAAAATCGGCCAAGAAGCTAGTGTGTGTGTATGTGTGTGTGTGTGTGGATCAGATGGGGGGGTTGGTAGGGAAATCTTCACTATTGAATATCCAGCCCTCTCTAACTGAATCTAGTTAGTAGCCGTTTCCATGGTGATGGGTGATAGGTGACCAGACACCGTGTACAAACTTGATTTTCTTCATCCACTGATAATCAGTTCCAATTTGGTCTTCGTGGTGAAATAAAAGATGGGGGACGCTGCGTTTCATTTCCTGTCAGTGGTCAGGCAACTCGCTGTTTTGGTACAGCAACGATGTTTTCTCACAATGCGCGCATTGCCATACGTGTCCTGCATGGGTGTCCTCTCTCATTCCCCCCCTGCCTCCTACTCTTTCTTATTGATTCATTAAATTGCTATTGAAGCTTTTCTTGTGGTCGATAATGAATTACCTTCTTTTCAAATTTTATCAAGAGCTAATATCACCTCCTTAAGATATTTTGCATAAACAGACACCAGTGTCTGGGTCCACTGCTGTTAGGCACACACACAAATCTCAATGTGATTATTTCTTCAGAAGCTGTAACTACTTTCCACAACACAAACTGACAATAATGAAATGCTTCATGCTCAGATGAAGGAAATTCACATAATACAGAAGAAAATTCTGTATTAATCACCAATGGGAGAAATCATCTGGGTGGTGTGGAAAAATGTGGATTTTTTAAAATTATTATTTTAATTATGAATCTGGTTTTAATTGATCAGTTAATATATTCAAGGTGGGTTTTTTTTTTTTTTTTTTTTTTTTTTCATGATGTTCTTGATGACTATTTAAAATAAGTCATAATATGTTGTACCTGTTATGAACATAAATATCTGACAAGTGATTGCCTAGAAAAGAAGGTTCTGCTTTGACAGTTGTAAATCTTTTAGGAAAAAAAAAAAAAAAGAAAAGAAAAAGAATGAAAAAGCCAATCTTATTCTGTGAAAGAAGAAGAAAATCAGTGATGCAGTTACAAAACTTAGTTAATGTTGCTATATTTGAAAGCAGATGTCAGAAAAGACATCAATCTCTTTGATTTTTTTTTTCTTTATAATTTCTCTTCTTTATTTGCTTCTGCTTTCTTCTTTTTAGCTTTTTTCCTCATCTCTTTCATACCATCATTTCATTTAAGATACATTTGCTCGATATTTTTTTCTCCTTTTCTTCTTCTATCTTTCTATCTTTTCTCCTTTCTTTACTTCTTCATTCTGATCTACTGTCTTTAGTTATCTTTTTATTTCTTATTTTTGCCAATTCTTTGTTCTTTATTTCATTTCTCTTTTTTCTCCTTTTTTCTCTCTCTGTTGTCATTGGGTTGTTTTTTTTTACACTCCAGTTTCACACAAATTGCACAGATTTAACATGATGACTGAGAAGATGGAATTTATCTTCTTTCATTTAAACAGCTGTCAGACTTGTCTTTGTTTTTCCTTTTTTTTTTTTTTTAATCCATATTTTTTTATTTTGAATCTATTTACATCCAGTGTTATATATCCACCCTTCTTTCATTGTTTATCTCCTTTTAATTTTTTTGTTATTATTATTACATTTTTGTTTTTTAACATTTTTACATACCTGTTGTTTTACTTCCTTTTTTTTTTTTTTTCATTATTTTCTTCCTCATTCCTGTTTTTTATATTTATTTATTTTTTAATTTCCTGTAAACTGTAACTTTTCCTTTCTTTATACTTCTTTTTTTTTTTCTTTTTTTTTTTGTTCCATTTTTTGATTATTCTCCCCTTCTCTGTTTTCATTTGAAATAGGTTGTTTTGGATTTGTCTTGTTTTTCTTGTTTATTTTAAGTAACCACATTTAGCTAAGTAAACAAAAGGGTGTATCTGAAGATTTCAAAAGATAAATAAGAAAAGTTGGATTTTTTATAGACATTTTTTTTTTTTCCTCTCTCTCACTTGAAACTGTTTCCAATTCCTGTAATTTTAACCAGCAGTATATAACTAAATCTTTTTTTAATTTGATTTTTTTTTTTTTTTTTTAAAGTTAAGCCTTTGCAGTTCAATTTGTCTACATCAGTCAACATGTTTAAATTAAGAAACTAGATTTACAAATTATTCTACTTGCAAGATGGTAACAGCTGATAAAGACCTTTTTAAAAAAAAAAAAAAAAAATGGGGGTCCTGAAATATACATGCAATAATAAATTACATAAAGTAATTAGAAATATTTTAGCTAAAATTAAAATGATAAATAAATTATATATGGTAAATACGAGTAAGTTACATGAAGTAATTAAGATAAATGATTTACCAACAGTGAAAATGAGAAATTACACAAAGTATGTTACATACAGTAAACAGAAGAAATAATTGTGTCTTGTCATTTCATAATCCAGTTATTTTATTATTGGTCGTCTCTTCAGGTGCTGAATTCATCTTGTAAAACACCAAGAGAGAAAATTAATTTTTACAATTGCTTTCATGTTTAAAAAGCAATTATTGATATTCAGCTCATACTTCAGTTTGTTACTGGTAATTTCCTCCCTCTTTTTAGTGGAGTCGTCTTTCTTTCTGTTATTAATCTCCTTTTTCTTCTTCTACTTCATATTATTATTATGAATAATTTTTTTTTTTTTTTTTGACTGCTAGAAACAAATTTCATGATCAGCATTTTTTTAATTTATACATATTCTTAAGAAAACTCTTAAAGTTAATGACAATAAAAATTCACTGTATAAAAAAAAAATTTTTAATTAATAATTTTTTTTTATTAATTTTTATTTTTTATTTTTTTTATCTTTTTTTTTTTTTTTATAGTCTGTTTTATATATAGATAGATTGTTTCATAATAAGATTCTACTAAAACAAATCCCTCTTATTATTTTATTAATTATTTTCTAATGAAGCTCCATAAGACCATAAAAATTGTCTCTGTGGTTTTTTTTTATTTTTTTACTTTTTTTTAAAAATATTTTTCATAACTTTTTTTTATAGATAAACTTTATATTATAATAACATTTTTGCTGCACAGATTCATAATCAAACTCCACATGACCATCAAAAATTCTTTTTATAATTTTCAGTTTTCATCTTTTTTGGCCTTTTTATTATTATCAAAAACAAAATTTATGATCAACATTTTTCTATCAGGATTCATAACCAAACAGCAAATGACTGTAAAAAAAAAAAAAAATTTTTTTTTTTTAATTTCAACTTGCACTGATAATTTTCCATACCAGCCAAAGTGGATTAAATTTGAGCATGACTTGATAAGCAGCCTAGTGGAATGACTGTGTCTGTATGGATGGTTTGATTAACGATTTGACTGATTTGTATTTGCGCACAGATGCATAGCATTTCCCCATCTTGCTATTGATCAGTGCGGCTTCTTTTCATCAGCTTTCAGCCCAAAATCTCATAATGATTTGACGCTGGTTGAACGGTAAAGAGAAAGGAGAGGAAGAAGAAGAAAGAAAAAATAGACAAGAAAAAAAAAAATAATCAAACAACAACACTTCCTTGTCAATTCTTTAGTTAATTATTGCTAAAGAATCAATGAATGAATGATGTTTTTTTTTAAAAATACCTATGATTTTTTTTTTTTTTCTTATAGAATGAAATTAAGGATACATACATGAATTGATTTTTGTAACTCTGAATAACATTGTTTTCTTATTGATAATTAGAGAAAACTAACAGCTATGGTTATTGGTTATTTCCTTCTTTATGTCTTTATTTTTTTTTGGTTTGTTTGTTTTTTGGTTTTGTTCTGGAGTTTTTTTATTGTTTTTTTTCTCTCTAATCAATGTATGCTCTCAAAATAGTTTTCTGTTTTTGCCTAAATAATCTGAAGATTATAGTGACATTAAAGTAACAAGGATACTGTTTATGTTGTACATTAGATAACTTCTGAGATATATTTTATATACACTAATTTATAAGACAGATTTAATATCATGTTTACAATAATTTTAAAAAGAATTTAACATATTTTGTTTACAGTAATTTTAAAGATATATATTTTGTTTGCAGTAATTATAAAGAAATCTAATATATTTTGCTTGCAATAATTTTAAAGCAATCAAGTTTGTTTCGTTTACGACAATTTTAAAAAGATATTAATACATTTTATTTACAATAATTTTTAAGAAGAATTTAATATACTTTGTTTACTACAAGTTTAAGAACAAATTTATGATATTAGTTTACAGTAATTTTAAAAACATTTAATTTTTTTTTTTACTATAGCTTTTAAGACATATTATATATTTTTAACATAACTAAGATACATTTTAAACCATAAATAAAAGAAGGCATTTGATGCTTTGAGTTATTTCCAGTAATCATGAGATAAAATAAAAAAACAGATATAAAATCTTGTAGACTGCAAACATGCCTTGATTATAGAGATGTAATCAGTATATCTGAAACAGGTTTTACATTCCCATTAAACTCAGGTTTTAAATTGAATTCACGAAGAGATTAAACTAAAAAAAAAAAAAAAAAAAAAAAAAAAAAAAATCAACCCATAATTTCAGTGGCAAATGTTGGTTTAGACAGCTAATGGTTAACTTAGTAATAAGAATTACAGTCTCAGTGATTTCCTTTTTTGCCTAAAGAATGGTTTCTTGCACAGTTTTAAAATGAATTTTTACTTTTATATTTTTATTTACTTTTATTATTATTATTATTATTAATTTTTAAAGATATATCTCTATTTCCTGGTTCCAGTAGTAAGTTATTCATTGGCCACAGGGACTAACAAGTAATCTGAATCCAAATGAACAGTGGTTTCACTAAACTCTTCTGGTTTTCATGTATATTGGGTTACAGCTTGTTTGTAGTGATTTTCATAGAGCCCAGCTTAGTGAAATCTGTACTGGATTATTGGACTATTTGTTGGAGAATACATTAGTTTCATTGCAAATTGAATTTGTTACCACACAGTAATTATACAGCTTTGTTGTAAAATCGCTTGGTGCAAACAGTGCTGCAAAATGTTCTTGTTTCCCGATCATGTTGATTTGTGAAAATTGCAGTAGTTTCTAAAGAAAATACAAAAATGTAATGGTTTTAAAATATCGAAGTTTCTAAATAAATTTAATGCTAACACATTGGTTTCGTGTAATTTGCAAATGTTTGAAAATATTAGTTGTTTTTTATAAGTGGTGTGTTACTAGTTTCAGCTGTGTTTGGGTTTACTGCAAACTGTCCTGGTTACTACCTAAAACACTTGTTTAACACAAAACACTACCATTTTAAGCAATTTATTTTTACCACACCAAATTAAGACAAAACAAATCCATTATGTCTAAATTCCTCATTTATTTTTAATGGTTTTTCTTGATGCTAGATTAGAAAACAAATTTCCTAGACCAAATTAAGACCAACTAAAATCCTTTTTGCTTTAAATACTCATTAAACAGGACTGCATAAACACAGAATTTCTATTCTGAACTTTGCTAATTAGATTTGCTCTGAACCATAATCTGTGGCTATACCATGCATCTAGTATTTCAAATGACATTTTTTTTTATCTCCCCTTAGAGTTTTATAAATAAAAATACATTAAACTTCCTTTTAATGTTCTGATCATCATTACCGATACACCATTATGTAAGTATATAGATTCTCTGTTTGAAAGGAATGTTATTATATATAGCTGTTAGGATGAAACCTTTTTTTTTAATCCGACAATGACATTAATAACAAAACACAATCGTAACAACAAAAAAACGGTTATTACATTCATGGTCTGCTACACAGATGTGTATACACAGAGATAGATCCTGAGAGGTCCAATGATGTTCTGAAAATCTTTTGTGAAATTAATTCACACATGCTGAAGATGAGAAGCATTTTTTTTGTGTCTGAATGCATTTGTACATGTAAGCATAAAAGAGTTTTTCTATAACTGATAGGTATATAAAATGAATACAGGTATATATTATGAAATAGATTTGTATGTATTATTATATTGGCTATAGTTCTGATTTATTTCAACATGGAAGCATAAAATAATTTTTTCTCTACATGACTGGTTCATTTATGAAATAATAACATACATACATGGAATACACATTTATTTTATTTTATTTTATTGTACTGTACTAGTGTTATATCAGAGGAAGTAATGCACAGTGCCGTGTTGTATAATGTTATCAGCTTCACCTGTTTAATGATCGCTTGCAGCAACAATTCACCTGCTGTGTATATTCCACCCTGCATGTAAACATTGCTAATCAGGTTTTGGTAAATAGTTAAATTGCTTTATTAACCTTTTTTATTTTTTGAAATAGTTTTTATTAATTCTCTTCTCCTACTTACACATCATTCATCATTTTATCAGTTATTCATTATGCATCTATAAATTATCTCTCTGTCCATTTGTTCATGTGTCTCTCCAGCTATTATTTTTGAAGCCCACCATCAACCAATTTCAGTAAGTTTATTGGCGTTTGATATATTCAGATACATCTCCTTCCTGTCTTCCATCTATCCATCCATCCATTCATCCATAAAGATTCAGTGATTTTAATAAATTTCAATTTATTGTATCCGATTTTAGATAAATCTTGTATCATTTATTTATAATCTGTTCAAAGATTCATGCATGTCTGTGTGAATATATCCATCCATGCATTCATTAGTCCCTTCATCAATCAATTAGTCATAAAGATTCAGTGATTTTTTTAATAAACTAAACACTGACTGTATCAGATTATAGATAAACCTGGAATGATTATAAATAAATAATCTATCCAAAGGCCAGTGTATTGTTTTATGGACATATCCATCCATCTATCCATCCACCCATCCATTAGTTCCTTCATTAATAAATCATTCATAAAGATTCAATTATTTTTAATGAACTAGAATTTACTGTATCAGATTACAGATAAATCTGGAATGATTATTTATTTATATGCAAATACCTATATACTGTTTTATGAAAACATCCATCGATTGATTCACCAATTTATCCATCCATCCATCCATCCATCCATCTTTCCATCCATCCTTCCATCCTTCCATCCCATCCATCCATCCATCCATGAAGATGGAGAGATTGTAAAAATACTGAACGTTCAGATCAACTGCTGAGCAGACTCATTACAACTGAACCTGGAAAGATGATTTATTCATAAACCTGACATTGGAAACAACATCAGCAACATCGTTGCCAATCTCCAGAGACGGCTGATAATTAGAGTTTAAAACAAAAAAATATATATATACTAAAAAGAATGAATTCTTCGCTGGAATCCAAGCTGAATTGCGTGGGTGTGTGTAAGACTTTTATCGTGCTTCCATCAAAGAGATGCTGCAGCATGCCTGACGTGGACACACCTAATGATGTATTCATCAGAGAATTGCCGGTGACATTTTCACTTTTGATATTTATTTATTTATGTGTGATGAACAATGCTCTTATTTGCTAGCAGTGCTCAACTGCCAGTGACAGCTCTCTGTGTATGTGTGCTATTTTTTTTATTTTATTTTTGTTACTGCCATTCACTAGCAGATCAGCCCTCTTGGCAAACAGACTCTTATGAATATAAATTGCTCTTTTTGATGTGAAGGTCTTACTGTAGTGTTTGCTTGCAGCCATCCTCTGCTAAACAGATATGAATGTCCTTGTGAGAGACCAGTGTAAACACTGGACATGCTGTACCAGTCTGTTTGCCGATGTATTGCTTAGTATGGATGTATTTGTTGTTGGTTTGTTTGTTATTCATTGACAGGCTTATTTATTTATTTTAATTACTGATTATTTATTTATCTGGTTAGTTAGTTTGTAGTGTCCATGGGGATTTTGTCAGGATTTGTTTTTGGTTATTTTATTGTTTATTTACATTTATGTATATATTTTATTTATTTACATTTATGTATATTTATTTATTTATTTATTTATTTATTATGGGATCATTTATACACTGATATAATATGTTATTAATACTTTAATACAGTTTTATTATTTTTATTTATTTTTTATTTGTTTTTTATTTATTTTTTTAAATATTTTATTTATAAATTAATACAGTTTTTAGTATTTGTTATTATTATTGTCATTTTTTTAATTCATTGTATTTTATGATATCATTTATTTATTTATTCCACTACTGTCACATAAAACATTTATTGTTAAACAAAATGAACTCCCACTTTTAAACTTAAGTTTCATTTTTGCACAGTATACAGTGCCATAATTTTTTTTGATCTCTTTACTAAAGTCATAAAATCTGTAATGAGGTTGTTTACCGCCATTCGTAAAATATCTGATTGTCTATGCAGAGATTATTGTTAAAGCTTGTAATATTTATATATTCATGAATGAGAATAAGGAAGAAGAGAAAGCTGTAAAAAGTAAACAAACAATGAACAAAAAAGAAATGACAAGACAGATCTGTGAAGGAACTGATTCATTATGTTCTCTGATACACATGCTGATGTATATATTATTTAGTTTTTGGCTGTAGGGAAACAAGGAATTTTTATTTTATTTTATCTTATCTTATCTTATCTTATTTTATTTTATTTAAATTTTTATTTATTTATTTATTTACATTTATCTATATATTTTTACATTTTATTCATACTAATGTAAAAACACACACACACACAAACAAAAAAAAACCATTTTGGAAGAATCCTAATATTAATTTATCTGTAGTTAAAGATTTTTAAAGATTTTTTTTACAGCTTGGAACATTATGGGATATTGTACTTTAAACCATCATTTTTTCAGTTTACATTATGAACAACTTAGGTTACATTTAGTCATTTTATGATTACTATTTTTTAATGCTTGTGTGGTAGATACTTATTTCATAATAAATAATAGCACATATTACATAAAAATATAACTAATACTACTTAAGTGAACCTAATGTATAATAAATAACAAGTAAAATGTATTACATAATAGGTCAAATGTAACATGTAAAAAGTAAACTGCAATACATCATATGTAAAATGAAATACATAGCGGGTAATTTGTATTACACTGTAAGTAATACATAACACATTATTTCATTAGCTGTTACAGATCAGGAATTTATGTAATCAGGAATCTACCTCCATGTAACAAAACAATACACAACACAAACATCTTGTGTGTTATTCAGAGTGGAGGAACACCCAGTGTAACAGACTAATTCAGGTGATAGCTGATCACCTAATGGCTTATTAATGACTGTCATGGTTTGGATTACAGGTGTTAGGTAGCTTGATTAGGTACCATGGATGGGTTAGATGTGACAAGATAGTGTTGGCACCACATATTGCTGATGCATGACATTTGAGTGGTTGTTGGACATGGTTGAGTTAAAATGTGATACAGAATTGATTCTATCATAGATAACTTTTGAAGTATTTCAGTTTATGGGCACATGTCAGTTGTGAAGTAGTCAATATGCCATAAACATGTTATTGGATAAACACTTATATTATGTGTGACCTAATTGCAACACCTATTTATAGTTAAATAATAATCGAAAACCAGGCAAACTCTTGTTTCTTATTGTTTATATTGTACAAAACGACACATGTGTTCATGTCACCATACAGATGTGACATACAACAGATATTATATAGATCATAATATTGTATAAATTGAAGTATCCAAATAAGAAGCATAAGTCATATATTGTACGAAATGACACACGGTCGTGTAAAATAAACAGGTCAGAACACAGCAGAAACATACAACAGAAATTGTATAGACCAAAATATTGTATAAATAGAGACAAAAGTCATACATTGTACACATTCACTTAAAATAAACAGGTCAGAACACAGCTGTGACATACAACAGATATTGTACACATGACATACAAGTGAAGTACAGGCTGTCATTGGCTAGGTGTTGAGAAACAACAGCACCACCAAAGTGAGTGGATTTCAGACTGAGTGTTGTCAGCAGAGAGAACCGGTTTGATTAGATTTTAGATTATTGCTGTCAGGTTATTGATTGGCCATAGCAGAGATGAGACCATTCGGCCATCGGCATGGCACAATTTGTTTTATTTGAAGTTTTTCATCACAAATTAATTAACTGTGTTAGACTAATATCCTCGGTGTCTGAAGTTCATGAGCACTTGTGAATATTGTCTAAGATGTTGAGAGGAGTTTTTCTGTGGGAGTTTCTTTCTGAGCACACACTCAGGTGAAGAAACACTGCTTCTAGCACAAACCAAGTATGAGAAGTGGTGGCAGTGGTGTCTAAAAGAGAAATATTCTAAACACACTGACCTTTTGGTTTTATTGATAGGGCTTAGGGTGGTGAAATGAGCTTTGGAAATTAATTACATAAAATTGTATTGTTTGTCTGGCAAACACACACTCAGACACATAGATAGATGCACATGCTTACAGATACATGTACAGACAATACACACACACACACACACACACACACACACACACACATACACACATAAAAACATGCATATACCACAACATAGCATAGCATTCACAACATATATATTTTGTATGATAAAATAACTTCACAGTATGACTGTACCATAACACAATACCATACAGTAATATAGCATAACATTATTTACATAATAATACAATTCACAGAATACTGTGTATACAATATTGTATTGATATTCTTAATGATAAAATTAACTTCACAGTATGAACATAGACAACAAGGAAATAAGATTTTTTAATTTTTTAATTTTTTTATAGTTTTTAATTTTTGTTTTTTTAAATTTACTTCAGTCTAATTGCTGTGTTTGTGCAATCGTATTGCCATTTGCACCACCCCCATTTCCTGCCTGCATGCAGACTCAAGGGATGTGGTGATAGTAAAAATAGCACATCCTCTCCTCTGGGTAATGTGATAATAAGAATATCTGACAGCCTGCTATTAATATATATGTAAATCAGTTTAAGCAAACCACAATTAATAAAAATTTAATATATTTCTGGTTATGATATTACTAATCAAAGCATGGCTGAAATTCTCTGCTCTTTATATGAACTTATTGTCTGTTGTGCAGTATAGTCTAGTGGTTAGAGCAATGGTGTGAGGCATACTTTAAAACACTTTACTTTTTTACAAAAAACACTGTACTTATTTTTTTGAAAACACTATACTTATTTTTTATATTTTTATTTTTTTTGAAAACTCTATTTATTTTTAAAACACTATACTATTTTTGTAAAACACAATACTCATAATTTAAAACATTATACTCATGTTTGTAAAAACAACACCAAAAAAACCAGCAGACAATTTTGTCTCATTGTGGCAGTTGTGGAATCCTGCTCCACTTTGTTAACCATCACTTGATACACCCCATTACAGATACCTTCTATTTATGAAACAAAACAAAACAAAACAAAAAGGAAAAAAAAAAAAGTGTTCTATTTATTTTACACCACAAAACTTTTCTTTGTAGCAAAACTTGCCAATTTGTTCCTCTGTCCACGCCAGTATCGCTTTCACCTCTTTTTGCACCAGTTGCCTTTTTCAGAGGATTCCAGAAATATGATAAAACCGGGAGTCAGAGAAAGGAAACACTCTTCACTGTTTTTCTTGCACCATCTGTAACCTCCCCTCCCTCCTCCGCCCAGGCTGCCTGTCAGTGGAAGAAACTGGTGGGAAACCTCTGACATTTCCTTTATGAAAAGTGAAACCCCAGTCTTTGACTTTTTAGAAAGGTATCTGTGCCAAGGGATGAGTTATGAACAAAGAAAATCAGAAACAGAAATATCTGGTGGCTTTTTAAATAGTGAAAGAATATGTGCTATGGTTAAAAAAAACAGGCAGTCATTTTTTTTTTTAGATAATATATGGGCATGTATGTGCAATACATGCATCCATAGATGTGTGTGTGTTTGTGCGTGCGTGTGTGTGTGTGTGTGTGTGTGTGTGTGTGTGCATTACATAGGGGATACATACAATTATAACTAATACATTATAATACTCCTATGTATTATTATTATTATTATTATAAGCATGCCAACAGATGTTAACCAGTGAAAGCCAAACTTTAAATTAATGATTAAATTATTTATACACTGGTAGTTTGGCAATACACAAATTAGTGATTGATGTAATCGTATACAAATTATTTTTCAACATCTGCTTTATGTTCTGCTGGGAACAGCAAAAGTAAAGTGTCTTTATGGAAAGATAAAATCAGTGTACATATATCAAATATACAATCCATGTTTAAATTATTTTTTAAAAATTGGTAATATGTGTTTTCAATGTTTATAGTGACTTGATGTTCATATCTTGGTTTGCAAGAAAGCTTTTTGAGAGTATATGTATGTGTAAGTGTTTATGCAGTGTACATGTTTTATGCATATACATAAATATTATTTCCACATGTTTGTGAATTAGTGCATGCATTTATGCAGCTGTATAATACATCATTGTATGAATACATTTGTATGTTCCTATATATATGTGTGTCAGTGTATGTTTATATGTATATATGTATATATGCATGTTTGGATGATAGTATAATTATTTGCCTATACATATGTTTTCATGCATGTATGTATGGATGGGTGTCAGTAGGGGGTATGCACATATGTTTAATTCTATATTTGTATGTGTGTATTCATGCAAGTATGTTTCAGTCGGTGTCAGTTTGTATGTATGTATGCACGTATGTACGTATGCCATTTTATACAAGCCTGTTAAATGCCTTGTTTAATGTTGTAAATGGAAGAGTTGATTTTCTTTCACTGATAACACACACTAGCAGCTGTCTGCAGCTAACAGATGGCTGTGTAATAACAGTAAATAATAAACAGTGATCA
This sequence comes from Chrysomallon squamiferum, assembly GCA_012295275.1. Classification (NCBI taxonomy): domain Eukaryota; kingdom Metazoa; phylum Mollusca; class Gastropoda; order Neomphalida; family Peltospiridae; genus Chrysomallon; species Chrysomallon squamiferum. The sequence continues at coordinate 18,470,154 of CM022671.1, forward strand.
GAGGAATATACTGTTTTCCCAACACCAGAAATAATACAAATCATTATATTAAAAACCAAGGAATGTTTTGCTTCTGCAGCATTTCTGAAATAGACCCAAGTGCATACTCACTCTCAAAACATCCTTTAATCAAATTATATTTTCAGATGTTGTTTGTTTGCTTGGAAATTACAAAAATATTATGCTGTTTTCCATGGGACCAATTTTGGCATGATGTTATATGAAAAATGTAAAAGCCCCATGAAGTGGAATATAGTGTATTAAAATAAACAGCAGTGTATAAAGCATGTCTATCTTAGATAACTTTTTTTTTTAAAATGTTAAATGCAGCTTGATAGTTCAATGCTGGAGCTGTTTGCCTATGGATTTATACATAGCTTCATTTTTCATGTTTGTATTATTATTTTTTTTTTTTTTTGTACTGGTAGACCCCGACAGTTGATAGCCTTCCTGCAAAATAACAACAACAAAACCAAAATAATAATAATAATAATAAACAAAAAATGTATAAATTGCAGGATTTCCCAGACACAAACTAATGACAGCATTCTAATGGTATATTTAAACAAAACACACTTTATTTATTACTGAATGGTGAGTGGGATTCTAGCTCTGAAGTAAAGAAACAAAGTGAATTTATTCCAGTGGTGTATTTAAACAAAACATACTTCATATATTGCTGAATGCCAAGTACCAAGATAACATCCTTGCACTGACTATTTCCCTGACATAATTAAGATGATGTAAGGTCATTACAATATTTCTTCATTAACACATTCCTACCTGCAGGCTTGTTGAAGTGTGAAATGTCTGCAAGAATGCAAAATGAAGATTTATTATCAGTTGGACTCAAAAATTTCTTTTATGTTAAAAACAAAATTATATATATTCTGTTCAGCAGCAGCCATAACAGAGAAATGAACTTAAAACTAAATCAAATGTTAACATTAGGTGATGCATTCCTTGGTAAATAACTGAACTTCAAACTATGTTAATGATAAAATGATGTACTTCCAGTAACAACAGTTATGATAAATAATTAAACTTTAATGTTGAAAGAAGATATTTTATTTCTTATATATTTCAGTGCTTTTAAGTAAGTGAACTTTGAATTTCCTTAATGATAAAAAGAAGTGATTTGTTCTCTATGCTACTTCAAGTAAACAACTGAACATAAGCTTTTGTTCATACTAAAACAAAGTGATGTATTCCGTATAACAACTACTACAGACAAACGTAATAAAAACTGATTAATTGTATTCCTCTTCCTGCATTCCTCAACACTTCCTGAACTTATCCTCCCTACCAGAGGAGGCTGGTGCAGTCATTAACCCTTTGTCTGCTAATAACAATTAGTGGGGGAAAAAAATACATTCTCTTGTCATACTATTATCACTCCAGTAGTCTCTCGGTTCTATTATTCATCGGGACATTTTTGTCAGCAGGACTATTTGCAAAGAATCCATTGTCGAGTCTGGAATGCTGCATGCTGGGAAGGAGGTGTGCAGACAATGTAGAAATATGCAATGGATGTAAGAATGCAGGTAATATATATATATAAAAAGATGCAGTGGATGTAAGAATACACAGTTATACACACATGAGTATGGTAGAAATTTTATATATGTGTAATTAAACAAACAAATAAATCTATTTCTATGGCTATATCTATTTTTAAGTTATTAGTCATTTTAGTTTGTTATCCTGTTAGATTTTTTTCATTATTTTTAATTTTTAGTGGATTTTGTTTTTTTTTTTCTTATTTTTAATTTAAAACTGAGTGGTTTTTTTTCACTTGTCAGTTGTTGTTAATATTATGTTTCATATTTTTTCTTATTTTAAAATTTTTACAATTTTTATGTTTATGGGCTGACAGTTTCTGTAAATATTAGATGTCATCCATTTTTTTTCTTCTTCTTTTTTTCTTAAAACCATAAAAATTTTAATTTTTTTTTTTTTTTTTTTTGATTTTGTGTCAAAGTATTCATGAATTGATAGAGCTGCTGCTAATATTACCTGCCATGTTTTTTATTTTTAAATTTTATTTTTATTTTTTATGGTTTCAAAATGAGGGAACAATAATTAAGACTGATTAAAAATTTGGTTGAGAAAATTAACTGACTAATAAGCATGTATCAGATATTCATGCATTTTTTCTTTATTTTATCACACATACACACACACACACATCCATTTTCAATTGTTCATTCTTTTTCCTTCCTTCATTCCTTTATTCTCATTTTCTTTCTTTTATTCCTTTTCTCTTTTTCTCTCATTCATTTCTTAAACCCTTCCTTCATTCTTGCTTTCCTTTCTCTTTCCTTCTTTGCAAAGAACTAGCCTGTGTTAATGCTCTGTTTGATCAAAGCTTACATTTGCAGCTTTGACCTTTCTGCAGGGCATTCTTGGCACCATTGGTGTTTATATCAAACCTGTGGGCTACGTACATCCCCAGCCTGCTTGCAGGCCGTACATTTCAGCAGCATGTGTGAACCTTCGTGTCTGCATCAAATGTGTTTCACCTTAAGATGGTAACAGAGATTACAGCAATCATGTCTTTCAGTATTTGCCAACTGCCTTTGGTATTCTTGGTCTTACCTGTGGCATTTATGGGACTTACCTATGTATTCTTTATCATACCTGTCTTACCAATTATATCATCTTACCAAGGATATTTACCTTTGGTATGACCTATCTTACCTGTGTATTGTTTATCTATACCTATAGTATTATCTATCTTAGCTATAATATTAAGTCTCTCAGTTAAGTCTTATGAGATATATTCAAGCTTACCTGTATATTGTTTGTCTTAACTATGGTATTTCCAGACTTACCTAAAAATAAAGTGTCTTACCGATGGTATTAAATGACATACTTGTGGTATTTTCTGATTTACCTGTGGTATTAAATGACTTATTTTGGTATTCTATGACATATTGTGGTATTTTCTGTTTTTACCTGTTTGTTTTTGTTTTTTAATATCTTGGTATATAAACAGCTACATATACAGAAATAAACACAGAACAAGAAAGAGGTACATTAAAGAAAAAACAAATAAGAATCAGAGAGAGAGATTCCTAAATCCTTCAATATGATCAGTTTCGTCAGACAAAAATATAGCTCATAAATTGTTTCCAAGGGAAATAACAACATAACATTTGCATCTGATCTGACAGCAGATGCAGTGAAATATTCTTGGCCTTATCCAGAAGCTTCAGCTTTCCATCAGTGTGCATTCAGCAGTTGGTGAAAAGGTTATACATATCTTCAATATCTTCAGTGGCATTTATCTTTTTTTGTTATTTTTTATTTTTTAAATTTCTAAAAAAAAAAAAAAAAGGAATGAAAAAGAAAGCTACTGATAACTTGCAAGTGTATTGATAAATCCTGTTCTGTCTCTATGGATTTTATGATGAAATTTGGACAGAAAATCTGTACGTGCTGTTGATAACTTCAGTTTCAAGTTATTGCTTCTCAAATGAAATGAAGCAAGCTGCCCGAAAGTCAAAGCTCGTGTGTATTGCTGGATCAGATTTATGGCAGTTTATTATTCCTGGTTGTTTTGGAAACTGATTTGTTACTTGTAAAAATGTATTAATTTAATTGGTTCTGTTTGAATGTCAGACTGAGGATTTTTTGTTTGAAACATCTTAGAGGAGTGTTGCGTTATGATGTTTGTGTTGTGATTCTATCAGAACAACACCAACAACAATAATAAATTAATAATGATGGTAATAATAATAACAACAACAACAATAATAATTAACAACACTGAGAAAAATCATGATATCAGAATATTTTAAAATTTATTTAAACAAACATTTTGAAATGATGAAAACAGAATTAGTAATTATCCTATTAAAAAGTATTATTTTATGATGATGTGTGTTAAAAAAAACATTCTTTCCTTAAATAATTTAATTTTGTTTTTTTTACAATTTCTCCATGGTTGTTGAAAACTGAAACAGTTTCTTATCCATCCATTACTGCATTAACAAATTATGTACTTAATCACATTATACCATTTTTAACCTTTTTAATTTCATTAAACAACAAAATTATTCATAATTTCATTAAAAAAAAAAAAAAAAATGTTCTATCTCTTATTCTCCTTTATTCTGCTTTGTTAATAAATTTTGTTTGTTATTTAATTATATTTTTTCTTTTGGTTCATTTTTACTGATGAACTTGTATATAATTGGATTATTATTACTTTTTTTATTTTTCTGTTTTATTTTGTTCATTTATTTTTTCTCTGTATTGACAAATTAAATTAAGACAAATATATGACATTATGATAAATTATTGGAAAATGTTTACAAATCTAAAATCGTTGATTTCATGGTCTCTGGCTTTTTGATGAGGTAAATGTCCTTATTATGTCATTTGGTACAACACTGGACTATAATACTAAGGAATGTGGTTCAAATGTTGTTGGCAGAATTCAAGTAAATAAGTTAATAAATAGTTTTTTTTTTTTGAGCTGTGCATTTTTGTAGATTATATTTTCACAGTAAGGTTAGTTTAGTGCAGAAGTGTATTCTGAAATAGAGGATCCTGGTTTAAAACTCTGTGGATGTTAGGTAAACATTAAAAATTCATTAATTTTATTGGATTCTATACATTTTTAGATGGCATTTACTAAAAAAAGCTTAGTTTGATTCTGAAATTAGGGATCATATTTCATATCTTCTTATTGGAATTTAAGCCAAAATTTAAAGGTTCACTTTCTAGCAATAGATCTGGTTTTTAAATGGTATGATATTTATTTTTCTGTCTTTGGGAAGGTTATATTAAAAGTTTCCTTGCTGCTAAATAAAAATACTGCATAATTCCCTCAGAAGATTTTATTTATGTCTGACTTGTTGTTAAACACTAAAATTATTAAACAGACTTTAAAGTTTAATTTAAACATCTGATGGTGATGTGACTTCAACAGAAACTTTTGGACTGAAGAAAAGCACTGGGCAAGGTTACAGGAAGTGGTTTATTGTTTACATAAAGAATTATATCTGCCTACTTTACCTTTTTTGTTTTTGAGAAATGTGAAAACATTGCCAGATTTTGAAGAAAACAGATTGGAAAAACAATCTGCAGATAATAATTAGTTAAAGAAAGCAGCTGTCTGTGGGAAAGGCTGTGGCAGTTACTGTAGGAAAGAGAAATATTGATGGCCATTTTGTTTTTGTCTGTCACGGCAGAAAGAAAACTAATCAAACAGATTTGGTTCTGTTCTAAAATTGGTCAGTCTGTCCATCAATCTTTCTGTCACTTTGTCTTTGACTTTACTTTAATTTTTCTCCCTATCTCTCGTTTCTTTCTCTCTCCATTTTCTGACCTGTCCCATGAGTAGCTTTATCTATCTCTGTATCATTGACGTATTTTTCTCTCTTACATTTTATTTTTCTTTCTTTCTCTCTTAATTGGATCTCTCTCTCTCTCTCTCTCTCTCTCTCTCTCTCTCTCTCTCTCTCTCTCTCTCTCTCTCTCTCTCTCTCTCTCTCTTTATCCATATATCTGACTAACTCTGGTTTTTCTTTCACTGTTAAAAAACAAACAAATTAATTAAATTTATTTTCTATAAATCAAAGTTAACAGAAAAGTGACCTATTCAGAAACTAAAATTGATTTATTTGTCAGTCAAGAATTAGAAAAAAAGAAGAAATGACATTTGGTTTTGTTAGAGTCACTTACAGTGTTTTTTTAACACAGATTTCTCATAAAATAGTTTAATTTTCACAGAGAAGTAAACATTTTTTTTTTAACAATAAAATAATTTACTGTTATATATGAGCCACTAATTAACAGTTTTAATGGACCACAGTTATTCTGCAGCAGTTTCAAAAATGTTTTTTTTTATTAAAATGCCAAAAATTAAAAGAGATCTTTCTTTTATATGCTCCAGAATTTAAGGGAATAGATGAGATAATATGATTGAATTTTTTTGTGTAAATATGTTGATAATTATATTTGTATGCATATATGGAAGTTTCTACATTGTTAGGTTCTTGGCATTTCTATATGTGTATGTGTGTGTGTGTACATTTGTGTGTATGTTTTATTAGGTAGGTAGAACTGTCTGTGTGTGTGTGTGTGTGTGTTTGTGTGTAAAACAATCTTTTACAAAACATAATAAATCTTCAGCTTTTTATCCTGTATTATCCAACATTAGTTAAAGTTTGTCACTGTTAAATTAAATATAACAATTTACTATCTGTGGAATATTTATTTGAAACAGAATACTTTTTTTTTTTTTTTTTTTTTTTAATCTTATCAAAGAAAAACTAACATGCCTGCCTCGACAACTTACTGATTTCAAACATTTCTTGTCAAGAGGTGTTTGAAAAATGTTGCAAGTCTTCAGAAAAAAAATGTCTTATCTTTCTCTCAGAATGTCTAGAAAATCTCTCGCACTTTATGCATCACTGGTAATGTGAATTTGCAAAGATTAAATTTCACTGGTGTTTTTCTGAATACATCTGAATTTTTTTTTTTTTTTTTTTTTTTTGTTAAATAGGTCACTATGACTCTCATCAGAATTTTGAAAAATTAAATTTTGATTTGTATTTTTGAGGATTATATTTTCAAATTTAGGTCACACTGCCCGACTTAAAAGTTTCCAAATAAATTAAATTTTTGCTGTTGTTTTTCTGAATACATTTGCAAAAATAGGACCTTGTGCTTCTGACCTGAATTTGCACAAATGGATCAAGATGCCAGCCTTTTTTTTTTCTGTTTAGAATATTTTTTTAAAAAGTATGGGTTATTATCTTCCTGGAAAATGTGTAAAGATTAGATTTTTCCTGATATTTTTCCAGCATAGTTGGGTCACCATGATGAATTTGCAAAGATTACATTTTGCAGATGTTTATCATTATTCGTAATATGTTTTAAAAATCTGTTTAGATATAGTGTGAAGCACCTCCCACCACAAACATCAAGTTTTATCCTTTACTTTAACTGCTTAGAGTCATTTCATGCAAAGTTTATTTACTTTTCTTTTTTTCTTTTTCTTTTTTTATGTTTTGATATGAACATATCAAATGTGTGAGGGTTTTTGTGGGTTAATACAAAAAAAAAATTATTTATTCTTTATTTTTTTTTCATGGGAAATTCAAAAGAGATGTTTTATCATTTGTGTTTTTTGTTTGTTTTTTTGAAACCTTTCTGAAAAGATTAAAAGTATATGCACAAACTACTGTATAAAAATAAATGTACATACATACGTACATAAATATTTTATTTATTTAAACCAAATTTTATTTCCATGATTGAAGTTTTTTTTAATGTTTTTGTTTGTACAGTGCAGTAGTTTCACAGATACAGATATAAGGAAAAGTTTAATACACCCACATAATATTATTTGTCACTGCCTAATGTGTTACTGTGAAGTGCATGAATATTTTTTTTTTTAAATTTAATTTTGAGATTGAAGTGTTTTCTTGTCAGACTACTTTCATTGTAAAAATCATTGATAGTAAATGAAATGCTTTGTTACTTGTTCACATTAAATTCTATTGTTATTTTGATACTGACTGTAATCATTTGATATTGTATACATTTTAATTTTTTTAAATTGTTAATTTAACAATAATAATAAATAAAATAAATTATAATGTTAAGTATAAGGAAATGGTTGACAAAATACACATTCAAAATATTTTATTATTTATTTTTGCTAAACATAACTGTCTGTAAATTATTGAACATTTTACCTTTCTTTTTAAATTTGAGTGAACAAAAAAAAAAAAAAAAAAAAAAAAAAAAAAATAAACAAAATAAACAAAATAAAATAAAATAAAATAAAATTTATTATAGGGGAGGTGCTTCTGCAGACAGAACATCATATACAGACATAATATTTGATTATTTGTTGTTACCAAATTCTGCTATTGTTATCTGTAAACTATTGAAGATTACACCGTTTTTGATTGTTGATTTAGCACATTGGTGTGAGATATAAAAATCTTTGTAGTGTGACTGTTTCAATACAGCTGTTTGTCTGTCAGTCTTTGTTTGCTTGGGCCAGGGGTTTTGAGTTCAACACCTCTTTCTGTTTGATCAACAAACAGTGAGATTTGTTGAGATGGAGAACTGACCAATCAGAACAGTCGACACAAGTGACATTCGGATGGAGTTCTGTTTGTTATGTTCCTGACATATTTTAAGCTAGACTGAATTTAAAACATTTGTGTTTTTATTTGTGTCTGATGTTGTAGATTTTTATTCTTTCATTTTTTTTTTTTTTTTTTTTTTTTTATTTATATTATTTTATTATTATTTATTATTATTATTATTATTATTATTATTATTATTATTTGTATTATTATTTTTTGGGGGGGTTTGTTTTGATTTTTTTTTTCTGTCTTTATAACATTTTTATATTTTAATACTTATTTGTGTTAATATGTTACACATACAAAAACAATCCAGTTTTAAAAACATTATACAGATAATCTATATAACAATGTCCAACACTGTTTCACACACTATAACATATTAATAATAATCATTACGTTAGAACCTATATTTCAATCATTGTTTCAAATGATATTAGATACTGAAATATTAATAAAGTCTTCTACAATGTAAAACAATATTTTTTACCCATGTCAATAGAATTTTTCATTGGAATTGTTTATTGGAATAGAAATAAATTGTTGCATAGGCTACTGGCCTTTGATCAGCTACAACATATATTATAAGATAGTCTTTTGTATAATTTACAGATCAATCAAAGACTATTGATTATAAAATACAAATAGTAAAACAATTCTACAGAATATATATTTTTTTACATAACAAGTAGAAACATGTTTTTTTATAACAAAACACACATATCATTCAAAGACTATTGATTATGAAAAATAAATACTAAAACAACTGTAAAAGAATATTTTTAAGAATAACGAGATAAACCCACTGAATATCTAACAAAACACTCACAAATTATTCAAAGACTACTGATTATGAAATACAGATACTAAAACAATTCTAAAGAATACTCTTTAAACATAACAATCAGAAATCTGCTACCAGTTTTTAAAACTCAGCCTATTATCTGCTGTACTGTTTAGAAGAAAAAAAAAAAAAACCACAGTTTTTAGTTTAGTCTTTTTTCCCCTGAAGACTTGCATCATTCTGGTGTTGCAGAAGATCAGAGTCAGCTGCAGAAACAATTACACAATGATAAACACACAATGCAGCAGATGATTGCAGAACAATTAATTGCTTAATGATCACCCACCATCCAGGTAAACATTGCCCTGGTGATGATATTTTGGTAAGAACTTCCAGCTGACTGACATTTATGCCTGACTGGCAGGCTTAAATGGTTGATGGACACCCAATACATGCTAATTACATTTCCTTGTAAGTGGATAATTGCCTTGAAACACTGAGCATCTTTGTTGTCGCTCTTACTTAGTAGCTTGAATAGTGCCAGCAGTTTTATGTAACGATTCAGGGCTTCTCGTTTTACTGTGTGATAAATACACAGTCAGAGTACACGAGGACTGCCACACTTGGAACTGAGAATTAAAAAAATGGTTCTTTTTTTCTTTGAAAACTGAGAAATATTTGTTATAATTGCTTCCTAACGTTTTATTTTTTCATGGGGGAAAAAAAAATCCCCCAAAAATCCACCTCTTTAGGAAGAATTTATAAAAATGACATATATTTTCCAGTTTTGAAACAAAAAGAACCATTAAGAAACAAAGAAGAATAAGAACAAAAAAAACAACAACACCAATGACATGAAAGTGGAGAAAGAAAAAACTCTCTAAATAACCACAGAATATAGCCAAACATCTAATAAATTCTTTGTTTTCCATTTCAATGAGTACTTCATCTAGTTTTCCCAAAGGCATATACTTTTTATCACTGGGGAGGTAAAATAACTTATTTTTTCCTGCTACTATAAAACTTTTCTCTGAAGATAATGGCAGAATTACTGAAATGCTTGTTAACAAAAAAGCAAATTACAGAAGATAAAAAATGGTTTTATTGTTGGACATTATTTTCACTTTCATTTTCATTTTCAAATTTAACAAGACTGATGCATTTAAATCTGCAACCAAAGTCTAAACAATTAATCCATTGTTATTTTAAAAAATAAACAAATAAATAAAAATATAAACAGTATTTAAAAACAACAAAAACAAAACAACAAGAAAACAACAAAAAAAAAAAACCCCACCAAACCAATTGACAACTTATTTATACACCAAGACCCCCCAAAATTTTAAAATGTTAAAAAAATGATAGACAAAACACTATATTAGTTATTTTTTAAAAAAATAAAATAAAAATGAGTTATTAGTTAAACAATAAAACCTTTTTGAACCAGATTTTTTTTTTTTTTTTTATCTGCCAGGCATTCACTTTGATGACATAAATCTATTTCAGAGTATTGTGTGTACAATTCAGCTTCATTGCTCATCACCTGTGTTGGTTTGTGTGGGCTGTGTTAGACAGAGCAATCTGTGCATCTTATTACATGTCGGCTAATTATTGATGATTTGTCTGAAGTGAATGATAGGAGTACAAAATACCACGTCTAACATTACAATCATTTATCACCAGGTTTTTTTCAAATCTTAGTTTCCTGTTTTAGAAGACATTTTTTTTGTTCTTCCCCATTAAAAACAAAAAAAACAACAAAAAATTTAGAAGAAGAAAAGTAAAAGTGTTACTGTAAGAAGAAAAAAAAAACATGTTAGGAAAAAGTATGTTGTTGTGTATCTTTAGACACAGGTGAGTGTTTTAGAACATAATTCAAATTTGTAAAAAGAAAATTGTCTTCGAAAAAAAAGTTGTTTAAGTAATGAATATTTGAACAGTTAAATAATGGTCTGAGGGAAAAAAAGGTTGTTATGTTAATTTAGAGAGCCTTGTTATTTCTGTTTTATTTGCTGGGAGGGTTTGTTGTTGTTTTAAATTTCTTTTATTTTTCACATTTATTTTTTAATTTGTTTTATAATTTTTTTTTTTTTTTTTTTTATATATAACAATGTAGACAATATGTTTTTTAACAAAATATTTATTTTATACCATTTTATATTTCAAAACTTTTTTGCCTTTATGTTTAAAATAACTAAAACAATAAACAGTAAATACATTACTTTTATTTTATTTTTTTATTTTTTATTATTTAATTTTTTTTATTTAATTATTAACTTTTTGCTCTTCCTAGCTATGGGTGGATGCATATAAAACTTGATAAAATCTATATTTTGTTATTAATTTTAAATATACATATATATAATGTATTGCTAAAGACTTCCCTTTTCATCTATCCAGTACTTTCATGACTTTGACAAATAAGGTTTTGTTGAAGAAGAAGAAGAAAAAAACAAAAAACAGTCTGATCCTCACATGACAAACTCATTTACTAAAAGTCATGTGGCAGTTTTTTCTTCTCTTTATTGTTTTAAAGGTATATTGCCTCATCATATAGTACTTCTGTTTTGAAAATATCACGCCATTACATATGTACAAGTCATTATCCGATTTGCCACAAGCTGTGGTTGTGCTGTGTTTTTGTGTTTGGAGATATTTGTGTTGTTTCTTGACTTCACCTAGAAAAAGAACAATATTCCGGTCATGTTGTAATGGCTATGATTATTATTTCTATAATTAACCAATTAGCATAAATCTTCTGCTAATTTCCCTTTTGTTTCCTTCACTGCAGTCTTCACAGCATTTCAGTAATCCTCTACAGATGGTTTCCTATAATAAATATTGTATGTGTATATTTTTTCAACTGTTGGTATTTTTTTTTTATTTTTTTTTTTGGCTCAGTTGATATTTTCTGTACTTTGTTCTGTATTTTTAAAATGTATTTCTTATTTTACAAAGTTAGAACATTTTCTATAGTTGTTCCTGCTATTTTTATTAGATCAATTTTCATATATATATACTTTACAGATTTTCTGCTTTAATGTTGTACATCTATTCTAAAAACATATTTAATGTATTATGCATAGCTGTTCTACATATATGCCAAATTAATATATACTTGTACATTTTTGAAATATTTTAAATATGTGCCAGTCTAAATTAATTTTGTTTATTTATTAAGGATAATACTTGTATTGGATATAATTATAAAAGTGACAAAGAAACCACAAAGCAAAACAAAAACATAATTTAAAAAATCAAATAATAAAGAAGAATGGCTTGCTTATAACATATATATATTCATTTACATACCCATAATTATATGCACACATTTTGTATTCACTTGAAAACGCACACGCACACACACACACACGCGCACACACACACACACACACACACACACAAACACTCTCACACACAACATTCACGCCAAAAAACACCTGAGTTTACAGAATCTATCAGGATCTTCTGCATTCAGCATTACATGGAACTTCTCTCCTTGCTGCCACACATTTTACACCAGCTCTGACAACCAGAAACTGTAAAAGAGAAAAAAAAAAAAACCACTGTCCAAATCTTCATTGTCTGACTTGAGTCCACCTTTATTGATTTCCAGTTAAACACTAATGACCATTAAGCTGATAGTTAGTTCAGTGAAGCATGAAGAAAATGATATAAAATCATTGATCTTTCAATTGATTCGTCTTACTTAGGAGACCTTTATGACAGTATTTCAATATTGCAATTAGCAGAGGATCTATTAGAGTGAAGGTATGGAAAGTACCTGTAATTAAGAATTAATCTTTTCTTACCTGTTCAGCCAGGTAGTCTGTGTTTTCATCAAGTTTATTTATGTTAGGATTACAGGTTGTAATTTACCATTCGAAGGATGCATTAATCAAATTAATGTTTTTCGAAAATAGCATTTAAAGCTAAAGATAATTTACTTAATGTTTTTTCTTTTCTGTTCTTATTCTGTTTATTTACTTATTTATTTTATTTATTTATTTTTATTTAATTATTTATTCTTATTAATTTTTAATTTTATTTGTTTATTTATTTTTATTTATTTGTTTGGTATTATTAATTTAATTTAATTTATTTAATTATTTTTTTATGATTATTATTATTATTTTTTTAAATTTCTAACAACATTTCAGAAATTAACCATGATATTTTTTTAAATCCAGATAATAATTTTGAAACAACACCGGAAATAATTATAACAAAATTAAAAAATCACCTTAGACATATCCCTAAAACAAACCAAGTATATCTATTTGTTTATCTTTATATCAGAATCTGACAAAAACTGTTGCCTAAATAAACCTTAGTGATTGTAATACTTGTATCTTTTGCTTCTGTCTTGGAGCAGTTTCCCAATCCACCTTGAGTCTCTGCCTAATTTTTAGTATTATTATAGCCCTGATATCTTCTTTCTGTTCGTGAAATGGTACATTGTCACTAATGGTGCTAAGAGAAAACATTCTGTGCAGCATTTGTCAAACATACGAGATTTCTAACATGCAGCAGCTGATGATGATATTTTGTAAAAAGAAAAAACATTTTTATATCAGAAAACTACTTTTATAATTCATGTTCATAGTATCTATCCATCTTATTTTTATTTATAGCATGCATCCATCTAATATAGATTAACTATGAAGTTCATACATGCTTGTACTCATTTTTCTAATACAGATTAACTATGCAGTTCATACATACTTGCTTGTACTCATTTTTCTCATTATATTTTAAAAACCTATCTGAACTTGTAATAACGTAAAGTAACTAACAATACCTTTTCATTGTTTGTTGCCATGGATATATATGTATATATGAAAATTTCATTCATTGTATATATATATATTTATAGATCTAGTTCTGAAAGGTATGACCTTTAAAACTAATCTCCAACTTGATTATCAAACATTATGTTGTACAAAAGAATATTGATCCAGTGTCCTTTTTATTTTATTTTATGTAAGCAGATGTTTTTGCATGTCTCTACCACTGTTTAGATAACTACAGTAAACACAGACTAGTAGAATAAAACAGAAGTAAATACAGAAGTGACATACTGAAGTGAAAGCTTCTACCTGTATTTGACATAAAGAATCAGAAGTCACAAATTAAAAGGTTGCATACGAGAGAAGCTGATGGGATCAAAATGCTGTTCAGAATAACTGAATCATGGCTTTTATTACTATTATTTTTTTGTATGTACTGTTATTATATTAGAGGGTTAAAAGACAATCTGGTGTTAGAATGTTAGAAGAAAGTGTGTCATGTTAGAAGATCAAAGAAGAGAGATGTTGTGTTAGTATGTTAGAAGATTAGAGAAATGAGATGTGTTAGTATGTTAGAAGATCAAAGAAGAGAGATGTTGTGTTAGTATGTTAGAAGATTAGAGAAATGAGATGTGTTAGTATGTTAGAAGATCAAAGAAGAGAGTTGTTGTGTTAGTATGTTAGAAGATTAGAGAAATGAGATGTGTTAGTATGTTAGAAGATCAAAGAAGAGAGTTGTTGTGTTAGTATGTTAGAAGATTAGAGAAATGAGATGTGTTAGTTTCAATAAAGAATGATGTTAATGTTCCTGATGATTTTAATGCAAAAATGGAAATATTTTGGGTGGCATCAAGAACTGATCCCTAAAACTTCCAGTTTTAATGTCTAAAGAGGTTAGCTAGGTGCCAGAATAGCATGGGTGGCAGTTACAGTCCAGTGAGTGAGAGAGAGTGCTGTATCTTAGATTATAATTACCTGAGATATTTCAGTGCAGATATTTAGATAGCCAGAGTACTCAGTATTGCTGCATTGAAAAGCACTTACAACCATTGTTTGTTTAACTTTTGGTTGTTTAACTTTTGGTTGTTAAAACACTGTAGTGTTTAAAAAGCACTTAGTGTTACTTTTTATTGTACACAGGATCATCAGAGATAACTGTTAGTTCTAAACAGAGCATACATTTATTAATATTAACATAGTTTGTGTTGAAGTGTTTTATATATTCCTGTAGACTCTCTCTCTCTCTCTCTCTCTCTCTCTCTCTCTCTCTCTCTCTCTCTCTCTCTCTCTCTCTCTCTCTCTCTCTCTGTTTCTCTGGGGAGGTCTGGGGTGTTTATGTAAAGATTCTAGTTTATATTTTTACATTCTCAGGTAATAAATAATAGGTTAAATGCAATTGTGTTTTGAATGATGCTTTGTTATAACAAACTAACAGTTGCAATAATAATCATAAGAAAAATAATAAGAATAAGAAGAGAAAAGATACTATGATAATATTAATAATGAAAATAGTGACAATAATAATGATAATAATAATAATAAAAAAAGATAGTCATAACAATAACAGACAGTAATAACAAACAGTACATGGAATATTGCTTCTAGCTACTTTTATCTTAAACTGATGGTTATCACAACAATAATAAAAGTGGTTATAAAAGTGCTGTGGTACAGTACTTAGACTTAAACGTAAACAGGTAAGTATATGTACCAGAGATTTGAAATCTGCAGTGTTGATGAAAGCTGCCATATGTTACAGACTTGCCACTAAATCTATGTCTCACACTGTACAGATCTTTGATTTTCTTATTAAACCGCCAAGGACTTCACCACAGCTGTTTGCGACAGCTACGTTAGCAACCCTGGCCTGATAATAATAATAATAATAATAATAATAATAATAATAATAATAATAATAATAATAATATAATAATAATATTATAATAATGATAATAATAATAATAACGATAATATAATAATATAATAATAATGATGGAATGATGATAATGATTATAAATTATTTTAATTGATTTTAGGATATGAAAATGCTCATATACTGTGTCAGTGAAAAAAAAAAAAAAATGTTGTTTAATGATGCAATATTCATTAAAATGTCACCATATTGTGGTTATGTTATCTAAACCTCAATTTCTTATTTCAACAACTAAAAAAAAAAAAAAAAGGTATTTTTTAAATATATTTTTAAATGCTAACAAAGAATTTATGTCTGCAGTGCTTTCTTTGTTGAGTCATTTCAAACCAAATTTACATTTCTGGGTGGGTCCCTTCAATAATACACTTTATATATATAATAAAGGTGGATTTTATACAATTTGGAATTTCAGTTTTTATGCACATAAATCTGGACTTTGATCTGTACCAGCACAACTGGTTCATGTAGGGTTGTGTATACATTACCTGAATACTTTTTTATTTCTTTTTTTTCTTTTGAATATAATTTCTTTATCTGCATCACTATACAAATATGCTGTTTATTTTTTAATTTTTAATAAATAAACACAATGTTGTTAAGCTTAGCTAAACAAATAAAATACACTGGGAATCTTTTATAATATGTGCAGATCGAAAATTAATAATTTCCACTATTTAGTTTTATTTAAATATCTGTTAATAATTCAGATGCTGCTTAATAATTTGTTTTATTTAGTTTTCAGTACAATATCTGTTAGTAATTCAGATAGAACTGAATAATTTTGTATTACAGTGTTTTCAGTACAGAATCTTTTATTAAAAATGGATAAAACTAAAAAAATTCGTATCAGTTAGTTTTACAATATCTATTAATAAAAGCAGATCTGAATCTTTCATATCACTTAGCTTTCAGTACAAAAATCTATTAATAAATGTGGATGAAACTTAATAATCAGTATCGTATAATTTTCAATTCAACATCTATCACTAAAATTCAATAGAAAACATACACAGATAATAATTCCTTGTATTGCATGATACAGTCAGTTTTGACAGGAAGATAAGTTTTGTTTTAACATACTGTTATGTTTCATTTGGTCTCGCTACTGGTACTTATGTGAACATCCAGTTAGGATCCGAGTAATATTTTGTCTTCATTGTATATATTAGTGTCTAGGAAAAAAGCTGAATCTAATGAGGAAGGTACACAAAGATAGACATTGTGTAAATAGTGCAGTTGGTTGATGGATTGCATACGTAAATGATGTGCTTCCTTAGTAAACACTTTATATCTGCTAATAAATTCTATTTGCCCATACCTGACAGTATGAAAAGCATTAGGAATTAAATCTACTCAGTCATGCAGCCTGAATTTCTGTTTATTAGATTTTTAGAGTCACCAGACTTGTTTTGGTACCATAACTTGTTTCATTTTGTTACAGTGTAAAAACGGTTGTGTCAGTGGTGTCTTTGTTATAAAGTAAAATTTCCTTCATGTGTGTCTTGTTTATAATGTAAAAACAGTTACCATGTAGTCTTAAAATGTAAAGCTCCTTTTCAGTATCAGTCTGTTATGGTGTTAAACAGTTTTTGAGTTTCACTTGTATTAAAATGTAAAACAGCTTTTTCAGTTTCACTGTTTTACAGTTTAAGCAGTTCTTTTAGTTTCACTATATTGCAATGTACAATAAAACAGATTTTCAATTTCATTTTATTACAGTGTAAAGCAGTTTTTCAGTTTCACAATGTATACTATAAAATTGGTCTTAATAGGTTGTGTTTGAATGATGTGCATGCCCGAAAATTTGTTCTTTTCATTCAAAGAGGTCATAAAACCAGAGTCTTCGTTAGATTTTGGCTTTTTCTTTGTTTTAAATCACAGTGAAAAGAGACATGACTTAATCTAGATTATTGGCTAGTAGACAGTGTGTATTGATCCCATGACCTCTTACACTGATGTTTGCAAAGAATTTATTGAAAAAATCTGTTGAGTAAAATATCACATGGTGATGTAAAAACATACATGATACAAATAAGCACAGCTGTTACATTAGATTTCAGCTCCGATTTCCTCTTTTTTTTAAATCTTTTGTTTTTGATTTTCAGTGTGTTAAATGTTATTGATTATTGTTAATTAAAAAGAATCTGCATGGTTTTAATATTGTTAGAAATTTACTGGAAATAATAAATACTTAAAATAAATACAAAATTGTTGTTTAAGATTCAAACTTTCCAAGTGAATTAATATTATTGTTTGATTTGGGTTTCTCAAAGATGAATACACATGCACACACGTTTATACATATGTTCATCCAAATAGTAACCAAACATACATATTCACATTCACATACACACTGATGAAAACACAAGTTTAGTTATACCCTATGTTTATACTGAAACATTCAAAACCACAGTTTTTATCAAAACACACACAATAAAACACACAGACACAAATTAATTATAATGGCTTTTTCTTCTTCTTCTATTTGTGTGTGTGTGTGTGTGTGTGTTTTAACAATTAATTGTAATTTAAGATGAGTTAATGGCAAATATTTAATATTTTCTTTTGTTTTGTGTTTTCCAGGTTTTGGTTTCATCACATTTGAACAAGAAGATGTTGTTGAAAAAGTCTGTGAGATTCATTTTCATGAAATTAATGGCAAGATGGTGAGTTAACAACATTTATTTATACTTTCAATTTTCTGAAATTATAAAGTCAATGCGACAAATTTACAATGTGCATGTTCAAAGTATTATTTAGCATTACAATAGTTTTTAAAACTCCACCCAGTATAAATATGATTTCTAATGTAATTTTATTATTATATTTTCTTTTGTAAAAAACAAAATAGAATTTTAAGTAAATTTGAGCACTTTTGGAAAAAATTTCTCATTCCATTTATAAAAAAAAAATATAATTAATTATATATTTATCATTAATTTACTTATTATCATCATCATTATTTATTAATTACTTAAACTTTTTATTATTAACTTCATATTTATCATATTAACCAATTAAAATCCTTTCCAAAACGAAAATGCAATCAAATATTAAAATGACAAAATTCAGTTAAATAAAAAAATAAATAATAATAATAACCTAATAGTTTGGCTGTGTGTGCTTAAATATAAAGTAATGATTGTTCGCTGCCTGGGCTGTCAAACTGTCAAAAACAGTTGTTTGATTACTTCTATTGATTTACTTTGTAATTTTAATGATGCTTTTAACTCTACACTAACAAAGTGTTTGGTTATTAATAACACTATATGCAAAATACATTCAAATAACCATCAGAATTAAATACACAATTCTGTTATGGAAAATTATTTTATTCCTTCATCTTAGTCTTCTATTCATTCATTTTTATACTGTCTCTCATTTTTTTTTTTTTTTTTTTTTTGCTTCGGTAGTTTTAGATGTGCGTTTGTTTAGCACTAAATTGTTCTGAATTTACTTACATTTTATAAGGCCAAGAAATAACAAAAATAAAATCTTATTTGATCTTTTGAGAAAAAGAAAGAGAGAATGGAGATGGAGATAGAGAAAAGAAGGAATACAGGACAAATAGAGAAAAGGAGACTTAATATATCTATAATTGTCATTATTGTCATAGCAATGATTATCATATCTACAGAGCGAAAATATATATTTATTTTAAAATATAAATTCTTATATATAAAATAATAACAAAGAAAATCCTTCAGACGTTGTTATTCATTACAAATGGAATTACTTTATTTTCTGTAATATTTATTTATCCTGAGGGTGGGGATGTTAGAAAGATCAGAGAATTTATTCCCACTCTCCACAGTAGCATCAGTTTCAGATTTTGCTTCTATTTATTGAAATGCTAAATCTTTGTTTTCATCTCCTGTTTATCATCAACATTACATATTTACATAGTGATTATAAAACTGAACAAAAGCCATAGCACATAAATTAATAAATTACATAAGGACAAGTCAACCTCAGTTTTTCTTGTTCAAGATAGATAACTCTGTTAAAGCTGATGCTTCAAATTATCCCCACTTACCATGTTACATTGGTTGTGTCACTACATTTCAGTGTTATTTTGACACTTCACCACATTTCGGAACGATTTAGAATCCACCCTAATCTTTTACTGACATTCTTAAAGGAAACTTCTTTTTCTATAATAAATTTTAAAAAATCATTTAATTATGATAATTACATTTTCCACAGTTTTGGTAAACTTTTGTAATTTTTATCTTATTATCTACTTAATTTTGTGTTGATAATTTTCATGATTCTTTCTGACATGCTGTCTGCTTTTTGTGCTATGTGTGTGTCATTGAACACCCGTTCGTTCTGCTACAGTATTTTGTAAAATTTTGTCGTAATTTCAGGTGGAGTGCAAGAAAGCCCAGCCCAAGGAGGTGATGCTTCCCACCCAGCTGGCAAGGGGCAGAGGACTGGCACGAGGAGCATACGGTCAGTTGTTAGTTTATGTGTGTGTGGGTGTGTGTGCGTGTCTTATTGGGCATATACCCCTTGTACCGTAATCCTTTGGCCTCTTGTTTCCATGGCAACCAGTTCTGCATGCTATTTTAGTCATATTTATATAGCCATAGACAATTTTTCATAGACTAAGATTTTAGATTTTGTGATTTTTGTGTAGTACTATTCATACTTTATACATATGATACATATTGTTTTTTTTATTATACATGATTTTTTTTTTATTATTTATTTATATATATATATATATATTTTTTATTTTTTTTTTACATAATTTTTTTATTATTATTTATTTATTTATTTATTTATTTTTTTTTATTTTTTTTTTTTTATTATTATTATTTTTTAAATCTTGAGTGTTATTCATTGCCATCCATTGTTATGGAGAGTTTCAGCATGTTAACTCTCCACTTTAATAATGGTGGTGGGATTCTAAAAAATATGTTTTTTTTTTTTTTAGATCTATATATATGTGTATATATATAATTTAGTTGTGAGGTGATTTGTATATAAATATGTGTATATTTGCCACTAATGCCGTATTGCAGTTGGACACACTATTAATTCTGAGGCAATAAGGAGGTGCAAGGGGCTGTATATTTTTTTCACAAATATATTTATAACTTTTCCAATCTGCGAATTTCACTGCTTTTTTGTTTCACTGCAGCAAAACGTTTTTCTTGTTTATTAGTTGGGTTTTTTTCCATACATATATTGTATATTTTAATAATATATGTATATTTAATTATATATATATTTATATATATACCATCACATTTATATGGAAATTAGATTCAGTATATGTTGTTTTAAATTTAAAAAAAAAAAAAAAAAAATTAGTTTAATAATAAAAATTAAAAATTAAAAAAAAAACACGTAATAATAATGTTTGTGAGTTGTGTGTGTGCACCACCTGGTGCCGTAATGTTGTCGTCGTAGCAACAGAGCCACCACTCCTCACAACAAGATATTTCGTGTGTGTTTGTGTGTGCTTTATCTGCAGTGCAACTAAGATTGTTTTTCCCTTTTTCTAATCAATCTTCAGTGACGGAGGATGGAGAGGTGGTATGGGAAATACCGAACGATATAGTCGTACCAGAGCTGTGTAAGTTCATTTGCGCGGCAGACGGACGTCTGTCCAACCAGACGTCCGACTGCTTGCTTCTGTTGCTGCCCTTACTCCTCTCAGATAGTCTATTTTTTATTATTATTTCTCTCTTTTTTTTTTCTTAAAATCCTTCTGTTGCATGTTTTTTTTTTTATTATTATTATTATTATTATTATTATTATTTTTTTTAATCCTGCATGTTCTTTTTTTTTTTTTTTTTTTTCTCTCATGACTTTTTTTAATACTTGTTGTTACTGTTGCTTTTCTTACGCTTTTTGTAATCTGCATGTGTACTTACATTGCTAACCACTAACTTACTAACAGATAACGATTTTAATATAATGGAAAATGTACAAATATTTATATTTCTGGTATTTAAGTTTACATGGAATATATATATATAATATATATTTATTTATTACCATATATAAGATTAAATTAAAAAAGAAGCTTGTATTATAATAAGTAATGTTTAAATGGAAAATAAATATTTTTAATATATTACTATATGGAAAATACAAAAAAGGAAATGAAACAAAATATTCAGAGATTTAATATATAATCATACTTTTGTGTTTAATGTTATGTTAAATTGTAGAAATTATTATCACCTGTCCAAATAAAAACAATGGCTACATTTGTTTATGTTAAAGAAAATAATTTAAATGCTGGTTCCAGTTTCTTTTATAACTAAGAAAAAAAACCAGCATAATAATTAAAAACTGAAATTAAACAAACAGAAGATCTATTCAAATAACTTGTTTGTTTTTGACTTAAGAAAAGGCATTTTTAGAAACTCATCTTTCTATAGAACTAATGTAAAACTGGTTAAGAACTATTAAATGTTAACTCAGCGAAAAGACGAAGCAATAAAATAAGTCAAAATTTAGTTAATATTATTATTATTATTCTTACAATTATTATTATCATTATTATAATTATTTTTGTTAGTGTTATTATTATTATTATTACTGTTATTATTATTATTATTATTATTATTATTATTATTATTATTATTATTATTATATGGTTTTAATTATTAGTATATTTATACACAGAATATCTTGTACCTAAATGTTATTAAGAAATAATAATAAGAAGAATGACATTGCATATATATATGTACAATATTATTCATGAAACATATAAAATATTAATTAAAAGAAAAACGATTCTAAATTTTAAAAATGGCACAGATTACTATAAGACTGAGGAATATTTCCAGATTGTTTTAAAATACATTTAATGTATTTTATACAAAGTCTGTGTTTCAGCTGAAACAATTAGAAATTGATATATTACTTTTTCATTGTTTTTATTTATTTATTTATTATTATTATTATTATTATTATTATTATTATTATCATTATTAAAACAAAATAAATTTCCCCAGTAGAACCCACAGCAAAAAACATGAAAGTGAAGTTACATAAAAAAAAAATAATAATAATAATAATTAAAAAAAAAAAAGCAGTGTAACACATTCACGTGATTCATTAAAACAATGTAATACTAATTGGTTGCTTGTTATATTGTCAGCTTTAAGTGTGCTAAAGCATATATTGCACAATCTGCTTTATTACAGTAGACAATTGTTGCCATGGAAACCAACTTGTTACAAATGATTTGATGAGGAATATGAATTAAAACAAAAGAACAAAATAAGGACAAATGTTTTTGAATTAGCTCATACTGAAATATTTGTTTTTGTTCTAATGTTGTAGATATATAGCTGAGTTTTATTAGCATTTATGTTGTATGCATGTTTGTGTTGTTCTTGATATTGTTTTTGATGTTGTTTATTGGTTCCTGCATGGTTGTGTTTGTCTGTCTGTCTGTGTATGTGTTAGTTTGTCAAAATAGTTGAAATAGGTTGTCATATTTTTGTTGTGTATTTGTTATATATTTGTTATTTTTATTATTTCTTTGTTTATTTATTTATTTAAATTAAGATAAACATGTATTAAATACTTTTTTATTTTTTTT
The DNA here is from genome assembly GCA_012295275.1 of Chrysomallon squamiferum. Taxonomy (NCBI): domain Eukaryota; kingdom Metazoa; phylum Mollusca; class Gastropoda; order Neomphalida; family Peltospiridae; genus Chrysomallon; species Chrysomallon squamiferum. The sequence continues at coordinate 18,493,354 of CM022671.1, forward strand.
TAAATTTTTTTAAATATTATTTAAATCTTGTAACTACTGGTACTAAATAAATATTAAGTTTAGTTAAATAAAAATTAAATAAAAATAAAATTAAAAAAAATAATTTTTTATATTTATCATACAGTTTCAAACATATAATTTTTAAAGAAATTAAAAGTAATATTATATTAAAGAAAATATATTTGAATGAATAATAATAATAACAAACTAATTGAATTGATAACACAGTGAAATAATATTGATGATGATAATAAATAAATAAAAATAATAACATCAACAGCAATAGTAAATAAGTAATAACAAAATGTTCCATCACCTATAGAGTACCAATCATTTTTCCATATATGCATTGTTGTTAAAAGCCTGAATGAGTAAGTTATGTGGAAATAAAACTGAAAACATGTCATTTTAATTTCACATGCATGGCTTACAGAATATTTTAACAAAACGATAGATACAAATAACGCATGACTGCTTATTGCATATCAGATTATTAAAATTACTTCTTCCAGAATTTAAAAAATAAAAATATAATAGCAATAATAAAAGAATATATTTAATTTTTTTTTTTTTTTTGAATTTTTACGTATCTTATTTTTGTATTTCTCTGCAGTGAACTTTGTAAATTGGTTTGTGTGGTGTCATCAATTTTGCATTTTAAAAATAAAAATAAAAATAATCTTCATCAATTTATCCAACGTGCCAGAGTGTAGGTTGTATTCTGTTAAATGTTTATGATCTGAATGTTAACCCTTTGTGTTTTAAAGTGTGAATACAGTATTTACTGTGTGTGGGTGAAATTATTATGTGTGGGTGAGATAGAAAATGTATAAATGAATATATAAAATGTATGGGTGTGTGTGCATGCATGTGTATATATTTGTATTAATGTATGAATGAATGAATGTGTGTGTGTGTGTGTGTGTGTTATGCATAAATTTGGTACTACAGTGCAAATCTATGTGTGTGTGTTTATGTATATATTGGTTGTTTGTTTGCAAATGTGTGTAGGTGTGGGGTGGGGTGGTGTGGTTGTGTGTGTGTGTGAGAATATGGGGATGTCTGAGTGTGCAGGGGATCCTTTTGTACACCTATATATGGGCTGTGTGGGTGTGTGAGTGTGGGGGTCTATTTGTGTAAGTTAGTATTCACTCATTTGTAGTTTTTCTGAATATATACAAATAGTCTATGCATTATCATTAATGCATACATAAAAAGAGTTTTAAAAGTACTAGCGTTTAGAAATAGATAGCCTGAGTGTGCTATAATGAGCAAGTGTCAGAATTTGTCATGTGTTAAATGTTTGCATAATGCATTCTTTGTCCAGCTTGATAAATCAAGTCTGACAGAAAATGTTTGAAAGTTTTATTCTGTTTGTCACGTGAAAACCTGCATGTTATTTTAATTTTTCGTTGAGTTTTAAAGTTTTTGAATTTTTTAGTATTTTTATTTGTAATTTTTATTATTATTATTATTATTATAATTTATAATTTTATTTGTTTATGACTTAAAAATAATCACATACTTTTTTATCTCCAATACAGAAAATTAAAAATGTCTGTCTCTATATATATATATCTCATTCTAAATATTTAATATTAATTATATTCTGTAAGCCATTAATTTCAACATGTACATTATCAGCCTACCTAATATTCTATATATTTAATATTAATTAAAATATTGATGCAGTTCATTATAACACACAAAAAACATCTATAATCCATTAAGTAAAATGTTAAAATAAAATATAATTAATATAATTCATATTCAAAGTTTTATAAAAGTTATATGATATATAATCTTTTTAATATAGTATATATCTAATAACTGTATGTTGCCTCAAATACACAATAACAGAAGTTTATCACATATAATGCATGTTTTTTTGTTTTTTAAAGCATACAAAATATTTTAAACACAATTTAAAAAATATTTAGAACTTATTTTTGAAATACAGATTTTATTCAATTATGTAATATCTTTTAAAAATACTTTTAAAAATAATGAAAATTTAAATAATTAGGAAGGCATTCAAAATGTTATTTTAAAATATTCTGAGTTTTACTAAATTTATTTTAGAAAATGAATTTTATGATGATATTGGTTATAATAATTTTAACATTATTTTATGCATAGTGTTACAGTTTTTATAATAATAATAATAATAATAATAATAATAATAAAGAAAAAAATGTAGAAAACAGACATGATTAGTTAGTGTTAAAACAATAGTTTTTTTTATTTAAGTTTTGCTTGATGCTAGCTTGTAGATCTGCTTCATTCATAGTAGTTACTGAATTTCAACTTGATAATATATTTTTTAAAAACCAAGTTTTTTTTTTTATATATTTGTACAAACACTTAAATTTAGTTTTAAATTCAAAACTTTTTTTATCAGCAGTTTCTTTATTTAAGGGAAAATTTAAATAATTGTGTATTTGTATTACATCCATATGTATAAAACAAAAACAAATTGAGTTTTTTAATGAAAAAAATAAATTTGGATTTAAAAAGTTGAGAGTAATATAAAATATTATCATTTAGATTTCTTATGGATGTTTTTTTACATATAATTTTATTTTTATCTATGAAATAATATATGCAATAGTAATACCAGCAATAATTTGAATAGTAATACTAATTAGTATGATTATACAGATTATTACCATTATTATTTTATGTATCATAACAACCATTTTTTTTTTAATTTAATTAAAAATTAATAAAAAAAAAGAAAAAGAAGAAGAAGAAAAAGGTCACTGATAACAATAACATTAATATTTTTTTTTTTTTTTTAATTACATTTTTTGTTATGTATTTTGCAAAACAGGAAACTGATGCACGGCCATCTTGTTTTTCTTTTTCAACAGGCTATCTGCCGGCCGGATTCCCGAGCTTTGCCACTGCATATGGCCGAGGATTTCCAACAGCCTTCAGTCCAGCAGGGTACTATTATCCAGGTATGGAGTTGTTACAATTGGCTTCATGGTATCCTGAATCTCCACTAGGATTCTAAAGGATTCTAGAAGTTTATATTGAAGGGCCCACGATTTAACCTGGCGAGCTTGGCCAGTCACTGGGTCCTTCAGCAAATTCATGTTATTATTCTTGACTGGTTTATATGCAAAGTGTTCTAAATATGACATATCAGGAGATATTGTTGCACAAGTTCGCTAAGAAAAAAAAAAAGTAAAAAAAAAAATAATAAACAGCGAGCTTTGCCGCACAATTTTCACTCTTTTATGTAAAAAAAAAAAAATGAAAAAAATGAAAAACAAAAAAGAGAGAAGATGCGTTCGTTTTTCCCTCCAGGTGGGATGACAGTGGAATTGTTTATTAAACACTGTTGCCAGGTTACCAGTGTTGCATTTTGGACTAGAGCATCACACGCGACAGAGATGTGATTTTAAATTTTGTTTTTTTCTTACCTTTTAAAAAAAAATGATAACAGATAATAAAAAATAAATTTAATTTTAAAATAATATTTTAAAAATTAATGCATTTTTGAAAAAAATAAAATCTGCATTTATAAAAAAAAGAATAGAAATCAGCTCTGACCCATAAAAAATTTATCCAACAATTTTTAATACTCAGTTTGTTAAACAAATGGATAATAATTATTATTATTTATTTATTTGTTTATTTATTAACTGTCATCAAATATTCTCAATAGAAACTATGATGTTAATATTGATATGTTATCCATTAAATCCTGTTTGTGTACAAATTTTGTATAATATCCCTGTATATTTCCCTAACTTATTGTAAAAACTGAAAATAACAATCAGCCAATTTATTTTAGGCTCAGGTTGATAAAGCCTATTTTATTTTGTTGTTACGGTATTATCATTATTATTATTATTATGATTATTATTATTATTATTATTATTATTATTATTATTTCAAATGAGCATCTTTGTTTGTGTGTGATGCCAGCAGGTTGCATATCGTCGTCAACAACAACAACAGAAAGAGGTATAGCTAATTCACTCCAGCTATCGAAGGCAAACTGTGCCAAAATTTATCTGCATTTTTCTTCCTTTTTTCTCCCCCCTTTTCAGGTTTTTATTTCACATTTTTATTTTGTTGTAGCATTTTAATGCTAGCCACATGTGGCCAAAATGTTTTTTACAAGTGGTTGTGTTTTAGAATTTGTCTAGTGTTATCTTCTTTTTATTCTTTTTTTTTTTTTTAAATTTAAAATTTTAATTTCACATCAGAGGAGTGCTGATTTTTTAACCATAAATTTTTTATTTTTTATTTCAAAACCCAATATTGTGGCATTACTGAAATTTTTTTTAAATGTTTTTAACAAATTTTATTACAAACTATATTAATCTACTTTTTACTGCCAAGAAATAAACTTTGTGAACAACAAAGATGACTGAAGACTGACTATCTTGATACTATCTTTGTATGTGGAAAATCATTTTAACGATATTTTAAAAAGCTGTCACAATTTGTTTTTATTCTGTACAGGTCAGATAACCACAAAATTTTGGTGCTTTTACTCATTCGTTCATTATTCATTTTAGAAATAATTCTTCTTCCTTTTTTTTCCCCCCTCCCCCCCTGTTTTTTTTTTAATTACTTTTGTTATTATTGTTATCATTAATTTATCTGTTTTTTGCTGCGATAATTTTTTATATGTTGTGATTGCCATTAATATGCCAGTGCGAAGGATTTATGTTGTAAATAATGTTGTGTAAAATGTTTTGTATTTTTTGCCACTTGAATTTTCCCCAGCAGCTTAACTGCTGTCCAAGATGATGTTAATTACAGTTTATTTATTAATATACTAGGTAGACAAATCTCATACAACAGTAACTAGACAAGAAAAATAAGAAAAAAGAAAGGTTATTTATTAATACTCTAGCTGCAGAAATATACTTTCCATAACAAAAATAAAATAAAATATAATAATAATACTAAGGACCTTTTGGAAACTAGCATTTTTCATTAGCCAATCGGATGTTAGATAACAATGACGTTGTATAAGAAAAAATGGTTTAATGAGATTTAGTGAAGCAAGTGCAGATAATCAGTTTGTTTGTGAGAGCAGTGAATATATATTTTTTTTTTTATAATTTTTTTTATTGATTTTTTTTTTTTTCCAATTATATAAAAGAAAAAATAAACTGGGCATTCCTGCTGTGTTTTTTCAAATACAATTTTAATTATTATTTTTATTATTTATTTATTTATTTATTTTGTTTTATTATATTATTATTATTATTATTATTATTATTAAAAAAAAAAAATTTTATTAAAATTATTGTATTAATTGATTTATCTCTTTAAAACAAACTTGTTTTTCGTTGTAAATGAATTTCTAAATGATTTCAGTATTTACAAATTGTTGAATTTTGAATGTAATGATGGCAATATCATTTTGGCAGCAAAAAAATATTTTTAAAAAAATCAAAATTTGTTATCAAATCAAATTTATGTATATAAATAATAAATTATATTAAAATAATCAAATTTAAAATAAAAAATTTATTTACAGTTATGTTTTTAAATTTATGTTGAACATTTTTTAAATTTTAAAATGTTTTGTTAACATATTCAAATTTTAAGCCAAAATTAAGCAATTGTAAACAAAAAATGGTTTTTTACTAAATAATATATATATATATATATATATACACACACACATACATATATATATATATATTTTTTAAAAACTTTTTTGGGTGTTTTGATTATTATTGAAATATGCAGTAATTTTAAATTGTGTTTTTGTTATCTAACTACAACCACGCAGGCGTGGTGATCACATCATCAACGTCAGAGAATCATGAACATTTTATTTATTAAACTTCAATGGACAGCTTGGATCTTTCAAAAAAGAAATATTTAAGAAAAAAAACAAGAAATGCGTTTTTAAAAAACTATATTTAAAAAAAAAAAACAAAACGAAAATGAAGATGAAGCAATAATACCCTGATCTAAATAAAAAAAAATCAGGGTCAAAGTTCAATAGTGTGATAATACATTTATATATATATATACTTATATATACATATACAAATATATATATACTTGTCATGATATTGTGTTATTGTATAAAGACAGCCATCTTTGTCCAAATGCTCTGTCCACTGGCTTTCATTTTTTTGTATGCAAAGTTGATTACTTAATTGTCTTTAGGATAATGATAATTAGTTATTTACAATAGGTAGGTAGTTACTATGTGTTGTAGTGGGCATTGTTGTTGATTTAAAGTTACAATGTTCATGTTACAGGTAGAATGTTAAGCAAATAGAGAGGACAATTTGAAAAAAAAAAAAAAAAAAAAAAAAAAAAAAAAAAATTATAGTAAAATTTAAAAATGAAAACAAGCAATGTTCACTGTTCATTATATTACAGTGTTCGCTGTTCATTGTACACATAATTAGTAGTTGAGTGTAAATGTTATCAAGGGTACTGTAGTACAGTGATCATTGTACAACTTGGTGTACATTGTACAATTTGATGTACACTGTACAACTGGAGGTACATTGTATAACAGTGTGTACATTGCTTGGAAGTGTAGAAAAGGTATTTTTACATCAAGTAAGTCATACTTTTGAAAACTTTATTTCATACTTTTGAAAACTTTATTTCATACTTTTTAAAACTTTATTTCACGTAACAATATTTTCTTTTTTCCTCTGTTATGCACCAGACCCACCAATTTTGCACTTAATTACTGCAATAATTTACTGATTTTAAATTTCATAAACATACAGGGAATTTCCATGTTAAAAATGTACTTTTTAAAATAATATTTTTGCTTTTTTTTAAGAGATAAAGGTTCAGAAATAAAAATCATAATTGAAAAAAAAAAAAAAAAAAAAATGAGATTAAAATCAAAAGGGTTTAATAATTGCCAAAATTAATTGAATTTTGATTTAAAAAAAAAAAAAAAAAAAAAAAGACCATGACTTTACCTTTAGTATATTAAAACTTTTAACCAAAGATATATCTATTTTATTATTATTACTATTATTATTTATTTTTTTTATTTTATTTTTTTTTATCACTGAAGCAGGCAAATAATGTTTCCAAAATTGGCCAACCATTTTGTTTCTTTTCAAGGAAAGTACAGGAAGCGTTTTAATAAGAGCCTAATGACTTACTTGTTATAGTTTCTACATCTTCACTTTGTTAGAACTTAGGCTTTAGAGTACCCTGTTGTTACCTCGAGGCTGCAGCCACATCAAATCAGGGGTTCTTACAGGAATATTGCCAGCTCTCGAAGGATCAATATTACATGTTTTTACTGTAAATTATTCTCATTGAAACTTGTCGACATTTTAATGATGTGTGAATGTAATTGGTTCTGTGACAGATTTAATTGTCTACCTGTAAATACCTGTGCTGCCATTGTCGGCCACAAATCTTTGTTATTTGGCAAGAACTTGGCTAATTCTGAATCCTGGACATTTTGGTTAGCTGGACTGATAATTACTCTTTTATTTATTTATTTATTTATTTATTTATTTTTTTATATACTTTTTATTTTTTATTGTGTATGTATATATATATATTATTTTATTTTATTTTGTTTTATTTTATTCAATTTTATTTTATCTTTTTAATTTATTTAGTTTTATTGTTTTACTGTTTTATTTTAATTTTGTTTTACAAACAGTCACCATTTTGGTTAATTATTTTCAAAGTAATGTCCATTTTCATCAATTTGATGATTAGACCTTTTTAAATGCAACAGTTAAGGGTCTTCATTTTAGTTATCTCTATTACAGTAAACATCAAGATTTTAGAGTTAGATTCATTTAGTTTTTAATTCTTAAAGTGCAGTTGTAACTAACTTTGCTTTTAATCAGTTTTAATTATAGATTCTATGACATTGATTTCCTTTACCTGATTTATAAAATGACAAAAATAAATTGTAAATTTCACACAATTACCTCATTCTCTCACAAATTACTGTTTAAAAGCCTTATTTTTGGTTTACTATTAAATCTAATTCAAATATATTATGAATATAATATTTTAAACTTTTTATTCATTTTTTTTTTTAGAACTGTTTTACCTAAAAATGTTTGTATCTTGTTATTGTTGTTGTTCTTATCATTATTATTATTAATATTACTTTATTTTTTAATTTTTAATTTATTTTTGTATTTGTGATGAACTTTCTGTGAAAGACTCCAAAGAAGGTTGGAACTGGATTTTATGAATTTTTACAGCAGAGATGCCAGATATCCAATTTTCACTAAATGCCGAGTTCTTGGGAAAGTCTTGTTGTGTTTGTTTTGAAGAATTGTTTCTCTAATTATTATTATTTTTTTTTTTTAATCATTTGAAAACATGAATGCTGTTTGCAATTGTTTGTAAAAGCTACAGCCAAATTTCTTGGTGCCAACATGATATTCAAGTGCTGGATTTTTTTTTTTTTTTTTTTTGTGTGTGTTATAGAGAAAAGACAGTTTGATGGTGTATACATTCAGTGCATATGTTTCAGGTGTTCTTTTTTTTTTTTTTTTTTTTCTTGATGTGTCTATCCAACAAGATTACACAGGTAACAATTTCAACAGGTATAAAAATTAACTTTGCGAAACAATTTTTAAATGGTTTAATATTTTGTGCAAAACAATCCTAAAGATTTTTTTTAACATTTTGTGAAACAAGTTTCAACATGATGCAGAAAGACTTTTTAGACATTTTCTTCACAGGGTTTGTACAGAGGCCAAAAAAAAAAAAGAAGTGACTTTTCAATTAATATAAAATATATTTAGATTATTTCAATATGCCAAAACATTTTTTTTTTAAATAATTTTAACATTGTGATACTCATATTTCACAATTTCAATGAAAAATATGATTTGTTTCAAAACGTAAAGTTAAAAAAATAATAATATTTTGATATTCATTTTTTAACCCCATCTTCTTTTTTTTTTTTTTTTTTGTCACTTTAATACAAAAGATATTTCCAGAAATAATACACATTTTATCACTATGCATTAACACAGCATTTAAATGAGATATGCACACAGCTATATAATCATACGAAAGTTGAAATTGTTTTCATTTGTGGAACTTGCTGGTGACCCCTATGACCTCAGACATTTTTTTTTTTTTTTTTTTTTTTGTCCATTAATTCGTTCTCCTGACAGGAGTATAATAATGGACTGAATTACATTTTGAATAAAGATTTTCATTGGCTACAATTGTTAGTGTTGTCATTTTTTGATAATCTCTGATAAATGAATTACTGTTATTATAATGTAATGTTATTTTTTGACTGATCAAATGATTTTTTTGCTTGTTTGTCATGGTTTTCTTGCTTGATGTTCATTATTATGTTGTATGGTTGCATGGTTTGCTGTTTAAGCTGTATTATAAATTTATATGTCAATTTTTCTATGCTTTTTTTTTTTTTTTTTTTTTTTTTTTTTTTTTTTTGTAGGTAGCTGTATTTACCCAAAATATTTATCATGTTTTATAATTAGAACAGCCACATTCATTGAAATAACAGTGTTATTGCTAGTAACAATCCAGTTGTTAGAATAATTTTTTTTTTATCATTAATTTTATTCAAGTTTGTTGTTACCTTTCCAATATGTTAACGATATCAAAAATCTAACAAGCATGAGTTTGGACTGAATAATATTGTGTTTGGATTGTCTTTTTTGCCAAGATTACAATAGTACTTTTTTTTTTTTTTTTTTGGCCCCTCTCTCCTTTTTTCTGTTTTTTTTTTTTTCCTACTCAAAAATATATCTTTGTATATATACTAACTTAGTTGGGTTTGGCCATTTTTAATTTTAAATATATTTGTTTTAAATTAAACTATTTAGCTATATCTTTTTTTAATTACTCTATAATTGCTTTTATATATTTTAATATTAGATTTTAAAAAAAATTTAATATTCAGTACTGAAAAATAATGAAGCATTTTTTTTTATTAGCAATAGTAATATTTCTTGTTTAACAAAAAAAAAAAAAATTTGATTAATGTTTTTTTAAAAATTAAAATTTCTTTAAAACCCCGTCATAAACTATTTATTTTTGATATAGGGTTGACTGTGGGTACTCCTCGAGCAATAGGGGCAAGTGGTCAGGGCGTAGTTGGTATTACAACAAATAGCACACCTGGTAAGCCACTAATCCAGATGTAGAGTTGACTTTTCACAGTAGTGGCTGTGATACATTTTGTAGATGTATTGTCAGAAATGTTTTCCCAAACACTACTTGTCAATATCAAATATTGTCTGAGGTATACGGCTTTGAATATTTTATTTTTTTATTTTTAAAAATAAATTTAATTTTTAATTTTAAAAAAATAAAAAGATTGTGTAAATAATAATAAATTGTTAATAAAATATGATTTCACATTTAGTTTTTCCAACAAACTTAAAAAAAATAAATTGAATTACATGAATATGTTAATAGGATTTTATTTTTTAAAATTTTTTTGAGTAATGATTCTTTCTCATTCTAAAGTAAATTTTGAAATGAAAAAAAATTAAACTTATTAAAAAATAGAAATTTTAAATTAATTTTTTTTTTTTTTAAATTTAAAAGACAAATCTTTCTGTGTGATATTTAAGAATATCCATTTTTGATGAGAATTCATTTTTTCTTTTTTTTTGATACATGAAACCAGATTAAATTTATAGGTTGTCTCAAAACATTTTAAATACCCATTTTTGCTTGTTTGTTCTGCCAATCATTTTAATATTGTTAACAAATTTCTTTTTTTTTAAATATTTACTGATATATTGGTGATTTCTAAATATTTACTGATATATTGGTGATTTTTAAAAATGTTTCTGAATAAAAGATAAGTGCCAGTGATTTAAAAATGTTTGATATCGACAATTAAGTTGTAAAAATGCTTTTCTTGCACATATTGTGTTCCAGTTAGCAGAGTAGTTTTGTTTGTGTTTTTATACCAGGTGTTAGTCTGATTGTCTGTCAGTCTCACTGTTTGTCATGTTATAATATCAGTCAATATTCACTGTGTTAAATATTAGTTATTAATTACAACAAAAAAAAAAGATTGTATTAATAAACATAAGCATGGTGTGAAATGCATTCCCTGTGTTAACTAGACATCTGGGATAAACATTTTGAATGAAACAAGCTCAGAAAAAGAATTTGCAATAATCCATTTATATGTTTTTATATCAAAGAAATGTTCTAAATTTCTAGCTGTCTGCTATGTAAGGACCATATAATAGTTGTTGGCTAATAACTTATTTTTTTTAAAATTTATTTTATCTGCTAAAATGTTTCTTATTTTGCACCCTGCTTATGTACAGATTTGTATATTTATTTGTTCGGGGAGGAAAAAAAAAAATGGTATGTATTTAATTGGGTTCAAACATATATACTTACCTTTTCAATAATTATTTTCTGTGATATTTTTAACTTGCCGTTTATAAAATAATGTGAAGTTTTGAGATGGTTATAACATGACACAAGAGGCTGTTTTTGAAACATCTCATTGATGGACATGACACTTTGCTCTGTTTTTATGTATTATCTCTTGTAGAGCAACTGTATAATCTTACCTCTAAACCATGAGTGGCTGTTTGTAAAACTATTTCATCTCAAAACAAAGATATTATTCATTTCCTAATTTAGAGAGGTTATCATTCATTTCTATACATAATCAGGTTAGATTGAGAAAAAAAACAACAAAGAAATTAGTTGTCTTTGGGTTTTGTTTATCAAGAATTTTGAAGATAAATTATCAGATTAGATTAGCAAAAGGAAAAATTTTTTTTATTTATATTTGCTTTTTGTTTTTAAAGAATTTTTAATATAGATTATAATTAATTTGGGTATATAATCAGGTTAGATAAAAGTTCATGAAACCAAATAGTAATAATAACAATAATAATAATAATAAACATGTTTTGTAAAAAATGCATCCAGAGGTATATAAATAATCTGTTTTGTTAAAATGGTTGAAATTTGTTTTGACTTTAAAAATGATAAACTAATGTAAACAAATAAACCTGGTTCCAAAACACTAACTGAAAAGTAATAATAATAATAATAATATATTGAAAAAACGTATGAGATAGTTTTATACACTAGACACATGGTTTGTTTGCAAGACTTGTTTTTTTTTTTTCTAGTTTTTCTCTGTGTCTTGGCTAATAGCAACAGCTTCTGTGTACTTATATAAATATCAATATATATATATATAAAAATATATATTACATATACTTTTAACATTGTACATTTGTGCTTTTTTTTTTTTTTTTTTTTTTTTTTTTTTGCCAAAAAAAGAAAAGAAAGAAAGAGGAATTTTTCTTTAACCATAACCATGCAACCGTCTTTTTTTTTTTTTTTTTTTTTTTACCAGTGTTTGTAACATTATGTATTTGTTGCCATGGTAACAGATTATGGCTCCCTGGATTCCCTGCATGTCGACACAGTCACACTGTACACATTTCGTACACCACTGCCTGCTTTGTAGTTGTAGTAAAAACTCGTAGAAAATTTGCATGGTAATAATGTCTTTTTTTTTTTTTTTTTTTTTTTTTTTTTTTTTTTAATATACTGCTCGAATGATGATAATTAATCTTGGTTCTAAATAGAGTAGATTCGTGTTCATAGTCTATAGTTCAGTTCTCTCTTTTTTTTTTTTTTTTTCAAATTTTAATATTCGGATTTGGATTCTGATCGTCAGAAATACCCCCCCAAATTTTTGGAAATGATATATATATATATAAAAAATAAAAAATTTCTTCCGTATCATAGCAACACAAGTAGATAGTTGTAGTGTGCCGTGTGATCGTGACATAAAGGGAGACAACCAGGGAAGCCAAAAAATGTGTACACATTATTTACTTTTGATAGAAGATACATATTTTTTTATACGTATATATATATATAAATATATATACATTCATCTTATACATAGGCCTAAATTAAATTATTTTTTGGCCTGATTGAAAAAATGATATATCACAACACTGAGTGAGTAAAAAATTCTAAAAGACTCTTTTTGTCGTGATAGGAGGCTTCCCTGGTTATGGCTTCCTGCCAGTCCCTGGCTCCGCGGGGGACAGGACAGCATCACCTGCGATTTACGCTGATTTCAGCGGTGCCGCACAAAGTCAGGTTGCCACGGCGGTGCAGAGGAGCGAGCACTCCCCACTTCCCATCAGCAGCTCTCCGCTGCACAGAGACCCTCTGCAGAGAAACACCGGACTTGGTGGGTACACACAGCTAAGTTAGTACATTTTATATCTACGTCGGGTAATACCGTAGTTAGCACATGGCTTGCTGGGCAGTAACGCAGTTTATCAATAGGAAAAATTTTAAATTTATATATAACATTTCTTAGGGACATAAATATTAAAATTAAAATTTATATAAAACATTTATAAAAAATATCATTTCTTAGGGATATAATAATTAAAATTAAAATTTATATATATATCATTTCTTAGGGATGTGAATGTGAAAATTAGTATTTATACACGACTTACTGGGTAGTACCATAGTTATTGAATATGTAAAATTAAAATCTTGTTTAAAACTGGGCAGTAGCACAGTTAATGGACATGAAAATTAAAATTTAATAAAAAGGCACTGGGTAATAACATGAATGTTGAAGAATAAAATTTATATATGGCCTTTTTGACTTACTAATAAATATAAAAAATTAAAGTTCATATACGGTGTAAAAATATGAAAATTAAAATATATATGGTTTTTTGGATTTATATGTGGTCTTTAAGTTTATATAGGGCAGATAAATTTGAAAATTAAAATTTATATAAGCCTTAATGGGTAATATCACAGTTATTGATTATGAAAATTAACATTTTATATATTACATTTGCTAGCATCATAAATATGAAAATTAAAATTTGTATATGACATACAGGGCAATAACACAGTTACTGGATATGAAAATTAAATTTTTTATATGAATTATTGCTAATATAATTATAAAATATGAAAATTAAAATAGATACATGACTTACTTTCATATTTAATATAAAATTGAAGTACATTTATGAGGTTATATGCTCATGAAATGTCAAAATAATTACATCTTTATGGCTTACCGCTTAATAACAGAATTATTATATAAACCAAGTGAGTATATGAATTATATTAACATGATTAATATCAGCACTAAAACTAGTGTATTACTTGACTGTATATCTGTCTATCTATCTAAACACACACAATATAAATTATATTAGAACAATGGAAGAGCCGAAATCTGTGACAATTATTACTAGTAAAAAACTTTTATTGCAAAATAAGCAGCTTTCTGGGTAATAACCGAATTGTGTATAAGAATCAAAATTAATATAAAACTAAGCTCTGAGTAATAAATGTTTTGGAAAAGAATCGGAATCAGTGTATATGTTAACTACATGAGTGGGTGGGTGATAACAGATTTATTTATTTCTTATTTTATTTTATTTTTTAAATCTCAGAATACAAGATTTACAAGTTTAAAAAAGAAAAATTAATTTAAAAATCAACATAAATATATCTGACCTATATGAATATATATATATATATAATTTATTACATGGCTTATGGGGTCCTAAGAGAATTTATTTATATGATAATTAAATGATAACGCATATGAATAAAAACTAAACAATTCATTGCATTATATAATTACTTCATATTTATTCTGGGATAAAAACAGAATTATTTTATGTGATAATTAAAATTAGTGGCTTGATTTCCGAATAATTATAAGAAATAAAAGAAACAAATTATTCCATTATGTAATTATTTCCTTTTTAATTTGCTATTATAATATAATTATTTTTATGTTATAACTGAAGTTATGACTTGTGCAAGTTATGGATAATAATAATAAAATTATTATCATAATTAAACTATAGGGGTTACAGAGTAAGATCATTGGAAAGAATTTCAAAAACATGTAAGACACAAGTTTGTTTTATTAACTGTTACACACTTCAGAAAACAAAATGGTGGTGACACAGTGCAAATTGGGATAGCTAATGCAAATCCATGATTTATTAGAAATTTACTCTAAAGATCACTAATTTTAAAGTAAAATCATGTCATAAAATATTATGAGTTAAAATTAAAAGTATTAAAAAGAATGTAGAGAAATATTATCTTGTAATTTAATAATAATATAAAAAAAAAAAAAAAACCCAGAAAATAAGTTGATCCTAAAAGTTGATACTGTTTAGTTTTTAATACTAATACTAATACTAATAAAATTAACAAAATAATAATAATAATAATAATAAACAAATATAAAAATATTCTAAATAAAGATATGAAGTTGATTATTGTGAAAAAAATAAATGCTATATATATTTCTTAATATTTGGAACCATATTGTAACATTGACATTTTCTAACATTACTAATAAACACATAAATAAAAAAAAAAACATTTTTTTATATCTTTTATTTTTTAAAACCGTAATTATTTATTAATATTTGCACTCTTTTTTATTAAAAATTAAAACTCTCTCACTCTTTTCTAGTTCTAAAACTCATCAGACATGCACGTCAACTATTATTAAAAAATAAATTTCCTTTTTTTAATAATTTCCCCTGCACCCACTGAAACATAACACATTAAAAAACCTTAAGCCATGCACAAAGATAGCCCAAAGTCAATTTTCTCATTCCTTTTTCAAAAAGTAATTTTAAAAATATGCACAGACTAATTTCCACTGTCTCTCAGTTTCAGACTTCATATATTAAACATTGGTTCTATTGACTTTGGCAGTAAGCTGCTCTCTTCTTGCTGTTTACATTATAAAAATTTAATGGAATTTTTTCACTTTCTGTGGTGAACATCCATGTTTTAATTATGTTCCCAACTGGAATGCAAAGATTACATTTTTTAATTTTATTTTTTTTAAATTTTGAAAATAGAAAAAAAAAAATAATAATAATAATAAAGAAATGAAAGAAATAATAAGAAAAGAAAGAAAAAAAATAATAGTAATAAAGCGATAAAAAAAAAAATAAAGAAGAAAAAAAAATAAGTAAAAAAAGAACAAAAAACATTGAGTTGTTGGTAAATTTTTGGTGTAGAGTAACATTTTGAGATTGAAATGTTTAAAATTATAGCAATGATAATAATAATAATATAAATGATCTAATACAATTTACCAGTTGAAAATTAAGATAAGATTTTATTAAAAAAAAAAATTTTACACTGTTTTTCAAAGTAAATTAATAGACAATAATGTATGTATACAAATTAAATATATATTCATACTCATACTGAACAATGCAGTAAGGAAAGCCTGTCAAAATTTTAATAAAAGGATTAATTTATTAACTTATTTAATAACAGTAATAATAAATAAATAATAATAATAATAATGATTATATTAATAATGATAATAAGTCAAGAAAAATAACATCTGAGCGATCTCTCATTTTTTCTTTTCTGTTTTTTTTTTTTTTTTTTTTTTTTTGCAATATCATGACTAGTATATGAACCATCACACATTTTGCCAGCTATATCTTAATGATCTTGGATTTTGCCAGCTCAGTAGATGAACCATCTCACATATTGCCATTAATATTTCATGAACCATCTCACTGTCTGCTATTCATAATGCAATGTAGCTTACTGCTGGATGAATAATAACATTCAACCATCTCTCATTTTATCAGCTGCATACTAACATATGAACCATTTCACATTTTGATGCTTGTACAACAAATGTTTGAACCATCTCACTGTCTGCTATATATAATTCAATATGGCTTATTGCTGTAATTTTAACTCGTTATATTATTTATTTTACCTAAAGTTTATCCAAAAACATAAACCTTCTCTGCATAATTTGGCTTTTTAAAAATGCTAAAATGATGGCATTTTCTGGCATCTTGGTTCACCATATAGAGCCTTTGCCATATTACACTGACACCAGCTTGATATATCCAATAACAAGTCAGAGTATGAAAACATCATACTCAGAAACAATAAAGAACTTGAGTTCCTAGATTAGTAAATAAAGTCTTGAAAGTGAGTCTAGAGGAGTTAGTTTGTAAAGAAAAAGGAGGGGGCTACTGAATGAGAACACAATTGTACTTGTTTGAAAATTAATGTGGACATAACATATAAACTGTTTATTCATCAAACTGATAATTTACTATTCCAAAGATTTTTTGGTTTAATGTCTTTCTTGAAGAGACAAATATTCATTATATCATGATGTTCATGAGTGGAAAAAATAACATACATTATGTGAAACATTATTGTTAGTGTTATTATTATATAATAATTTTCACACAGATTTGACATAAATGATTTTATTGGTTTTTAAAAGAAAGATGGTAGATTTAATTAATATAAAATTTAAGGCTGGTAGAAAAAACCTGCAGCTGCTGAATGGTCTCTAATTTTACTTTGTACACCTCAGTAGTTTTCATCAGTACTGAGTGTGGATGTCTTCTT
Source organism: Chrysomallon squamiferum (assembly GCA_012295275.1). Lineage (NCBI taxonomy): Eukaryota > Metazoa > Mollusca > Gastropoda > Neomphalida > Peltospiridae > Chrysomallon > Chrysomallon squamiferum. Next base: position 18,510,769 of record CM022671.1, read on the forward strand.
AATTGAAATATACTGTTGTATTGGTTTCAAAAGCATTATGTGCCATCCTTACTGTTGAAAAATTATTAAAAGCATCAAAATGTGGAGCTTCTGATTTACTGTAATTTAACTTGATAATTCATGGTTAAAGGTTAAAACTCTATGGTAAGTCCTGTCCTGTCTGAAAATAAAGACAAATGATTTAATGTGTATGGTTATTTATTATTTTATAAAATGTTTGGGTTTTTAAAAAAAAAAATTATCAAGTAAAATCTGTTGTTTTTCTGTTGAATTACAGAAGTTATATGTATTTTGTTTATCTGTTTCTTAAGGTGTGTTAATAATAATACAAACATTTATTTGACATGTTATTTATTTTCCTGATGTTTTATTTCAGTGTCGCTGAGTTCCCCAATGGATATTCAGCAAAACCACTTGGACTTATCTGGTTAGTTCCATCTATTATTATTATTTTTTTATTATTATTATTATTATTATTATTATTATTATTATTATTTTTATTATTATTAATATATATATATATATATATATATATTTTTAAATGTTACTTTTATTTTATCTTTTTTTTTTTTTTTTGATATTATACTGGAATTCCATAAAGAATATTAATAATTTTACACTTAAATACTTTCCACTGTAATAAAGAAAATAAAAACTATATCTGTACGTAAGCAATAAAGTAATGTTAAAGTTTATCAGACTTGTATTTCAGTATCCATTATCTCAAGATATATTAAATAATTCATGTTTAATTTCAGTAATATGTGTTCCTACAGTTTTGTCAATATCTTAAGCTTGACATTAATATTAATGTTTAACATATATGATCATATATGTTTAATAGACTTTAATGTATGTTTCTTCAGTATTCCATATTTTAGGTTTATCATGAAAAATAAATAATGAAGTTTATTGTGCATAATAAATGTTAAAATTTATTTTTGCACAGTAAATATTAAAATGTTATTCAAATCTATATATCACACACACATCTATATATCTATCTATCTATCTTCTTATCTATCTATCTATCTATCTATCTATATATATATATATATATGTTTGTGTGTGGTATATATTTATATATGTATATATGTATGTATATATGTGTGAGTGTGTGTGTATGTATATATATATATGTATGTATGTATACATGTGTGTGTGTGTATATATATATATATAATATATATGTTTATATGAGTGTGTGTGTGTATGTTTGTATGTATGTATGTTACTAGCTGCAGCAGCTGCCATGATCAACAACTTTGGACAAGCAGCATTTCCGACAGTGACATCGCCAAATGGGGGCCGGGCTTTCCCACCCGCCAACAGTCCTGGCCCACTTGATCTCTACTCAGGACAAGAAGCTCTGAGCTACGTGCAGGCCACAAGTCCACAGCCATCGGCTTTTGCTGTCAGCAGGGTACGTTTTTAACACAGTCTATATACGTCGTTTCGTTAGTCTGTTGTATTTTTGTATTAATAATGTTGGTTTTCTTTGTCATTTTGTTTTTTGGAGGGAGAAGGTGGGTGTTTTTTTTTTTTTTTTTAAATAAATATTAAAATTTTCTGTAGCTGGTTATTTATTTGTAATGTGACTGAAGTTAAAGAGAAAAAGAGTATATTTTCTAAACAAAATAGCTATAAAAATAATAATGCTTTTTGTCTAAATAATTGTTCTAAGAGAATTATTAATATAAATTTTTATGCATTTCCCTCCAACAGTAATCACAAAATGATTTAATAATTTTTAAACACTGAGAAAAGAGAATGTAATTTTATCTTCGTTGTGGTCTTATGGGTTTTTTAATCAGTGATGTGCTTTATGCTGTTGTTAGCTTGGGTGCAGTGTGGTCAGTAAAGGTGTTTTTAGGTGGTTTGTGGATAATTTTTAATTGTCATTTTATTGGAGGTGGTTTACAAACATCTGAATGGACATACACAACTTAAAATCATGAAAACATACTTGTAGAGACACGAGCCATAGCCTAAATTCATTTTGTATATTACCAAAATATATATAGTTTTATTAGATACCACCAACCTTCCCTAATAACAAAGGAAAATGCATAGAAGAGTATTTTTTTTTTAATTATTTCATATAGAGAACCACAAAAATTATTAACTAACTGATGCAAACTAATTAACAAAGTTTTAAATCAGTCTTTCTGTTTTCATTTTTAAAATGAAGTTATAGCTTAAAGGAGCCTCCATGTTCTCTATTTAAATTTTTTAGTTTCTTGTTTTACTTCATTTATTATTAGCAAAGGTTGGTATCAATGATAATAATTTCTCAGAAATAAACGAAAAATATTTAGGTTGTGCATTTCAGCCATAAGTGCACATTAACCAAGTTTGCACACAAATTACAATCATTTTGTTAAATTGTTACTTACACATTTGTATGATAATGTAGCCTTCTTTGAACATTTGTACTGTATGATATATTTTATCAAGAAACCTAATTTTGTGTAAAACATTACAGAGTGTATTTTTTAATTGTCACCTATTATTTAGCTACAAACATATCATTAATAACTACAGTAGTAACAGCGATAGTCATAAGTTAAAAATTGTATATGTAAAAACAAAGTGGAGATAATCTCTATGTTATTAATATTTGAATTACCTCCCTTGGTTGTTGTCCCACAGGGTCCCCAACTGATAGCAACAAGCTTCCAAAATGGCTACCATTGAGATCACGTCCTCGAACAAGGTACAGACCCAGACTGTTCTAGATAGATCTGTGTACAGCTTAGTCATAAAATATTGCCCTAATTCAACAAACTTACTCTTGCTAGATTATTAAAATATGTATATATTATATACATTGAGCTAACAGGCAATACCTTTAGTCCTAGTGCATGCATGCATGCATCACATGCATGTTTCTATCCTGATCTAATATATCAGGGTTTTTATTTTATTTTGCTTTAGCTAAATTATTTTTTATGTTTGTATCAGTTCAGTGTATGTGTTCACCTAACACTGTTTTGTGCAATAATGTGATATTTTATATTGCATATTTAGTAAAATAAAGCTGTTTGTATGTTTTTGTTTGTCTGAAAGTGTGTTTCTAAAGGTCAGTTTGTTTGTGTGTGTGTGTGTGTGTGTGTGTGTGTGTATATATATATATACATACATATATATATATATACACACATATAAACTTTGTGTTTTATGTATATGTACATTTAAAAACAGCAGAAGGATGATAAATTTATTTATTTGGAAATCAGTTAACTATTTCTGGGGTGTAAATATAACTTGTGATCAAGGCTGGGCATCTCTTATCTAGAGTCCCACAGTATCTGAGAGGACATTCAAAGAAATATCTTTCTCTTCATGTTCAAAATTTAAAATAAAGAAAGGAAATGTATCATCATATACCAATCGAAAGAATATTTTCCACTTATAACAATCATTTTTCATTAAGACATTTTTTACATACAATATTTTATTAGTTTGATCAAGTGTGTACCCTGTTCTGTAGAAACCAGGGTTATTTTCAGTATCATTGTTATACATTAAAGATATAAATAAACTCTATTGTTTTTTTTTATTTTAAATATATATAACTATGGTCCATAAATATCTATAAGATTCTACATCATTTTGTAATTTCTTCAAGTGCTATATCTCAAATGTGATATATTTATCATATCTGTTGTTGGTATGTCACAGTACAGGGTTAATGGCATGGTGTAACTGCATGATGATACTTGTGACCTGCATGTAATGTGTATTGTTTATCCTGCAATCATCTAAGATTTAGTGGCTACCTATTTTTTCATTTCATTATTATCTTTATTTCTTTAATTTCCTTGCACTCGGTAATATATTGAGATTGAATGGAATTTCATTTTAATAGTTATAATAATATTATACATAATTATATATATATATATATTCAAAATTATATCTATAGTTTCTGAAAGATTATTTTAACTTTCAAACATAATTGTTATTCATGAAACAAGAAATAAATCATTAGTTATTTGAAAAAATTTTAGTTTTGGAATTTACAAAATTGGCTATGCCACAAACAACATGTCCTGACAAAAATTGGGAAAGCCCTAAAATTATAATTTGAAAATATTAATTTAATTTAATAGAATTTAATGCTGATTTGCAGAATAAATTAAATATTTAACATTGTCTTAAAATACTAGGATTTACCCTGCTTATAGCAATTCATACTTGTCACAGCTTTGAAAAATTCAGTATCTTGGTACTGGTAAAGCTGACGGCACAAAATAACAATTTTTATCTTCTGTTATTATGCTGCTTGTTAAAACTTTAGTTTATATTTTCATTTCATAGATATCAGTTCCACAAAATAGTATTTTGTACACAAATTATTGATAATTTAATCATTTTTAAATGTTTTTATTTCACTGATCCAAGTTTCAAACCAATAAATTTTGGTATTAAAATTATTGCTAATTTAAATGTTTTATTTCATGGATCAAATTTTATTTTATTTTTTGTATTCTTCTATACAAATTATTTTTTTTATACTCTTATTTTACATATTCCAATTTCAAAAAATATAATATTTACTACTTATTATTAATTAATAATTTAATATCATTGTCTATTTTGAATGATTACTTTATTTCAAACAAGCTAACATAATTTGTTAACATATTTAAAAAATAAATATTTTAATTAGGATTACACTTCAGTATTTTTATGTTATTACAAGATTTCATTTTTATTCACATCTTGTTCTGTTTTTATGGGGTGTTAGGATGGAGAAGTATAACTTGTTTTTGTTCAGTCATTTTAAAATATTAAGGTCTGATTTCCAAGCTTAGTTTTACTAAACAGAGCAAAGTTAATAAATTTTGATGAAAATTAGACTGGTTTTGATGTTTTGACATTTTATAATGTAGTCATTTAGATATCACTTTACAGTTCCTATAATACAACATTAAAATTCCAGTAATTATATATTACAATTCATGTAATACATCACAATTATTCCTTTAATACAGCATCACATTTCCTATAAAAAAAAAACACACAAAAAACCCCCCCACCTTTTTCTTACATTAAAATTCCCATAATATAATATCACAATTCTGAAAGTATCAAAATTCCTGTTATACAATAACACAGTTCCTGTAAAACAGTATCAAAATTCCTGGAATACAACATCACAATTCCTGTAATGCAACATCACAGTTCCTGAAACACAGTTTCACAATTTCTTCAGCCAAATGATTTCAGCTAGTTTTTATACATATTTTCTGTTTTCTCTCTTTCAGCAAAGTTTTGCAGGTTCTATTCTAACTGGTAGAAATTTCTAAAGATGAAGGACCAGCCTGCAGGGCGTTGCCATGGATATGCACCCTTGGGTCTCATGATGGAGATTGCCAGATTAAGGGCTTTCTGTCTAACTGTAGTTTTTAATGTGATGTATTTGTTACTTGTATACCTACATATAAACACATGTATATATATACACTTATATATGTGTGTCTGTACGTATGTATCAATATCTGTATTTCTGTGTCTGTCATTTATCAGTGTGTATACATATATTTTAATCTTTTCTTTTCCTCTTTTTTTTTTTTTTTTTTTGGAAACAATTATTTGGGTCTTCAGGACTTGAGCCCGTGTTTATAATTCTAAATGTTTAACCTGAAAATCGTCCAAGGTTTTGTGTAATGTTTTAGATTAGCAAAGTAGATAGAAAATGTTTATTGATGCCAACCACATAAATGTACATAAAAGTTTTGTTTTGTTGCTTTTCTTTTCTTCATTTTTGATAATGTTTTTTTTTTTTTTTTTTTTTTTTTAAATTCAATTCATTACATCATGACAGATTAAACGAATAAAACAATATGTTTTATTATGTTTTTAAAAAATGCTTTTCTCCAAGTACTTATATTTTACAAAACCACATTTTTATTTGAATGTTATGTTAATTTTTAATTTTGTTTTCTTTGAAAAACTATTTTACTTCATAATTTTTTTTAATGCAGAATGTACATATATTATATACATCATATTGCTTAATGAGTGTGTAATATTAAATATATTGTGTATCAGAAAAGTAAATTTTATTATGTTGTAATATCTTAATTGTTTGGAAATATTTCTTTTAATTTTTCTTTTTGACATTTTAAATTATATCATGTTGAATGTAAATTGTTTGGAAATATTTAATTTTTCTTTTTAATTTTAATTTTTAATTATTTTAATTTTTAATTTTTAATTATTTTAATTTTTTTAATTTTTTTTTATTCTGAGGATTTTTACAATGAAAAGCAATATACATGTATGACGTTGTTGACTTTTTATTCATATTGCATGGTTGTAAACATAAATATATATGCATTTTTAACCACATATTTTAACTGAAATGTTTTCTTTTTTCCATGTTATTGTTGTCTTAATGACAAGTCCAGTATGTATTTTACCAATATATGGTTGTTATACGCAAATTTGAGGTTCTTTTTATGTCAGCAGTAATGGGTATGTTAATATAATTCTGCTGCATAAAGAACTATATTTTATGTCTGTTCGTACATTTGTATGTAAACATTTAAAACCCATTTATCTGTCCTGTTCATTATAGAAATTCTAGATAGATCTTTTTGTCTCAAAAGCATGGGTTCCAGTTTTTGATTGTTGAAATTAATTTTTGGTGTCAGATTTAGGAAATTTCATTACAACGACTTTATTGGAAATAAATACAGTTAATAAAAATGATTATTTTTAAATATAAAATTTAAATCTTAAGAATAAAAAAACAAAAAAAAAATGATTAAACTATTATTAGAAGAAGATAATTATAATAAATAACAATAATAATGTCTCAAGTTGAAATCGGTTTGAGTAAATTAAACTTTCTGTTTAAAATATTGGACATGGTGACTTTAAAATTGGAGCAGACTGATTTAAATTTCAAAAATTAATCCTAATTTATGGAAATAAATCTATTTTAAAATTGTCTGTTTAACCAGCATTGTACAAATGGCTTTAAATTTTTTAAACTGCAGAAAATGGCATTTTAAAACATTAGCTTTGTAATTTTATAGAATGTTACAACTTTTGTGTGTAAATGTTCAGAAAACTGGAACCCATGACTTTACATTTAAAACCTGTGTTCACTAGACATATTAACTTATTTTAAACTTGTGATATTTTAAACAATGTAAATTTGTTGAAATTTTAATGATTGTTGGAAGTTATTAATTATGACATATGTTTAATATTTCATATAGATGATGGGACCCCAATGTTTTCAGTTCAATCTATGAACACAAAGTTTTTGAAAATTTTTAAAATTGTTTTTCCTAACAGTTTATACCTCCACCCCTACCCCCAGTCTTCTTTGTTATATATATATTTCTTTTTCATTACTATTATTAATGGTAAAAAAAAAAAAAAAATTTTACAGGGTTTTTTTTTTCTTATTTGTTTTCATTTTTAATTGAAATGTCTATTTTATGAAATATTATGTACTTATATTGTCAGATGTATGTGTATATATAAATAAGTAGATTAGATTTGTTGTGTGTTTCTTTCACCTCTATGTTGTAAATACACAGTCAACATTACATTAATAAATAAAAGAAGATAATAAAATATGCACAACATATCTTTGAAAGGGTCAGTGATGGCTTTTTTTTTTTAATTGTACACTGGGGTATGTATAATAACATGGTCACCAATATAAATTTTGTACTGCTTTTATTTTCTATTTTTATTTTAATGTTTCAGTAAATACACATTTTAGTGGTAGGTATGAATGTACAATATTAAAAATATGAAACATTTTTATTGCTATGTTATATAACATCCAGATAACCATGCAAACACCACTATAAATTACTGCACTCAATTCTGTAATAAAAGCACAATCAGTTAATATTGTATAAATATTGTTGTATAAATATAGCAACCATTATGCAATGTAATAATAATAATATTATTATTATACTGTTTTGCAACAATTTTTTTGCATTGTATTATTAAAAACATTGCAATACTGTTTTACTAAAAATTTAAAAAGTAATATCAAATTATTGCACTATTTTACAACCATTACGCAATATTAATAAAACTATTACATTGTTCTACACATATTATGCAAAGTAAAAAAAAAAATTACTATTTTACAACCATTAGGTAATGTAATGAAAAATAGTACACTATTCTACAAACATCAGCAAGGCAATGAAAAACATTACATATTCTACAAATGTAATGCATGGTAATTAATACACTACGCAATGTAAGGAAAATATTACTGTTCTGCAAACATTACACAAGGTCATAAAAATTATTACACTATTTTACAACCACTACGCAATGTAATACAAAAATTATTACACTGTTATACAACTATTTTGTAATGTAATGACAAATTATTACTCTTTTTTTTTTACAACCAAATAATTGTCTCATTCAACAACCATCACTCAAGGTAATAGCAAATTATTTACAAAATTACACAAAGTAATAATAAAATAAACAACAGCAGGATATTTTATGATTATATCTCACCATAACAATAATAATCATTGGGTTTACTATTTATCACCAGTTAAGTTTTATTTTATTCTTGCTATTGTAACTCATATTATGCAACATGACAACCACAAAATATCATTTTCTGCTATCTCATATTGCTAAACCACTTCTTTGATATAAAAACTGCCAAACTAAATTATCCCATATTCAGGCTTGTTATATTTTATTATTTTAATCACAGAAACATTGCTACATCTGTCAAATTAATATTTTGCTGTATCCAGTTCTTCAAACACTTATATCTCAATAATAATAAATATATATATATATATTCAAGCTAAACTATTTTGCAAATAATAAGATTCAAATATACTGTTTATGTGTAAAGCAGAAACAGATTGGAGGTGACCAACAAAAAAAACAAGATGTATACAAATGTACAGTGGAAAAGAAAAAATTTCAGATTGATTTTTAATTTTTCTATCTTTTTCATTCTGTTTTTAATATTAGTTTAGAATAATTTTTTTTTTTTTTTTGTCTAGAAATTGAAAATTCAGGTCAATATTTGAGATGTATGTGTATAATCTCAAATATCAGTAAAGCAATAAGGAACGGTATTTGTTATGTCTGACAGACCCCCAGTAACTACAGAATGTTGAGGACATTTTTATAGATACGACAAAAATGAAACACTGTATGACTTTGTACAACAGTACTTATCATCTTGTTATGATAAAATGAAACACTGTATGACTTTGTATAGCAATGTATATCATCAATGTCTTGTTTGTGGTGTTTTTCTTAATGTATATCTTATACATACATGACTTTTTCTCTGTTTCTTTTATTGTTTTTGTTTTTGGTGTCTCTTGGGAGGTTTAGCATCATGTTACCTGGTTAACAAGCAGACTGCAGCAGTGGTTTTATTTAAAAGAATATCAATACCTGTAAAAATATTTAAAATTTTAATAATTATTTTCTACTTTTGGTCAATAAAATTCATATCTAATTATTACTAGGCAGTTATTGTATTTATTAATCACTTTTGTGGTTGTAATAGATATGTTAATGTTTAGACGGATGTATGTTTCTGAATTTTTGTTTCAGAACAGCAGTACTGACCTAATTCCTGGGATTATTGCAAAATACATGGACAACCATGTTATGTGTAAATAATACTGTACAAAAATAGATGTAATTTTAAAGCTATTTTTTTTTTTTTTTTTTTAATATCATGAATAAGAGATTATGGACTTTTTTTTTTTTTTACATACATTTTGAAAATGTAACTGCTGGACAAAACCGGGTATTTTACAAATGATTCTGTCTTGAACTGTGCTGCACCCTGCTTGCTAATGAGGGTCTGATGTTTGTGTACAAATGAGAAGCAACGAACATGTCCATAGACAAAATCTTAAGTAGGTAATAGGTACTTTAAATAGGTAGTTGGCCATCAATGTGTGTGTGACATGGGAAGTGGCCAAAGATACAATTCATGGGTTGTTGAATTCTAACAGATAGAAAACATAATTTTACCATTTTATTTCTATGTAGTAAAAACATTTAAGCAGTGGAAACCAAAAAGTATTTTATAGAAAACATAATTTTGTCTCTGAGTTTCTGTACAGTAAAAGAGTATGCTGATGAAGGTGAGTGCTTTCTCAATCTCCTAACATTATATTTTAATGAAGTTAATAATGGTTAATATGTCTTTTAAGTACTTTTTTAAATAATTTTTTTTTTAGTTAACATCAAAAGCTACTTCCCTTGTCACACTCAAAAGACTTTGTCAAAAATACTGATACTCATTATTTCCACATTTGTTACCATGGTTACACAAAGATAATACGTTAACACCATTGTTTGTACATAAGGATTTTTACAAATTGTTTTTTCTTATTTTTTTAAGAATTATTTTTGTTTTATTTTTATTATTATTATTATTATTATTATTTTTTTAACTGGCAGCATGAAGGTGATAATTAATCTGGATGTTTTGTCATATGAACAAGTTTGTCTTGCGATACAACATTCCTCAGGTTTTGTAGTCTAGCTTCATAGTTCACAGAAAAACAGGCAATTGAGACAGTCTGCAGCATGCCGGCCTGCTTTACGTGTAACAGTCTTGTTGATTGGTCAGTGTCTTTTATTGACTTAGTAACCTTAATGCTGATTGGCCTTTGAATCTCTGAATAACTCGTAACTGTATTAGACTGATCTCTGAATTTTGCAGATTTTTGTAACTTTGTTACATGTCTGATCATTTAAAATTCTGATTAATCTGTAATTAGTAGATTGGTCACAGAATTTTAATGATTTTTTTTTGTAACACTGTTGCTCAATGGTCAGGGAGATTCTTACTAATATGTAATACTGTTATGGATTGGTTAGTGAATTTTTAATGATTTTGTAACTTTGTTGCTTATTGGTCACTTATTCATTAATTTATAACATCTTTTATGATTGGTCATTTTGTTGCTAATTTTGTAGCTGATATGTTAGTTAAATACGTTAAATAATGAGCAACACTGTTATTTATTGGTCAGTGATATTTACTGATTATAACATAACACTATTATTGTATGGTCAGTAAAATTCACCGAATTAATCTGCAGCTGTTACAGATAGACAGGGAAGGTTACAGATTATTTTATAATCTTTTCACCATCAGATATCATTCATAATTACTACATAGTTTTAGTAACAAGTAATTTGATTGGTTGGTTGATTGTGCCATCGTCACTGATTGGCTGGCATGCTGGATGCAGTCTGGTTAGCTTTATAGATCTGGATCAACACTGCTAAATCATTCAAATATTACATTTCACATGCATTTAGTTTGCATAGGTCTTGCCAAAAGGAACACAGGGTTAAAACTAATTTTTGTTTTGGAAATATGATCTGGTAGTTTGGTTAGAGATACATTTATCACAGTAAAAAATTATTGCAATGTTGTTGTCTGTTGTTCATAATGTATTCAAAATAACCAGTCCTATTGCTTTTTTTAATTTAAAACAACACATGTCCTTTTGTTTTAGAACTGGCCTTTTTGTAGTATTTTAAAATTTAATGGAAAAAGAAAATTAGCATGGTGATGTTTGAAAACTATATCATTGCTGAATACATTTTTTTTTTTTTTTTTAAACAATAGATTTTGTTTTCTGTACATTTTTTAATTTGTTGTATAAATTTAACAATAATAAAGTGAATCTCATAGTTTACATTATGAATGGTTTGCCTGTTATGATTCGGATATTTACCTGTGTGTCATCAAATTTTATAAATTATATATTTTTAAGGAGGTAAAAATCTAAGCGATATAAAATTAAATTTTAAATTAAAAATCTGGACATATAAATGGAAATAAAATAAATGTTCTGCTTCAAACCCCTATTATTATTATTATTATTATTATTATTATTATTATTATTATTATTATTCAGAAATAAAGAAATAACATAATTCCTTGAAATCTTTTAAAACACACCACCAATAAAAATGCTCTTTCTTTGATCCACATAAATTACACGGGACTTTTTAAAAAAGAAATTAGAAAAATTATCATGATTATGCCTTCTCTAGCAATAATAATGTGTAATGTTGAAATTAGTTTGAGCCTAGCTTGTGATCAGCACTTCATTTTATCCAGATTAACTGTATGAGGTTTAATGTCTCAAAAGAAAGTTTGTTGTAGCAAATAAATAAAGTTATGTACAGTTATAATTTTTAATTTGTAAAATTGTTTTTTTTTAGTTGTTTTTTTTATGCAAAGTAGAAAATAAATTTGTCATGAGGTTTCATTCATTCATTTACTGTTAATTTATTTATCACTTATATATTTTTTTATAATTATTTACCTTTTTTTTTGTATATGCAAAATCTGTAGTGTAAATGAAAAATTAGTTATTATAATTACTTTATATATTTAAATGTTTAAAAGTAGAATGATTATGTAGAAATCCATACCTTTTTCTTACTAATTTATTTTAAAATAAATCTTGATGTTGATTGTCAAGTTTGGGAAAAAGATTTCATGTTGTTACAGATATGTAAATTTCAGTTTAAAAAAAAAGGTTATATAATTTTTGGAAAAAGTGTTAAAAGAATATTTATTGCTAATAAAATTTAACAACTTACATAGGTGAAAGGGTTTTTATTTTGTTAGTTACAAGAAAGATAAGTTTTTGTTTTGATGGTAAATTAGGCTTACAATAAATTGCTACACTTTGAAAGGGAATCACAAAACTCGCCAGAAGTTATTCTTTTAATACTAGCAAGACGTCATATACAGATCATTTTGAGGGTAGAAAATGGCCCAATTCATAATTTTAGAATTATTAAAGATTTGAGTTTAGTAGAATATAATTTTAAAATACCTAACACACACACAAACACATACACACACCATTAATTAAAATTAAATAATTGTAATTTGAGAAATAAAAATGTGCTTCTTATTTTTTGTAGTTTTAGAACTGGGAAGCATGATTTTTTCTTTCTAAATTTAATTATTTTTTATTAGAAAAAATCTTTCAACAGCAAAATATATTTAGCAGAATTCTATTTACTTTAATTTTAAAAAAAATATATATATATTTCTGTAGATTTTAGATATTTATTTTTTATTTTTCTGAAATTACAAATTTAAAAAAATATAATAATGATAATAAAAAAGAACTGAAACCTCATGATAAATAAGTTGCAGATATTTTACATCAACTACACACTGGGAGGTGAATCTGTGTGCTGTGTGCCCAAACTGGAAAGAGTTTGGTCAAATCTTTTTAACTCACTCACAATCAGCCATGTGCTTAATATTATAACGTCTACTGCAGTTTATTATTATTATTATTATTATTATTATTATTATTATTACTACAATTACTACTATTATCATGACCTCTCTTTATTATTATTATTATTAAAATTAACTATTTAAACATCCTAAATATTACGCTGTATAACTTTTGATTCACCAAACTGCCTGTCTGAGCACAACCACATCAATGGTTCATCTCCCACTAACTACGCATTCTTTTCTTTCCCCCCAGTGCTATCTACAATGTTAATGTGATCTGTCTACCTCTATGATGATGTTTGTACATTTTGAGCAATGTTGATGATGATGATGATGATGATAATATGCATAAACTCAACCTCTGTATATGTGGAAAGAATTTTAAAATGATAAAAATAATGTCCATATCATAAATTGTAAAAAAAAAAAAAAATGTTTAATAAAATTATTATTATTATTTTTTTTTTTATAAAGATTAGTTTAGAAACATCTCTATGTTGTAAATTTGACACCAGTAGTGTTTGAATGTACACAGAAGTTTGTGGTGAAAAGATCACTGTGTTTAAAAATAGGAGAGCCATGTCTGTAGGGTGGGGCAATTTGGTGGGTTTGAACATATCAACTCTTAAAAAATTTAGCATGCTTTTGGTCTTAACACCCCAGATGCAAAACAATCTCTTAATCTATACATAAATACACGCAACATGGCATTCTAACTTTTGCAGGATAAAGCTGATATTTTAAGATGGTGCATGTGAAAAAAAGATCTATAGATGTTTCAAAGATCACCGATCTTAAGAGAAGGTAATTTCAAAAATACTTTAACAAAATTGTTATTTTAGTTAGTTTATCCACCAAAACCACAAACAGATTATCCACCCTACAGACATGTTTCTTCTCTAACAGGGTGGTGTGTTGTTACTTAGAAAATTCTGCCACATTTAGTACTAGATAGATCTTAGCAGTCAGAAGTCATGCCTATTTTTTTTTTTTTTAATTAAATATCATTAGTTGAAGATATTTTTTTTTATTATCTACTTTTGTTTTTGTACAAATTATATTTAAAATAAATAACATCACTGTTTTAGGAACTAGGGTAAAAAAAATGTAAAATAAATTTAAAAAAAAAAAAATTATAAATATCGGAAATGTGCCAAAGAACCATACAAACATTTATATATTTTTTTCTTATTAATTTTCTTATATATATTTTTTTCTTTTTTCCTATTTTTTTTTTTTTTCCATCGTGTATTTTAGCAATAGACAGACTAGAGAGAAGTTGTACATATTGTTTGGTCACTTGGCCGTCCTGGACACCATGTTCTAATACTATCTTTATCCACATGGTGTTTGCTTTGTCAGGGGAGATAACTCTATCGAGGCATGCCTCATTTTCATGTTCTGTGGCTCATGTTTGTGCACTTTTTTTTCTTGAAATAAACAACTGGTTGAATAATGATTTGTTTAGTCTTTTATTTTAGTTCTAATTTAAAAATAAAATTTTAAAAAATATTTATTTATTTATATATTTTTATATATATATATATTTTTTTTTTTTGTGTATGTGTGCAAGTCAGGATCTATCTGAGGACAGATGGTTTAATTTCAGTATCTGTGCTGCATTATCCTTTTTGTTAAAAAAAAGTTTTGTTGACTTTCATTGCTAACTTGCTTCTTTTTGCCACTCAGATAAAAATTGTGATTTTAAAACATTTTTGCAAATGTGAATGATAATCTTCAACAAATACTGAACCATCTAATATATAATTAATGTCAAGAGCTGCAGTATTTGACAACGCATACTCTTCTTCATATAGAAAACTAAAATTGGTCACTTATATTATAACTTTACAGAAGGAATATGTTGTTTCTTCATAGTGGAGATATTAAAGCATAGAACCAAGGGCCTAGTTTCAAAATCAAAATTCATTTCTTCTTTTTTTATTTTCATTCTTCTTTTTTCTTTCTTTTTTTTTGTTGCTAATAATCAATACAGTTATCACAGATCTTAAATATAAATTATACTGAAAAGATGCAATAGAAACTGATTGGGTTGAAATTGATAAACTGTAAAAGAAGTTATAGCTAACCCAAGATTTAATAAGAATTATTATAGCAAAATCCAAAATGTCCACCATTGCCATTCATTACAGCAAGAATTGCAGCCAAGCATGATTCCAACAATTTATTGTCGTATATTCACACTAAACAAAAGAATTAAAAAAGAAATTTAAAATTAATGTGACAAAATCTAATTTGGCTGCCAGATATAGCCTTAATCCAGTTTGAGCTTTGGATCTTGTTCTGTGCCAGTGATGAAACATGTAACAATCTACCACAAGACTACAGAACACTGACATTTTCAGGAAAATTTCACTTTTGTCATCTTGCCTTAATAAAGCGAGATAAACTGAATGAATGAATGAGGAAAAGAGGATAAATATAATAAAAGAATGAACAATTTCTGTAAAGTACTAAAGTTAGTAAAACCAAATAAAAAGTTTGTTTGCTCGAGTAACTTTAGCGATTGCCATGTTGCTCACGGTTTTAACTTGTGTTCATTTAATAAACAAATTCATCAAGTATCATCAACTTCTACCAGTTAGTGTTTGCAGTGAAAGGTAATCCATGCAAAAAACAATTTATTGTATCAAAATGCCAAATTTGGCTTAAGCCTTTTAAAATCTAGAATTTAGAATCAGTAATATTAACTTTTAGATGCTTATAAAAATTACTTGTCACAGCCATATTATTGGAAGTAGATTTTATTCTTTCAAACAAAATATTTATTTATTTATTTATTTATTTATTTTATTTTAATTAATTAATTAATTAATTATGTTTTTTATTTTATTTATTCATTTCTTTTTTTGTTTGGTTGTTTTGTTTTATTATTGTGTTTACTTTCTCAACTAAATAAAAGAACAATTTTTAATAAAAATAGAAACAGAATTTTACATCATGCATAAAATTGTTTATTTCTTTTCAACGTGCTAGTCATAAAGTAAATTTAAGTGCAAAACTTTATACAATTTTAGTACAGGCACTTTGAAAATTCTACAATATTATTATAAAACATAAAATCTATTATTCAAATCATAATTAAAGAAATTTACGAATGATACAAAAAAAAAAAACTAATTAAATAAATAAAAAAATAAAAAACAAACAAAAAACCCATCTATATTCTACTTAAAAACATCACTTACAATAAAGGAAAAAATTGAAGAAAAAAAGTTCTAACATACGTACCACATTAAATTATAATAGTGTACACTTGTATTAACAAAATTTCAATACATTTTTTTTTTCATAAAAAAAAAGATATTTATATTTATCTTTATCGAGGTAGAATTTTTATATTTCTGTAACTTATATTCATAAGAACATTAGACAAAAGAAATAATAATTTATAAGAAAAAAGATGGAAAAAATTTAAAAAGAAAATTCAAATCAAAATTAAAAAGCTTTCAATTAGAAAAGAAAAATTAAATTAGGTAAATATAGTTTGCAAATTACAAAAACATTTATTAAATTTTTATCTTTTTATACATGATTTTTTCCTGTGTAGGAATTAATAAAAATAATAATAATAATAATAACAATTACTATCATTATCATTATTATTATTATTAATAAAAATGCTGTTTCTACAAAGTATGTTCATATAAAAGCATTATCCTAATTTTCAAAGATTTGAAAAAAATATAAAATGATAAAACAAATATATTTTCTACATGTGATAAAAAAAGAAAAAAAGAAGTCAAGTCATGTATCAACATTTAAACAATATCTCACCCTCATTTAAAAATGAAAAATTTTGAATTCTAGGGTTCCCAAACACACTGAAATCTGAAATTTATAGATAAATGTAATAATAACTGTTATTGAGCTGTGTTCCATGACAAACACTAATAATAATAATGAATATGATAATGATGATAATGATAATAAATAACTAAATAAATAAAAAATAAAAATAAATAATAATAATAATAATAACAACAGCAGCAACAACAACAATACAGTCATGCATCACTTACTATCTGTCTGAAGAATTTATGTTTGCATATGTGTCCATCACCTACAGAAATACTAACATAATATGAATACAGTCTATAATGTTGTGCTTGGACAGTGTCCAGTTCCATTAACGTCAAATTTCCAAGGACAAATCTAGGGTTTTAAGTGGTGCATGACTGTAAAATTATAATAAATCTATCTACAAAGTTGATATTTAAAAAAAAAAAAAAAAAAAAAAATTGATATCTAAATGATTAAACTTGTAAATATATTTAGATGTAACAAAACATTGTCTATGATTTACAAAACTCACAACATAAAAAGAACATATGATATGATTATAGTAACATTCATTAAACATCCATCTAATTAACTCTGTAGTTAATTAATATAAAGAATTTTTATCTTAAAATAAATAAATAAATAAATAAATTAATAAAAATATGAAGACAAAAGATAAAATGAAACTATTTTATTGGCACTATTACATTGATAAAAACTGGATTTTTAAATTCCATTCTTTTTCTTCTTTATCAAATCAGTATTAAAGCATATATATATACATTTAAAAAAACAAAAAAACAAAAACAAACAAAAAACAAACAAAAAGGAAAAATAATACTAATAAATAAATAAATAGAAATTATTTATTATTAATTAATTTTTATTTTAATAAATTGTAAAAAAAAAAATTAAAAAATTAATAAAAATAATAATAATAATAATAATAATAATAATAATAATAATAATAATAATAAAAAAATGTTTTAAAAAAATATATATTCAAAAAATTACATTGTGTAAAACAAAATCTGACTTTACATCTCCCCAGGAGGGATAACTCCTTTTCACATCGACTGACAGAACAATCCTTACACCCAGCTCAGCCACTAAGTGGGTGCATTTATCACACATAATCTTAAAGGTTACAGACGATAATAAAGATTTATTTTACAAAATTATTATTATTTTTTTTATTCTGTAGCTATAATATTCAGTCTGTGAGCACTCACAAATTATTTTATTTTATGTGATAAATAATAATAAAAAAAATCTACTTATATATATATATATATATATAAAACTTTCAGAGAAGTCTTTTAAAAGTATCACCAAAAATATTATATTAATATATAATTTTTAAAATATATAAATATAGCAGAAGCAGAGTAAATGTTTATAAATAAGCTAAAGCAGAGAATTAAGTAGAACATAAAAATGAAGTAAAAAAAGTCCGAAGATGTATTTATTTTGTTTTTACTGTTTTTAAAAAAGTTAAATAACTGTGACTTTATAACATGAGAAAATTATTGCAGTCTGTAAAGGTTTTTTTTTTTTCTTTACATTTAAATTTTTATGAAGAAACATGATAGAAGAAGGGACCAGAATTTCAATGATTTTCGTTGTTAACAAATATCTGTAGCAAAAAATATAGGTTTTTAAATAAAATTTGATAACTTTATTTTAGAAATTTACAAAGGCCTATAATGTCAAAATATTTAAGTTAATACAAGAAATATAGGTTCAAAGTGTCACAGCTCTAAATGTTGAGTTACCAAATAATGGCTTACTGTTTCAATTTGATTTTATGTAATTTTAAAATGTAAAGTTCGACTTGTAACACAGAGACCTATACTTTCTTTATAAAGAATTTTTACTTTGTCATACATACCCATACTTTCAGAATATAGAATTTTGACTGAAGTCAGACCAATATTTCCATTAAATAGAATTTTGACTGATGTCAGACCAATATTTCCATTAAACTGAATTTTGACTTGACATATATAGACCTGTATTTTGCAATATAGAATTTTGACTTATGAAACATGTATTTTCGTTTAAGAAATATAATATATTTTTAGCTGCACTAAATTCACAGAAGAAATTTTAGAAATTAAAGATGGAAGACAATGTATAAATCTTTAGTAAGTAGTAATGTAATCAGAGTGACATTAAGTGAAGTGTTGATATTAAGTGAAAACTTGATGTCAAGTCTTTCCATGGTATCAATTTAATTGATATTCTGACATGACTGATGAGGTGGACATAATGTTAAGTGGGTAACTGGACATCAACCTAAAATGTCAAGTGAACTGCTTGACATCAAGAAAACATCTTCACATAAGCTAAAATCTTGATATCAAAACAACATCTTGATGTTAAGTAAACATCAGTTGAATAGCTTGAAATGGAGCAAAACATCTTAATAGCATTCAAATAACTTGACATCAGTTTAAAAATTAACATCAGCTGAATGTTGAAATACACTAGACATTTTAACATCAACCAGAGAGGTTGACATCAACCAAACAGATGGACTTTGAAAGCTTGACATCAACCATGACATATCAACATCAAGTAAAACATTTTAACATTAACTCAACAATTTGACTTCAAATACTTGACATCCTTTGAAAAATTTAACATCAGCAGAATACGAGGCTCTCAACCAAACATTTTAATATAAAGTAATAAAAAAAAAAAAAAATTATGTTGACATCAAGTATAAAACAATGGCATCGGCCAAAGATTTGACATCAAGTAGAAACATCTTTACATCAACCGAAACATTTTAATATAAAGTAAAACATGTTGACATCAATCAAACAGCCAGACATCAAGTAAAACATGGTTGACATCAACCAAACAGCTTGACAAAGCATGGGTGACAGTACGGCTTGTCAGCCTGCTCCTTGAAGGTTCCCTTGTTGAGCTGTTTCAGACAGAAAGCGCACACGAAGTGCTCGGGGTGAAACTTCTTGAACATGGCCGTGATGCAGCGTCCAGTGATGGGCTTCTGGCAGCTGGCACAGAGCGAGCCTCGCTTGGCGTGGTAGTGGGTCTCGCAGTAAGGCAGTCCCTCGTGGTCAAAGAAGCTGCCTCCACCGAATGGGGCGTGACAGTCCTGAAAATATAAATTGTTACCAAAAAAAATAAGTGTCTTTGTAAAAAGTAAAGGTTGAGATAGACTTTGCGAATATCTTGCAGTTTTATTTGAATAGGATTTTTTAATGGGGCTGGCTAATTACTCACATAAATTAATAATTTCTGATTAAATTTGTGAAAGAAAAAAAAAAAATAATAATAATAACAAACAGATTAAGCTGATATTTTTTTTCTATTTTTTATCTGTTTTTACATGACCATTCTTGTGTAAATTCTGACTTTATGAATGCCTTCCATTTTAATAGTAAATTTACTAACCCAACAAACAAAACATTCAGGATGCCAATGTCTATTCAGTGCTGTGATGTAATTGTCCATGATTGGGTTTCCACAGCCTCCACATTTAGGTGCAAATATTTCATAATAGTCCTCTCTGTAACAAATCAATAATAAAAAATACATTTCTTTGTATCTTATACTAGTATTAGTATAGAATATCTGAGTAATACCTGGTTAGTGTCTATGAAAAAACTCAGAACAGAACTTAAGACTAGTTAAATATTGAAAGTTATTGATTTAATAATTTAATTAGAAGAAAATACTACTACTACTACTACTACTACTACTACTACTACTACTACTACTACTACTGATAATAATAATAATAATGTACCATTAAGAAGTTAGATCTGAAAATAATTGATTTAATAATGTGTTAATTTAATTACAAAAAAAACAAAACAATAATAAAGTCAGCAATACACAGCAAAACTCATATAATACACCAAACCATAAAAAAAATTTAAATGATTTTAACATCAGACATATTTAAAATAATGTTAAAGAAACAGGTCTAAACAGACTGAGTCCCTTATTTTTATACCTGTGTGTTGGAACAGAAAATGTAAAGAAATATAAAAATTCTGATAGACAGAGAGTAAGGAAAAGAAAGAATGAGAGAAAGTAAAACTGAGAGATATCATCTTCTTAGAGTGTCAGCTAACAATCTTTATAACATTAACCCTTTCAGACTTACATTCTCACAATAAAAACTGTGATAGATGGAGAGTAAGGAAAACAAAGAATGAGTAAAACTGAGAGATATCATCTTCTTAGAGTGTCAGCAAACAATCTTTGTAACATTAACCCTTTCAGACTGACATTCTCAAAATAAAAACTGCCTTTGCAATGTAAATATGCCTGTTAATTAACAATTTTTATGTGTTGTTCTGTTGCTGTTATGTCACAAAACAGATTTAAAACTTTTTCTAGGCCCCTGGATTTTTATGACATCATCAAAAAGAAATAAAAAGTTTGGTTCTAGACAGACCTGCAGTAAGCTTTTCCTTCACGTTCATGGAAACCTTCCTCTCCAAACGCTCGTCCACATTTGGCACAGAAAAAATGTTCTGGATGCCAGGTTCTGTCCAGAGCCGTCACACATTTCTAAGAGAGAAAGAAAAAATAATAATAATAACAGTTAGAACTGGTAAAACTTTAACAGTGATTCCATCTATTTAAAGTTTGATGCATTCCTTAAATTTTTTAATAATGATAATGATAATGATAATAATAATAATAATAATAATAATAATAATAATAATAATAATAATAATAATAATGATGATGATAATAATAATAATAATAATAATGATAATAATAATGATAATAATAATGATAATGATAATAATAATAATAATAATAATAATAATAACAACTAACTCAATAAATAAATAAATAAATAAATAAATAAATTAAATAATAATTAAATAGTTTTTTTAAAATTAAAATAAAACCAATAAAAGCTGCATGATACAAGTTCTGTTGATCCTGCAATGACATAAATTTAACTTGTCCGTTTTTTCTTTTTTTTCTCTCTATCTCTTTATTATATATATATCTACACAAACATAAACACTAAACCAAAAATCAAAGACTCCAGTAATTAAAACTCACATCTATAATTGGTCCTTTACAGTAGGCACATCTTGGAGCAAACAACTCGTGGTAGTCTCTCTCACAGTAAGCCTTGCCATCTCGCTCGTAGAAGTTACATGTGCCCAGCATTTCATTACAGTGAGTACAAGTGAAATGTTCAATGTGGAAGATCTTACCTAGAGCTGTGATTACCTGTCAATTAATACAGCACTTGTTAGTTCAGGTAAATTGAATTGATACTGTGGTTTGAAAGTATAATTAAAAAAAACACTTGTTAGTTCAAGTAAACTGAACATTAACACAGAGGTTTTAAATGAATCTTAATAATCGGTTAATTGCAAATGTATATGTGTTGTGTGCATATTAAAAATGTGTGACTGTATATATCTATGTGCATGTATCTGTATGTTGTATGTGTATGAATACATGTGTGTATGTGTAAGTATATGTACAAGTATGTTTGTTGTGTGTGTTTGTATGTGTGTGTGTGTGTTAACAAGTGAAATATGTATATATAACTAATAAAATAAATAAACTTAAATATAGTTTTAATAATAAAAGTAAAATAAAACAAGTATATGTCTACATTACATTAGCATATAAATCAATAATCTTTACTATAAGGACTGAAAACTAAATCTTTTAAAAACACAAAACAAAACAAAATAGTGGGTACCACAATATTACACATATATACGCATGGACACACACACTGTGTTTACCTGTCCGACTACAGGCTGGTTGCAGGCTGCACACACACACAAACACACACACACGCACACACACAAACATGAGTTTACCTGTCCGACTACCGGCTGGTTGCAGGCCGCACACACACCCTTTGTCTTTGTGCTGACGCCCTGTCTGTTCATGTCTGTCTGCAGGTCTCCCAACATCGTCTCCAGCTGGTTTGTCGTTGGTATTGGTGCTGACATCCCACCGCGGTTCTGTTCAACGGCTTTTCCCTTGTTTGGTTTCGCGTACGCAGGCTCCGAAACTGGCTGCTGTGCTTTGTTTTGTAACTGAAAAAAAATAACATATATAAATTAAATGTGTGTGTGAGTGTGAATGTGACACAGACATATATACTAATATATATCTGTATCTGTCTATCTATATATCTGTTTGTTTTCATTATGTATTCTATAAATGTTAATCTAAAATACTTATTTCTGTATAGTAATGAACATCAAACAACCCAAATACTATTACAATTACTAAATTAACAATAGTTATTTATCGTATCACTTTATTTTTATTTTTTCTGCGATAATGTAGAAAAAAGATAAATTATAATAAAACATTCATTTTTTTTTTTTTAAATTCATTACCTTGTCTCAAAAACAAACTAATGTTAAAATGACTTCAGCAAAAACTTGAAAAGAAAAAAAACATATGAAACTGGGTCTTGCTACAACATAATCTAAAAAATTAAAAATTATAAACAATTATAAAAAAAATAAAACAAAACAAAAGACTTTTCTATCGATTAAAAATGTTCCTGTAACTCATTTTTTTAGGTTTTAAAAAAATGTTAATATTTTAAATCTTATTGAACAAAGATTTTCTACCTTGAACTCAGAGAGTGAGTTCATCAGATCGTCGAGCTCCCGGGTTGCAGTGGAGGTGTTCTGCACTGGGGGTGCTCTCACTGACCCCTGCTGTGAGCTGTACACATGCTGTCCTCCCCCTAGACTCCCCTGCGATCTGAAGTATAAAACGTTTGTGACAAAGTTCAAATGCTTCACGGAAATTTTTATATTTTCATAAATTTAAATTCTGCATGATGAAGAAGGCACTGACATTCTGACTTCAGGATTTTTAGACATTAAAAAATAAAAATAATTTAGAACCGAATATATTAAATCTTCTTGCTTTAGTCAACTAGATTTTTCTATATTGTTCAGTATATGTTTGTATATGTGTGTATATGCTTGCACATGTGTGTGTGTGTGTATGTGTGTTGATATATATGTATGCATGCATGGGTATATTTAAATACATATCCATGTTTAAATCTAACTTAAAGTTTTAATTACATTCCTGACAGAAACATTTACACTGCTTTATGAAAATAAAGATAAATAAGAACAGCACAACACATTAACACCAATTTGTTTTATCCCAGCAGTACTCTAGTTCCAGATACACTATCTTACAATAACCTGTTAAATTACAGGCATATTACTTACACAATAACAAATAATAAATTTAGTTTATAACTCTATAAATTATCACCAATTTACCAACATGAAATATATGTATAAGTGATAATCCATGCCAGATTTATTATTTATCATAATCATGGGAACCACTTCAAGATATAAAAGTATATAAAGCAGTATATAACATAAGTGATGCTTATGAAGCAAAGGAAGTAGAAGATGGTTATGAAGCAAAGGAATCAAATGAATTTTATGAAGTTAACGGAAGTTTATGAAGTAAATAAAGTATATAATCAACAATGTAAATGAAGTATATGAAGAATATTAAGTAAATGGAGCTTTAAGAAGTATACAACTGAAGTAAAAGACATATTTATGCAGATTATGAAGTACACGAAGTTTATGAAATTAATGAAGTATATGAAGTAAATGAAGTTTAAATTTATGAAATGTACAAAGGAAATGAAGTAAAAGAAGTATCTGTCATGTATGAAGTATCTCTCGTGTATGAAGTATATAGATATTCTCAGTTACCCTGGTGATGGTGGGACTGTTCCCTCTAGCTCATCTAGTAAACTCTCTACAGTGGCGCGCTCTGTTGTTCTCACTGGTTTAGGGGCAACTTGTGGAGGAACACGTTTTGAACTACCCCCGTTGACAACTGGCTCCGGCCCTGAAACAAAACCATTCATCACATTAATACAGTGTCTTATTTAAAATGCTCTAGAGCTTTATATCAGAGTATTAACATGTATATATATATGTATGAACTGAACTCTTCATCTTAATAATAATAATAATAATAATATTAATATTAATAATAATAATAATAATAATAATAATAATAATAATAATAATAATAATAATAATAATAATAATAAAATGAAATATAGGTTATTAATTAAGAAAATTCCAAATCTTTCATCATGTGAACTGTAACCTTTGATCATATTCATCATCAAGTGAAGATGATTTGGATTTTTAATACTGGTATGTTCTAACAAACAACAACAACCGAAAAAAACAACCTGCAAACATTTTATAAAGTATATAATGCTAATTTTTAATATATGTTAATAATAAAGGTTATTAATTAAAAAGTGGAAGACATAGTTCTTACATTTATATATATATATATATAAATGTATAATTTTCACAAAGCAGAAAACAAATGATGGGCATTAATTAAGAACATTAAGCTACCGCCATACATGTTTTTAAGATTATATAAAAGGAAAACTTCTGTAGTCAAAGAAATTCACTTGTCAAATCTAACAAATAGTTTCATTGATCAAATCAAAAGAATAGCCTGACTGGTCAAATATAAATTGTTCCTAAAAGCATTGCAAAACTTTATTTATTTTTAAATTTAAAAAAAAAATTATTTCTTCAATTATAACAAAACAAATCTGAATAGAAATCTCTCTTTCCCACAGACGATGATGCCAAAATCAAAACAACATTAGGAGAGCTCACTGGAGAGATCTGATCTCACAAACCATCACACCTCAAACCAGTAGTAACAACAACCCTGAACCCTTACAGAAAACAATCTGGTAAACTATAAATCCACATTCTGCATGTGGTTAAGAAGAAAAAACAAGAATGATGGACACTGTGTCATTATAAGAGGATGAGATATAGTTGCCGGAGTTGCAGTTTTTACAACCCACAAACCTGCAACACTGTGATACTCTGCTGTGACTGGAACTTTGCCAAACACTTGAGCTTCATGTTGAGGTAAACTTGAATCTGATAAAATATCTTAGACACTTGCTACAGCATGAAGAAAACATGAAATTGTGCAGATGTTCAGGAAAGTAAATATCTAGAGATATCCATACGTTTACCTAATAAATACACAAGTCTTCACCGATTAGACTTTAACGAGTTCAAATTTGGCATTTTCATCGGTTATTCCAGTAATTTTTACATACACAAACACATGCATGCACACATGCACATTCATACAGATAAATAAAATGAATAACTAGAACTGATGATTCTATAAATGATAACAATTTGTGCCAAACATTTTTGCTTTACCTATACACTGATAGTTGGTATATTTAAAAAAAAAAAAAAAAAAATTAAAATTAAAAATGAAACAAATTAATAAACAAGGTTCAAATTAAATCTACAAAAACAACATTGACACACACATAATAATTACAAATAATAATAATAATAATAATCATAATAATAAAATCCTATTAATAATAATTATAAAATAATTTTTAAAAATTAATAATTAAATAAATAAAACATGATAAACAACAACATACAAAATATAAAGGTCAAGGCAATGACATCTTCATCAAGGTGAAACTTAAAAGAAAAGCATGCCTTTGTAACAGACAACAACAAATAGTTTTCGAGAAGTTTAAAAATAGCTGAAAAAACTAGAATACCTTCATTCTTTCTTCAAAAATACACCAACCATATTCAGTAACTAAAGTATTTGTTAAATGTGAAACTAAAAACTACCATTAAAACCAAGCACTAAACAATTTTACAAGTTTATTAGAAACAAAATAACTTTGTAATAAGAATATAAAAGCTATGACAGGTTAGTAAAAGTATTCTCAGAACCACAGCTAAATTAAATTTGTCTAAAATATCATATCATAATAAAGAGGCTAAAATATATCTTTCCTGTTAATGGAAAGGAATAAACCTAAAATCATTTCCTGCTAATTAATAAGAGTAACCGATGGAATGACAATAACATGTTTGACACATATTTCAATAAGTTTAACTATAAGGGTAGTAAGTGAGAAAGAAAGAAAGTACAGAGAAAAAAAAAAATAATGAAAGAAAAAAGAAAATGAAAGAAAAAACAGGCACAAGAACAAAAACCAAAAAACATTACCAAATGTTTTACAGCTCATCCAAATTTCAAGACAAAACAAAAAATCCTCACTAAGTAAAAAGGAGCATGTCTTTTGTTTTCTAGATAAAATCACTCATTTTGAACTTGTAGACAAAGGCAAATGTTCTGAAGAAGTTAGCAGTCAAAAAGCTATGTAAAAGTTAATGTATCTTCATCATCATCATTCTTTCTTTATCCATCAGTGAAATGTTTTCACTTTTACTTGATGAATTAACAAACATTTCTAAAGAGGGAAAAGTGACAACAATATGTACTTTCTGTATTAATAACATCTTTTCTTTTGCTATATAATAATCATCATCATCATCATCATCATCGTCAAACCTACTAAGTAAATGGATTTCAGATATTAACCAAAAAATATCTACTTACATTAAAAAGCTTTTGTTATATTATAATAATAATAATAATAATAATAAAGACAATTAAAGTACCATACTGTAACTAATGAAATATAATATTAAAAACATATAAAACATTTAATTGTTAAAAACTTTTAATAATAGTAAATAATAAATAATAAACAATAATTGTCATCATCATCACAACCACTCTGAATAATTAAACAAAATTTTAAAAACTTACGTAACACTCACAAAGGAAATCTTCTCTTAACTCAAAAAAAAATTTCAAAAACTTTCTGCACACTGCAGTGATTAAAACTTTAAGCAGTGGTGGAGAGATGATTTCTGAGGCTATTTTCTGTTTATTAAGCTATTTATAAATAGTTTATCACAAGTGCTAAATGCAGCCTGCCTTCAACCTCTCTGTACTCCATTAGATACATCTCCAGAACAGCTTGGCTTTCAGCCATGGTATTAGAATGGATTAAATGTCTTAACAAATATATTAATGGCTCAAGTAGCTGAGTAGAAGTGAGTTGATTAAATAACTTGTTTAAAAGTAAAACGAAGAATGGACTGTTGAGATGAGAAATAGAAAAAGGTAAATCTGTGGCAGACATGTACACACACAGAGAGAGAGAGAGAGAGAGAGAGAGAGAGAGAGAGAGAGAGAGAGAGAGAGAGAGAGAGAGAGAGAGAGAGAGAGAGAGAGAGAGAGAGAGAGAGAGAGAGAGAGAGAGAGAGAGAGAGTACACGTATGGTTGAGTCATCAGAGAACAAAGAAGAAAACAAATAAATTAATGTATCTACAATAAAACAGTGCCCTATTTGGATATATTTTTAAGAAACTACACACATACATGCATACACAAACACACACATGGACAAACATACCCTGATGTATACATACACAAATGCATACACACATACATGGACAAATACACAGACATACACAAAAACACACACACACAAGTGACACATTATTAAATAAAAAGAAGAAAGATCTTCTTTATTTTTGTAATAAATGTTTGATTAAATGTTATCTAAATTTATTATATTTCACTTGGTGTTTTTGTAAATTAATATTAACATGAATATGTGCAGTCTATGAAAATATGAAAGAAACAAATACCTAAAGATAAGTTAATAACAAAAATCCCAGATACATCTAAATACAAACTCCTGTAAATCTACGTTCATACCTCCATATTTTTTTTATAATTAAAGATAGGAATTATGCTTTAAAATTCTTTATACAAGTTATTAATATCCCTTCTTAAATAAAAAAAAAAATAAATAAATAAATAAATAAAATAAACAAGTTTAAAAAAAAAAAAAAAACTTAATACTATCTAAAAATAACGAATGGGAATTTAATTGGTTTTCATTACAGTTACATTTTTTAAATAAAACTGAAGCATATTCTTATAAAACTAGTCTGAATTTTGTTATCTGCACTATAATGACATCAATATTATCTGGTTTGTTTAGTGTTTTTGTTCTTGCTTTTATATATATATATATATATATATATTTAAACTTTCATGATTAATTAAAAAAATTATGTATTGTAAAGCATTTTCTACAAAACTAGTCTGAATTTAATTATTTTCATGCAGTTATATAAATATTTGATTGTTATATAATTGTTGTTGTTGTTGTTGTTGTTTTTCAATGCACTTTCACACAATAATACTTTATAAAAAGTTTTTTTTTTAGTTTTCCAACAAATCGGTCTGAATTTCACTGCTGCTGTGTTTGTGATGTTAAATGTTAATGTAATTACATGGCACCTCTAACAGCTGCCTAACTCCTTACATACCAAGGTAGGCCATCATTTATTTTCAACTCAAAGCTATTAATAGTAAGTAGCAGCTTCAGCTGAAAATTGCAGTTAAATGAGTCAGCAAAGAAAATCTGGAAAACGAAGCATATTTCTTTCCTTTTTTTTTTTTAAACATAAAAAAAAAAAAGTTTCAACGAATTAGTCTGAACCTGTCAGATTTGAAGTTTCTAAAGTGTATATTGAAATAAAGAAAGACAGACTGAACGAAAAGAAAATGTAGCTGGAATATATGACTCATAACAATTTTTATTTTTTTATTTAGTTTTAAAAACATGAAATTTAGTTTTTAGTGTTTTTGTGCTTTTTTGACAAGACTGGTATATTTAGGAAGTAAATGTCAATGTTAATAAATTTTTTTTTTTTTTTTTTTTAAATCAATGTAAAAGATAATCATTTGATTACTGGAGTTGTATATGAGTAAGAAGAGATTAAAATATAAATAACAAATAAATAACAAAATTAACTTTTTTTTTAAATTGAGAATTTGAAAGAAGTAAATAAATAATAATAATAATTTGACAAGTTTAATTTCTCTCTAACTTAATCAAATGCATTGTCTAGGTGCAATATTTTCAAAAATGCTTTTTTAATTTTTTTTTTTTTTAAATTTACTTGAATTTAAATTTTAAAACTTTCTTTGCTACAATAACTATTTTAATTTTCAAAAAAATGTATTACAATAAATAAATAATTTAATACAGCATCTCCAACCAGCTCTATTTTAAATTCTTTTTCTTTTCTTTTCTTTTTTTTTTTTTTTTTTTACACAAATTACCATGACATTTTCCCAACCCCATCAAGCAAACACATAGTAAACGAACTGGCTTAAACTTTCAAATCTGATATGCAGTCATAGTTTAGAATGAAACATTTGCGAAACAAAAATCTGAAACATCACTGATATTTCAGAACAAGACATTAGTTCTGAGATGTTGAGATATTTCAGAAGGATACAGTTGCTGTACAAGCCTGCTGTGATGAATTTAATTACCTTGTTGCAGCTAATGGTAAAAACAAATTTAAAATTCGTGCAGCTGTTGTTACAGAGAGATGAAGAATCAGAAAATGTCTCCACTGGTATTAAAAGGATTATTGATAAATGAAACAGATGCAGATTTTCAAAACTATGTTTTATGTAACTTACAGATTTTTGTGACAAATGGTTTTTGAAATACATGTTACTCATTTGATAGGTCTAAGCTGGGATTCACTGAAAGGAATAGATTTTCTTACTACAATGCACACATGTTATTTATCTATAAATATACTTTCTTATTATAATGCATAGCCTATATATTATTTATATGTAAACAGACTTTCTTATTATAATGCATATAGAGTTGTGTTTATGTAACTCAATTTTCTTGTTGTAACTCATGTATTTTCTTATTTAATTCATGTAATTTCATAATTAATGCAAATATTTTATGATTTTTAGCTTATAAATTTCTCTTTTTTTTTATCTCAAACATTTTCATAATTTAATTCATAGATTTTCTTATTTCAGTTCATGTAAATTCTTATTTTAACTGTTTCATTTCCTTAATTTAACTTCAAATTTTTACTCAAATATGTTCTGAAATATTTGAAGTAAAATGTATTCTTAAATCTCAACTTGAGTTCTTCTGAACTGTTTTTTATATTCTGTCAACTCCTGGAACGTTCAACAAACTATTTCTTTGCTTTTTGCTATTCTTTTTTTTTCCTCAATGAACATTTGTAGAGTTTGTTTAAATGTCAAAGCAAATATAATACATATTTTATGACGGTTTCAGTTACATACATGTACATGTGTAGATGTGAATTCAAACTATGTTGTATAAACCAGATAATCAATATATATACATATAAATTTCAAAAATTTAAAAACATTTTGCTATAATTTTTCTTCCAAACAATTTGAAAACTAATCATATTACATTTCTTATTTTTCCTTATGATCTTTATATATCTCTGTACAATTGTTGCAATTAATAAATATACAAATATACAAAATGTTTTAGGAGCTTATTAACAAATATACTGAATGGAAATGTAAAATTAAATAATAATACTTACATTCTACATTATCATCCATCTTTTGATTTCAAAGCACACTAATTATCAAAATTAATAAAAGCTAGTTGTAGTAATATGTAAGACAGACTGACAGTTTTTTCAGAACAATGACAAATGAGGAAGAAACTGGGTGAGCATCATTTTAATAAAATTTTCACTTCCTGTTCGACTTGATTTCTGTTCCTAATTTATTCTAGACAAAGGTTTCACTTCTCTTTCAGTAAATATTGAAGTATGTGCAGTGAAAATTAACTTAATGTGCTTTACAAAAATAAAATATTAAAACTGTTATGCTAAGTTTTATAAACAAAAGAGTAAGACTAATTTTCTTTATATTTGAGGGGAGAATAAAAAATCGAAAAATTAAAAAATTTAGTAAGTTAACCATTACTTGTAAGTGAAATAATAATAAAAAATGTTGACAATATTTCGACTGCTTGTTTAGGGTACAAAATGTTTGAAGTTACATAACACTGATAAGCTAATAACATTTTGTTGACAAGCTGTCAGTTTTGAGTTAAGACAAGAATGTTTCTTCTTCAGAAGTTGGCCAATAAAATGAACAAAGATGAGTTTATTAAGAGAGATAAATATGGTTGTATATCAACATTTATCTTTATAATAGCAACAAACAATATATAATACTGTTAAATTTTAAGAAAAGAAAGAAAGAAAGAAAGAAAGAAAAAGAAAAGAAAAAAAAAAAATATATATATATGTTTATATATAAGCCTTTGGTGATACAAAGAAATTGTCTAAATATGTTCTACATACTTCCAAGTTCTGTTTCATTTATATTTTGCTATCCAGTCTTAATTAATAATGAATTAATACAACAGAAAACAGATTTAAAATATCAGGAAGCAGTCATTTTTTTGTAATAATGATATCATCATTAACAGGATGCAAAAATTTGTTCTAAATTTAGTTTCATCTTGTACATTGAGAAATTATTACAGCTATCAATCCTCATGACATTATGACTGCACTGTTAGGTAGTAAAACGGCAGCAGTCATATCTTTAGTCAAAATATTATTTCATTTTCATGCAAGTAATGACAGACCATCGAAAAACAATACAATAATAATTTAGAAGTACGAAAGATTTTTATGAGACCTTTCATTCATATCACCAACAGTATATTATAAAGATGTAAAACAAAAATAACCTGGATGTTTTTTGTCGACTTCCGCTATAAACTGAGCTGAGTTGAGATCTTGGAGGAGCTGATCAAGCTCTGTTAGGTTGCTGCTTAGTTGTGACATTCCTTGCTGGTGACGACCTTTCTCGGGAAATGCGTCTGAACTCTGAGATGTGTCGGAACCCGGAGTCGTTTCTCTCATACGGAAATTCTGAGGCTCGTAGATTGGCTGGAATGAAAAAAAAATCATTTCTTTAATGATTTAAATTTTAAAAATTTTTAAAATTTAAAAAAAAAATTAATAACATTTTAAAAAAAAAAATAAAAATAAAGAATATGTCAGTGATAACAGGCACAGTTGTAAACGAAGGAAAGAAAGTAAAATTGTAAGCTGTGAGAGTCCATGATATGTGTTTTTGCAATCAGAAAATACAATTACAATGGTAGAAAATACAACAGTGCAATGTGTGAAATTACTATTTTTCTCTTCTGTTATATGATGCACTTTCCAGTATTATAATTAATGTAACATAATGAATTTAGAACTTGAAAGGATAAGATAATAGTAATAATCAATTATAAATCTATATAATTATATTTAAAAAAACTGAAAGAAAAGAAACAGGATGCAAAGAAAAAATAATGACATTAATATTACCATTGTAAAAAGATATTAAATTTAAAAAAGGAATTAACATCACAACACATTTTTCACACTGATATTCATTAACATTCTAAAAAAACTTTTTTTTGCTAAATATATTCATAAACATATTTAAAACCCCAAAAATTATCAAACAAAGCAATTTGATTACACATTTTCAATAATTTTTTTTTAAATTTACTCACTTCTTATTCTTACAACTGATGTAAAAATTCCAAGAAATCAACCAGGATTAGCGTACCAACTAAACCAGTAGGCTAATACCACTAAACCAGTAAACACATTACTCCATCAAAAAAACACAGTAAACAGCTCTGTATGAAATAAACCAATAAACAGTACTAAACCAGTAAACAACACTTTATAATCCAAACCAATTAGCAGTACTAAATGAACAAAACAAATAAAAATATTAAATGAAGCAAACCAATGAAGAGCGTTGTATGAACTGGTCAACTTCCGTATGTTAAAAGCACACTTACCTAAAACTACCACTGCACATGTGAAAGTCTTACTTGAGTGCCACTTAATGATACATCTACATGAAGATGTAAACATGATGGCGCTTACTTCCTGTACGCCAAGCACAAACTTATTAACAACTGAGATAAGACAGGCTTGTCGGGTTTCAAAGCAAAATACCTGAATCTTTAGTCACTTCATAAATTAATTTTAAATTTTATTACTAATAAATGTGATTATTATATGATGATGATGAAATACACTGATCACTTTAGTCATAAATTATTTTTAAATTGTATCATTAATATCATAAATGTGACGATAATAGTAATACAATAACAACAATAATAATAAACATTACTCTCAGTTTAGTTAGAAATTAATTTGTATATTTTATTATTAATATTGTAAGTGTGACTGTATTTATCATTACCATCATCATCATCATCATCATCATCATCATCATTATTATTATTATTATTATCAACAAAATAAAAACTATTTCAGGTTTCTTAACTTTAGTATTATTATCTTTATTATACACAACAAGTTGTATTATCATAGCTGTTTATTTACTTTAACCTTTTTATTTATTTATTGTAATTCAGTTTTAATAATTACAAATTCCAATGATTTTTATAATTAACACTAATCCATAAAAACTGTCTTTACCTTTACACAAATGAAACAATGGTTTTAATCTTGATAAAAATGTGAATAAATAACAATTATTATGAATGTCAATTATTTAAAATGTAATTATTCTTTGCCCAATAACTAAATTATTAACATCATCATATATTTATTTTATTTATTTCTATTTTTTTGTTATACTATCTAGATGAATGAATAAACAAGAATTTAAATTAATTATTATGAATATCAATTATTTTAAAACATTTTTTTTTGGTTTACTATCACATTAAATTTCACCTATCATTACTATGCCCTAAAATGTTTGTTTTACTTTTCCCAAATAAAATAACTAATTTTATATCATCTGGAAACATGAATAAAAATAAGACTAAATTAGTATATAACAATTATTATGATCACCAATTTTAGTTAGTGTACATGATTTTACTAAATCTGAATGGAATGAAATAATCATATAAACTACTGTACTACACCATGCCTGTTTGTAATAAATTTTAAGGTCAAGTACAGACAGTGGTGATGTTAAGCCTGTGATGATGTTAACCCTGTGGATGCTGATGGGAGATACCACAGATGTCAAAACAAATGAAGAACACAAACTGTGGAGTCAGGGGTTATGAAACTGTAAACAGAAATAACCTATACAGTGCTTTGACCTTCACAAGTGGTACACCTGGGACATAAAAAGAATGCTTTGTTATAGTGTGAGTGGGCGTGTGGGTGTGTTTGTGTGTGTGTGTGTGTGTGTGTTGGTATATTAACTGCAAATCTATTTATAATTTTAGGTGAGGTTATTTGTGTAAATTTTTATGCAATATGCATGTTTACTTAATAGATCAAAATTTACTTCTAATATACACATATACCTGTGCATTGACACGTAGCATTATAGTTTTAAATGATGAGGAAGTAATTATAATTTTTAATTAATATCAGGGGATGTGATAAAATCCAGTAAAGCACAACAAATCTAGTTATAATTAATTTTCAAACAAACACTGCTGTAAAGATAAGACAGAAAAAATATTATGAACTTCAGCTAAGGATATGAAACATTTAGGAAAAAAAATAAATGCTTCCTAAAAACAAATTTGTTTTTATTTAGAATATTTTCAAAAAATTCCTTGCTTCTAATTCTACTGAAAACATTAAAAAAAAAAAAAAAAAAAAAAAAAAAAAAAAAGAAAAGTAAATAAATATGGAATATTTCTACAAGCAACCTTTCTTTGTCTGGCTCGCTCTCACCTCTTTCTTTATTTCACTCACTCTCCCTAGCACTCTTTCTCTCTCATGCACATATACAATTCACATAAAGACAGAGAAAGAGAAAAACATACTCTGGTATAAACTTTATCAAACTTTGGACATTATTTACTCCTCAACTTAATATGAACTTTTTCCAAACACTCCAAATCAAACCATTTTATCTACAGTTATTAAGAAAGCTCGGCAAACTTTTAGTAGCAACATTAACAAAACAATAACAGTATGATGATTAACATTCTTTCCGTCAAGTGGCTGGTTTTGGCAATAATGGGTGCAGACATTATCAGCATAGTTTCTATACTTCCTCATGGTGGCTGATACTTGAGTGGGTACAGAAATAGACAGAGATGAAAAATAGAAAAATAAAAATAGAAATAAAATGTGGGTGTAAAGCAAAGAAGAAAGAAAGAGAAAAAAAAGGAGTGGTTTATTAATGTGTACCTTTTAAATACTTACAAGTTTGTTCTATTTTTTTTTTTTTTTTTTTTTTTTTTGCCTCCTGAACTTTAATTAATAATAAAGTCTAATAACGAAAGAGTTGAAATGAGTTTAAAGATATCTGCAAGCCACCATTTTTCTGCAATTGTGAGTTATCAAATATTGGCTACAGTTTCTTTTGAAGTTATCAAAAAAATATAATTGTCAGCCAATAGAAGATAACGTCACAAATCCAGTTGTGAAGGAATGTAATGGTATGAAAGAAAGAAAGAGAGAGAGAGAGAGAGAGAGAGAGAGAGAGAGAGAGAGAGAGAGAGAGATTGTTTAATTTGACCATTTATTTTATATGATGACAACACCATGTTAAAACTATACATTTGTAATAAGAGAATAATTTTTAATATATTATATACATAATTCATTACTAATCTGAGAATTTGTGATATATGTTGACTGCACCTTGTGACTCAGAAAGAAAGAGGAAGCCAGTACTTAAAGACAACACTTAAGAGGCTTGTATTTATGCATATACATGTACATGTGTGCATATTATTTCTATAATTTATGTAGTACAAATATTTTAACTACTGTAACAATGAATTATATTGTTAAAATGTTGGGACATGTTTGTGACAGGTTCAGTTATTTATGTCTGACATTATTTTATGTAACTCTAAACATACTAAAGTCAACACTTACAGAATTATGTAAAAAATTAAATAAATATTTTTAAAAGAATAAGTTAAACTTATTTTTAGTTAGAATATATTTTATATTTTTTCCCCCTTTATTTTGAAAAAGTTAAATAGTTATAAAATATTTCTATAAAATATATCCTCTCTCTCTCTCTCTCTCTCTCTCTCTCTCTCTCTCTCTCTCTCTCTCTCTCTCTCTTTCACCTTTCTTTTTGTCTATAATTAAACTATTAGGGTTTTGCTCTAATATATTTGAACAATTAATAATCAGGCTAATTATTATCTAACATACCAACTGTGTTTGAGATTAAAAACTGAAGAAATTTTTTGTTCTTCAATCACTTTGTTCAGTGAAGTGTAATTAGAATTGGATCCTCTAAGAAAAAAAAAAGGGGAAGATAATAATGACAGGTTTCTTGGAATTTTATGTTTGGTTCTGACATAAAGCAACAGTTGTCTCAGCCAGCTTCAGTTAAGTTTTAACAGGTGAACATCCAAAATAAACATTACATGTTCAAATTGGCAGGTGTAACAAAGTTAACTGAGAAACTAAGCTAATTAATGTTACTCCAGAAAAAAAGATTTAATTATCTTACAAACTAGTATGGTTCGAAATATATTAATAACAAGCTGATGCAAAATTTGGAATTTATTTGATTCCTTTTTATTAAATACCTTCAGTTTTTCATAAACCAGAATCAAAGCTAAATTTTCATCCATAACTGAAGATGAAAGAAAAATATAAAAAATCACCATTTTTCATAATTATTACATTCCAAATCTTGGCAAATGATTTAGGGGAGGAGAAGAAAATATACTGACAAATCACTGACCTGATCTATCACTCTGGGTGGGGGTAGGCTGTCTAGGACCTCCTGGGGTGGAGGAGGAGGAAGGGGTGGTGTGGAGCTGCGTGAGTCTCGCTCAGAAGCGGAGCTGTCGCGGTTGTTGTTGATCACAACGGGTGCAGGCTGGCTGATAGTGTGCTGGTACGTAGATATATGAGCAGTGGTTGACTGCAAATCAGCAAGCAGAGCATCTGGAACAAATTAGAAAAAAAGACTGAGTACAATGTAAACAAACCAACTGTGTATTTTTCTTCTGGAATTGCTTATTGCCTTCCTTGACATACTTAATGCAATAAATTGATTTACAAAAACAAACACAAGAAGAAAAAAAACAAAAAAAAAAACTATATTTTTTTCCCTTTACAATAAATATATTCTCATCTACTTGAGAATGGTAGTCATTAAGCAGTTAATACTAAGGAATAATTCTTTAGAAGATAAAAATAAATAAATAAATAAATAAATGAACATACATAAAAAGAGGACTGAAAAAGAGGTTTCTTGTACAAAAATATTTCAAATGAAAAACCAGATTCAAAATATATTATTTCTTAACAACATTTATATATCAATTTGTATAAATTTAACAAGCTCATAATTTTGATTTTGTAACATTTACACTGATATCAATTCTCAGATCTGATATATTCATTTTACGAGACAAGAAAAGTAGTAAACAACAAATTATCAAGATTTATTCTTAAAAAGTTGAATAAATAAACAGAAAATAATTATTTTTTTATTTTTTATTTTTTTTAAATTTAATAACTCTGAGGTAACCCAGTTCTACTGATCTGACAGTTAATGTTTACAGAAAGTATAAAAACTAAATGTCTTTTTCAGTTTAAGTATACAGTGTAAATTTCTGGTGTGAGAAGGCAGTGATTTTACTGATTATCCAGCAAAGTCTAGAGCAATGATAGAGATTGATATCACATGGCGAAAAAATATAATTTTTATTCTAATTTTAAGTCTGGGTGGTGTGTTATAAAACACATTAAAAAAAAAATTTAATAATAAAAATAAAAGACAAACATGAAATTTAAACTATTAATTTTTTGAATATGAAGATATGAAATAATTGTATCAGAATGTAACTATTAGCAATAATGATAATGATGATAATAATAATAATAATAATAATTAAATTATTAAAAAAAAAAAAAGCATTTTAAAATAATTCAGATAGAAGATATTTCTATCTGGTTCAGTATATATGTTCTGCATGTCGAATCAGTGACATCATTAACAACCAAAATAAATCTTTAATGGTCACCTGTAATTTAATTAATTTTCATTCTTAATGCAAAACTTTGGAATATCCAAGTTCATATTATCCATTTAAAATAAAATAAATATATGATTTGTTTTGGTTATGGGTTTTTTTTGGTATTCTTATCTTTGTAACATTCAGTTTCCTATTATTATCCTATTTCAGTCTACAAAGAGAGAAATAGTATTGTTTTCAATATGCCTAATAACATTTTGTTAATTTATTAGAAAATACATGTTGTTTGTTTGAATTTTTTGGGGGAGGGGATTTTCCTGGTTTGTTTTTTTCAGTATTCATATCTAGAGAACTTTGGAATATTCATTTTCTTATCCTGTTTCAATCCAAAAAGAAAGAGATAGTGTTGTATTTGATATCTATTAATTTCTAAATAAATATATGTTTGTTACTTTAGTATTTTTTATCTATGCTTCAGTTGTGTAACTATCCTATACTACTGCATACAATGCAACTGAATACATCGCGGAGAAATAAAAAATATATAAATGGGAAGGCTGTTTGTGTTGAATATAAAATATGCTTGGCACACAATGTATGCAATGTACCAGTGGAATATACAGTTGTAAACAAAGGTTGTTCAGCAGGTGTCTGTTTGTATACGTGGTTTGTTCTGGAAAGGTTACCTTTATATATCCATGTACTAGTTATTTTATTTATAAATTTTTATTTCATGGACCAGCAAATTTCTGTATTTATAATGATATTACATGAAGTACAAGATAAAATTATAAATGTTTAAAATGTAAATAAAATATTTCTGCAATGTATACATTTCTAATTATGTTACTCTGGAAATTTTTGCTTAGGATACACCTGATACATGGTGAAAATAAATCTAATAAAGCTCTTAAAAAAGGATAAAAAGAGAGAGCATACTGACTCATTTTTTAAATTTTTTACCTTAATTAAAATAACAAACAATAAATAAATCTGAAAATAGCCTGTTCTGAATGTTAAATAGTCATCTAAAATGCTTTTAACAAACAAACAAAGAAACAAAAATCATTTTGAAATCTGCATACAAAAGTAAATAAACAAAGGAAAAAAGTTATTCAGTTTCTACACAATATTCAAACCTGTAAAGCTGATACTGCATCCCGAAGATGATTTTTGAAAAATAATTCACCACTATAAAGACATTTTAGCTACATACACAGAAACATTTCAATTCAGCCTTTTACCCATGGACCCAGATGCTGTGATACAGAAACACAGAGGATCAACAGGCAGGTAGGTCACTGTCAGTGATGTCAACAGAAAGAGATAGCACAGTTTGAGAGTATACATTCTGTTCAACGATGCAGAACTCTTGTTTTTCTTAAATTGTGAATAACAAGATAAATACCTGCTTTTAAGCTTCTGACACTGAGCAGTATGGGTAAAACAGTGTAGGTATTATGGTTATAAATAATCCATTTGTAATAAATATGAAGTGAAAAAAAAAAATTAAAAATTAAAATTAAACATATTATGTATATCTCTGTCTGTGTGCGTGTGTAAACTAACTGAACAGTGAAAGGATACATGAAGCATGAATTAATTAAAACAGAATGCACAATAGATGAACAAAAAATTGAATGAACCACATACTTTTTAAAACAGTAAATACACACACACACACACATATATATAATAAAGAATAACAAAAGTTAAAATACATATTCTTCAAAACTCTATACTCTTTATATATATATATCGAATTGCAAAATGAATGAATGAAAAATCTTATTTTATAAAAAGTATGCACATTACAGCTATAAATAAGCCATGAACAACAACTGTTGAGGAAAACCAAACTATATATAAATATATTACACTGGAGCGATCGGTGGAAAGATAAAAACAGAGGAGTTCATCTGATACTCCATAAATCAGACAGAGCTGTATCTTTTTACATGTAGCTGCCTACATGTAAAAGAAGTCATTACATCATCCGCACAAAGCTAACTTACTTCCCACCTGGAATGCTCCAATTTCAGCTGGCCTCAGATACACATAACAACTACTACTGCTACAGCTGCAAGGAGCATCCGCTGGCTTTATCAACGTTATCAAAGATGTTGGCAGGTTGATGACAATGCCAGCATAAAAGCAGTTTCAGTTTTGTTACCTCAATCCTTGCTAACTTCTGGAGGAATGGGTCATCACAACACTTCAGACCGCTGACATGACCTAACCTTTTTAGGAATCTGTTTGCACATCAGCCAAAAGAGAATTTGGGAAAGTGTGTATAAACACATATATCTCGTAAGTGGGCACAAGCAATCTCAGTTTCTCATAAAACATAAAGAAGAGATGTCCCACCAACAGATGAATGTTTGGAATGAATACTGGGCAGTGTGCAATTAATTCCAACTCAGTTAACACTTGGAAAGATAAACAACTGGAGCTCTCCTACTGGCTTCAGTGAACTTTGCTTGATTAATTATGGCAGATCTTTTCTGTGAACCTAACAGGCCAATAACAGACCTGAATTTATTTATAAAAAAAGAAAAAAAAAAAAAAAAAGAAGAAGAAGAAAAAAAAAAGAAAAAAAAGAGGAACATCTGTCATGAACTTATTAATTACGCATGTTCCATGGGTAACTGCGTGCAAAAAGATAAGTAATTAAATAAAATCATCCAAACATCCACATTTAAAAACATTTAGTAACAAAAATTTATTAAATTTTAATCACAAAAAGATAAAATTTAAATTATATTTTCAAGTTATTTTGTTTTTTTAATGACTAGATAAATTTCTGTTGATTAATTAATTACAGATATGTTAATCCGTTTTTATTAATATTTATTCTGTAACAAAAATATGAATAAACATATTAATAATAACTATTAATTAGGGCATTTTAGAGAAAGAAATTTTCTTTAACTTTTAAGTTGTTTATTTTTTTTATTATTATTATTTTTTTTTGCTCTCCCTGGTTTTTAATGCAGTATCAACATGAACAAAAAAAATATTTTAAAAGGATTTTGCCACACTCCAAACATACATATTCTGTATGCAGAGGGCACAGTAGGCAGCTGATTTAATGATTCTAACCTCATGAAAAAGGTTGTGGCAAACAAGTACAAAAACGTTCTTGTAAAAATAGACATGCTTGCAAAATCATTAGTAACATTATTCCTCTTTTCAAACAAAACAAAAAAAGAAAAAAAAAAAGTGTAAGAAATAGAAAGAAAAAAAGATCAGAATAAGAAACTCAGCAAACTTTTATTTCAAACTCTGTACAATGGAAAATGTTTAGGAATGTATGACATTATGTAAGTAAATTCCAAGTTGAAATAACATTTATAATGTGAAAACATTTCAGTTTGAATTATAAACAAAAAACATTTTTGTTTGGTTGTGTTTGTGAGATTATTTTTATTTTATATATATATAGATGGGTTTTTTTATTTGTGAAATAATACATATATGTGTAAACCTAGATTAGCTCATTTATCTTAATTAATCCATGTTAAATTATATTCAGTATTTCCATATACAAAATTATTGTGGGAATAATATATCTTGTTGTGGAAAAAAAACCCACCTCAGAACATGTGGATTCTAGAGAAAAAAACAAAAAAACAAACACCAACAATGTCTGAGTCTGTCAAAAGGTAATATTTATTTCCCTATTTCCAATACTGTGGTCATTGTAAAAACATGTCTAAAACCCCTGTTAACTGAAAAGAATTCATACTTTTGAATTTAGATGGAGTATATATTTGCACCCTAAAAATACTATAATTATATAATTTTAATTACATTAGACAGAAATCCACACTTGATTATGCAACTGATTCTAATGTTAAAGCCTGGAAAAATAAACAGATAGATAGATAAATAAATAAATATTTAATAAAAAGACCATTATTAATAATTAATTATAAACATTTTTTAGAACAATAGGACTCTCACTATTATTAATTATATAATAAATTATTTTTCTCAAACAAATAAAAAGGAATATTTATCTAAACAAAAATAATAATAAAAAAACATAAAGCTACAATTCTAACAAAATACAAAATCACTTTGCTGTTTATACAAATTTATGTAATATCATTTAAACACAGAAATGCTATCAGGTTAGTTCACAGGCCATTACTGAATACTGTACTGTATAACCATCATGTATCTAATTTAATACTTTAGACATAACTATAAATTATAGGTAATTGATATATATACAATGTGAGAAGATTTCTTTGTTCTTTTTTTAACAAGATCAAATTGTTTCTCAGCAAAATTTGTTAATTTTAACTACTTTTTTTTTTTTTTTTTTTTTTTTAATGATTAAAATATACAGTAAACTGTAACAGTTTTCTAATATCACTTTTTATTACTTTTATAGTTTTATGTTGTTTATTTGTTTTTTTCTTTATTTTTCAGTTTTCTACAAACCTATAAAATGATTGCACATATATACCATTAACATTGATGATATTCAACAAATAATACAGAAAACATTATTACAATGCTTTAAACATTGTTAAAGTAATTTCCTAAACAGCTGACTGAGTTGTAAAAAATGTAAGAGTCACTTAATATTTCATTGTGGTCTATTGGTAATCTACATTTATACAACATTTAATGCCATGTATGTTAGTAGCCTGGCAATAACATTCCCCACTCTACATTTCCTGTAACCCTCCATTTCCTTTCAGTGTTCATATTTAACAGATATCATCATGCTAAATAAATGAAACATTCCATAACTATAATTTTTTCAAAACAGAATCTCAATAAGTTAAAAAAACATAATCAGTTATGTTTGCCTCCTTTCTGTTAATATTTTATTATTTTTAACTTTTAGTATCTGTAGGTTTTTTTTTTTTAATGTTTAAAACTCACATATGATGATATATGACACACACTGATTAATCCTTAATGTGGCACTAATCTGTATGTAAAATCAATGACATAATTTTTAACAGTGCTATAGTTGTAAAATAATTAATATACTTAAATTATAATTATAATGCAGTCATAGATAATACTTTATTTTATTATTAAGCAATTTCCCCCAAAAATTCTATAATGCCAAGAGAATTCAGCTTTATTTTAAATCTGATAAACTAAAAACATTTATATATATATTTGCTTCTGGTAACCTTTACCTCTGTATCACCATTAAAAGGAAATGTTAAAGTAATTTCCAAAACAGCTGACTGAGTTGTAAAAAATGTAAGAGTCACTAATTATTAACAAAATACAGTGTATATCTCTCAAACTTCTTAAATCATTTTATTTTATTTCTGTAATACACTGATTACTTAGGACATATGATTAAACTCTACTTACCCAAATCATCCATCACTTTGTGTTTCGGAGTGTAATCCGTTTTCTCTTGCATTAAGTTGAACAAACTTCAGAAACTTCCTGCGGATACAATTCCTCGTTACCGGGGAGTTTGGGATAGGCCTATCTGACTGGTACAGCTCTTCGAGGGGAATCAGATGTCAACAGAGAATGAGAACAGCACTTCCGAAAGTTTGTCGTTCAGTCATAATACACGGGAGCGTTATCAATTTGATTGCATTTATAAAGTGCGAAATATTATTCGTTTTAACTTGACATTTTTCGCCATTGAATTTATTAGTTGTGTTTAATTCCTCCGTATTTTTAGAAGCACCGCAATAATAGTTTTGTTCTCAGTA
Source organism: Chrysomallon squamiferum (assembly GCA_012295275.1). Classification (NCBI taxonomy): domain Eukaryota; kingdom Metazoa; phylum Mollusca; class Gastropoda; order Neomphalida; family Peltospiridae; genus Chrysomallon; species Chrysomallon squamiferum. Next base: position 18,555,321 of record CM022671.1, read on the forward strand.
AACCGCCATTAAATAAAGAGCACCTACGACTTCAACTAAGTATATACTGTGTAACATTTAACATTTCATTGGAAACAACTGTCCAAACCTCGTGTACAAATATTTATATTACTTTATGTTATTTACTGTAATTTCATTTTTTTTTATTATCTTCAGTTTTTTATTATTATTATTATTATTATTATTATTATTATTATTATTATTATTATTATTATTTTAACGTTATTGATATTGATACAATTTTACATTTCCTTCGTGTACCTTTTTAAATTATAATTTTACTTTTAAAACCGACTTTCTTTCAACAATTCATCTGTTTCAACAAATTATTTGAGAATTTAAATAGTCATAATCAGGAATGACTAAATGTTATTTTTGTATTTATCAAGTTATTACAATACTTATAATTCGAATAAAAATATTTTCCTCTTTATTCACTGGTTTCATATAAATAATTTAAAAAAAAAATCAAAGATGAAAACACTGTCATACAGAATTTCCTTTTAACTTTGGCGGTTTGAGATTGTTTCTGATTCAGTAGTTTGTTTCTATAATGTTTCTGTAATAGACAAGTACTGCATCTGTTTTTCATAACACTTCTTTCACATGCTATAATCACGCCCGAGAGAAGAGAAACTAGCCATCTTTCATTAAGGGGAGATAACTTTCGTCTTAAACAATGTTATTATTCTGTACAGAATAATTTCTATTAATAACTTAAACCTAAGATCAGTTTTCATCTATCCTGTTGTGTTATTCAGTATATGATAATTTCTATTAATCACATAAAACCTAGATCAGTTTTCTTCTATTCTGTTGTGTTATTCAGTAGATAGTAATTTCTATTAATAACTTAAAATCTCAATTGTTGTATCGCTGTCACCCACTTGATATAAAAGAAAGGAGAAATATATTTATAATTACGACTCTAGTGTAAATCCTTACATGTTTTTCAAACTTATTTTAAAAAAAAAAACAATTATTATTATTATTATTTTATTCAGTTACTCGTATAATTTTATATTGTTTGTCATGATTTTATTATTATGCTGCATTTCTTGAATAACTATGAGTATTTCAATAATTATGTGTGTTTTATTCTTAGTTCTATGAATCAGGAAAGATAAGATGTACACTGATTTCTTGAATTTTTATTTAATTATTTAATTGTTTTCGTTAACGGTTGTAAAAATATATATATATATTTTAATATTTTTGCAGTGAAATCCATGCATTTCGAAACCAGTATTTTTATATTTTATTTATTTATGTTTTGGTTTTTTTTGGGGGGGAGCTAATTTGCCAGTCGTATGGTTGGCAACGATACCGGATTGTATACTTATTTAACAATCATTTTGGCTTTACAATTCTTTAGATCGGTCATTTTCAATGGTACCATAAAAAGTACCATTTAATCGTACATCAATTAGATCCCTATCATAAATTCACCGCCTCGGAAATCTTCGTATAAGTTTGTATCGACCTAAACAGTAATGTAACCATCAGGTGATTAACACGTGACAACTTTTGTGCGAGACGCAAAGATTTGCAAAAAAATTTATATAGACCTATCTCTGGCGGAGAACCAGTGACATCCATCCTAATGTCCGTCTGAGCCGTTCTCGCGTATACATGCTCACAGAGGCATACACAATACGGATACAAATATATGCACACGCGAGTGTATGTGTGTGTGCATAAATGCATTACGTACATACACACTTGTATACGTTCATATATATTATACGTACATTCATTCTTACAATGGTACATAAACACGAAAATACACAAACTATAATGATGAGAAGAAAAATGTGTTTTTTAAACACACACACACACACACACACACACACACACTCGTTATGAACTTCTTTCCTGAGACTAATAAGTTATGTCATATTTTTATTTGATTTCAGTTTCATGGCTAAGTATTTCTACAACACTAGCTGTATGCCATATGTAAACAATATTTAAACAATATTTAATGCTTGCTCTGTTTCAGCTACTTAACATTATAATTATAAATCTCATAAATTTCGAAGACAAAATTAATAAAGATGATGCAGCTACTTAACAATGATGACTCCTATAAATCTGAATGAGAAAAATAATAAAGATCAAATATTTGACAAAACAACAAAAGTATTTTATAAATGTTTCCTATTTGAATTGTCGCATGAGACCGAAAGTTTGTTTTGAAGAACATTTTATTATTTTTCGATAATATTTAAAATTAAATTTATTTGTTATTAATGGACCAATATAGTCAAAAGAAAAAGAATATATAGTCAAAGGAAGAAAAAGATTGTTTTTTTTTCACTCTCCAAAGATTTCGATTGTTTTTTTTTTTCACTTCTTTAAAAAAATTTCAGGAATCGTAATACAAGTGTTTATTCTTAAGAACATGTTATTTAAATAGTTTTAGCATTTTATTTACTACAAGAAAATTTATTTTATTTTTCAACAAAGTCTTTTCTATGTTTTCATATTTTTAAGATTTGGAAAAAGAAAAGTAAATATATTGTAAAAGTATTATTTTTCTTCAAACTTTTAAATTAACTATTTGAAAAACGAGTTTTCACAGCTGTTAGAAGAAAGTATCTCACAGTGAAATAAATAATGATTCATTTTCACACAGAACTCAGACAGTATTATAATATAATGCATCCAGTCTTTTCTTTGAAAGGATTCTTCTCGGGCTTGTTAGGTCCATTTAGGAATAGATTTTCTTCACAGTATTTGACTAAATCTTCTGTCACTTGGGATATTTTCATGTGCATCACCTGAGACTCACAACGTAGCTGTTCAATCAGTTGTCTCTGCTGTTGTATGTGTGCCTCCAGTTTGTCAGCTGTAGATAGATAGATTGATAGATAGATAGATAGATAGATAGAGAGAGAGTGAGAGAGAGAGATTTTAAATAACTTTAGTTATATTTAAAAGAAAATATCAGATATGCATCCATATTACTGCTATTGTTTTATTCAGCAATAACAAGAAACATTTAATAAAAATGAAAGAGTAAAGTTATATTTAGTTATTAAACATTTTCGTATAAACCTATGAAATTAATTATAACATCATAAATATCTCTAGTTATGTCAAATTATAAACATCAGTCTTTCTCATTGTGAGATGTTAATAATAATAATAATAATAATAATAATAATAATAATACAAATACAAGTAAAGAACTCTTGAAAATACTTACCCATGCTAAATGCACGAAATCTGGAGAAACAAATCCAAAAAATATTATTAAACAAAATTTTTACAAATCAAATAAATCTCTCTCTCTCTCTCTCTCTCTCTCTCTCTCTCTCTCTCTCTCTCTCTCTCTCTCTCTCTCATTTATCTAACCGATTGTCAATCTATTTATCTATCAAACTATCTTTAAAAAATCAATTCAAATTAAACTTTAACAAATAATGATATAAATACACAAATAAAAGCTCTAAAATGGAAATCAAGAGTCCGACATATCAATTACGATTTCTGAATTAACCTAAGTGTAACCAAAGATCAAACTGAAACAATGATCTGGAAAATATTATTTTAGTAAATGCATCTGAATTACAAAATGTTGATGGCGGGGTTACGACTGACGTCATTACTTTGTGAGTACATATCTCTACTTTAGAAGGACAGTGAAAGGTGGTTATTTTAATTTTAAATATAAAATCATGTCGACATGTAGCCACATTAAAATAAATAAAAATAAATAAATATTAATAAGCCGAATAAACAATAAAAGCTACATTACTGGTTTTTCCATTGGGAGTCAAGATGAATAAATTCTTTCCATTTCCAACTCTTGAATACCAACACAGAGCTGGCCATGACAGAAGTACTGATATATACATTTCAAGTATTTTATGATTATATAAATGTAATAGTTATTATGTTTCCAATTATTTTTTAGTCAAAGGATAAAAAACAAATACGTGCTGGTTTTCCTATTGTTCTTAATTACATTTTTCTGCCCAACGAAATGATTACAATTTTGGGCGTAATATTAGGACATCTAACGTTTTTAAATTAAAGAAATTACGGAAACTCGTGGAAACTGATAAGCCAAAGATGAGGTTGGACACCACTTGAAGTTTACATTTGTACCGAGGTCATCATTTGTCTTCAAGTACTGGATTGCCAAGAATATTACACTGATTTATTTATCCACTACTTCGGATATGCTTCCAATTAAAATATGTATTTATTTATTTATAATAAATCGCTTTGATGTATATGCATAGCCCCGAATATCATTGTGATGTGAGATCAGATATTATATTGCAGTATATCGCAATACAGTTTTCTCAATATGTTTAAACGAATAGTTACTTACATCACAAATTTAAACACTTGAAAGAAAACAAAAATGATAAATGGATCTTCATCCAAGTTATGTTGTTCAGTCTTATTTCTCCCCCCCCAGTTACTGCATATACTATCAGTTAAATATTATGATGGAAGACAGGATTTTTAAACTTTTTATTTTTTAAATGTCTTTTCTATGTGTTTTTTTTTTTTTTTTTTATTGAAACAAGGAATAGGAAAATGGATATTGGAGTACTCTTAATTATTTTTTCACGTCATTATCAGTTTATCCTTTCGCTTGTACACAATTTATTTATTTATTTTAATCGGAAAAAAAAAAAAAAAAAAAAAAAAAATAAAAATAAAATTATCGATAAATGAACTTTCATTGATTGACCATTATTTGTTATGTGGAAGTGAGAACTGATTGGTTTTGGGTAAACCAAATGAATGTACAGTTTATATTCTACGTCATTGCTTTCTGTGTCTTTCTTTGCATCACGTGATACGCAATAGGGTTACCTTCATTATGTTTATATTTATCTTTAATTATTTCAATTTGTAAATTTTAATTATATTCGCTTAATTATTTCAAAATAAAAAGCGCGCATTTTTATATTTAATTAAAAAAAAAAAAAAAATTAAGTAAACATTTTACTGTATTATTTATGAAAAACAGGAAAACGATGGATATTATTTAGAGCGCCATATTTGATTTGAGCAAAATGTTTTGCATTGGTCCGTGTTTATGTTTCATTGAGTTTCTGCCATATATATGTTTAGTAACACTGCCATTTTATGGTGCATTTTGTGGCGTTGATGTTATATTACGACTTTCGCTGCTACTGTATATTCATTCTGTAATTATCAATTACGTACCCAAAGTTCTGGTAAGTTCACTAAACCTTGCCTTCGGGTTACCAAAAATCGGGCTATAGGAATGTTTTCCGAATTCGTGTTTTTTTCATATCAAGTCAGTTTGAAAAAATAATATCCAGCTGTATTAATTTTAGTAAAGAAATCAAAATACAAAATATTTAATTTTATCGTCAGTATATTCCATAGTGTACCAATAATTATGGTGCATTTCAAAATGCAATTCGCATAAACGTTTTCAGTTTTAAATGTGAACTTTTTGATATTATAAATTTAAGTGATAATATAATGCAGTGTAAAATAATGTAATATAATATAATTTAATATGTATCCATTTATTTTCAGCTTTCTGTGATTCCTTACCTACAGTTCAGTTTATTAGTTGGTCTCTTATTACTGCCAATCAACCTGACACCAGGACCAGTAATTTGGATCTATGATAAATTAATATGGCTTGCAGAGCCACTGTTTCTTTTAGCAGAGGTTGTCCTGGCTCTAAACTTTGTTATGCGTTGCAGTCAGCGTGTAGCTGATAAAATTGAAGATGATGATGAACATGCCCCAAAATGGAAGGTAAGGGTTTACAAATTTCTATGAAAGATTTCTGTGTGAGAATTATTGATTCTACCAGACCCCCAATCCTAATTCTTATCATGAAACAGAACATACTGCTAAACCTGATATCAGAATTAACAACAGTCTAGACAATTTCCTAACAATATTTTTTCTTTCATTTTTTTTACTTGTTAAAATGAAATAAAATAAGTAGTTAATTGGTTAAACATTTCCATATAGTAATGGTGTCATTCCACTTAGATTACTTCCAGTTACTATAAAATATAAATATTACTAAGTATCAATAAAAATATAACTGAATTAATACTCAGTAATGAATTTTGAATACAAAATGAATAATTACCAATTTATTACATGTATATATATATATATACAGTTCTAACAACAAACAGTAAATGGCAGATCAGTTGGATCACAATTTATTATTCACTAATTCTTTGTTATATTGATGCACTGTATATTTGATTGCGGCTAGGAAATCAGTTGCAGAATATGCACCATCCTTGAACAGTTTGGTCAGTCACTGATGAATACATTCATCATAGTGATGGTATTTCTTTCTTTTTCTGTTTTTAAAAAAATTGTTTAAGTATATTATTTTTTAGATTTATCTGTTTCATTCTGCTGTAACTGTATGCAGGAAGCATTATTGCATCATATTAATTGTTATATATCTACATGTATGTCATAGTATAAATGGAAGATGTCTAAGAGAAATGAAACCATAACTATAAGTAGTGGAACTTGGTTTGTATCTTTCCCATAGCATATGTGTGTTGAGTTTGGGTGGATTTTAAAAAAAATATTAAAAGTTTTATAAGTTTTAGAATTTACAAAATATTTAGTGGCTGTTTACCATTTTCAGGTTTGTTAATATTTCTGTTTCAGGCTGTTGTCATCCTTTTTTCTCTCTTTTGCTACTTCATCAGTGTTTTTCTCATTGTCAACTTTTGTTATGAATCATCTCCCATACAGTTATGGTAATAATACATTTTTTCTTTTGATTTTTAACTACTGTTGAAACTATACACATTCATTGAAACACACACAGAATTCACAGCAGCATTATCAATATTTTAAATAATGCTTAAATTACATTATTTTAAAATTTGTTACATCTGAATCTCTATAATGACATCAGTTTAATACAAACAAATTATATACAAATGTTAAAACAGTTTTATAGTGCAAAATTTCACAAGAATTGATTTTGAATTAGGTTTATTAAATTTAAGTTGTGATATTAATCTATGTTTTATTTTGTAACCTCATGTTTTGAATGTTAATAAGCGTAACAAGTGTTTTAAATATTTGTGATTACTGTCATGTTAACAGCCTAAACAATATGATATTAAATATTTTGAATATTTTATTTTGTAATGTCATCTTTGTCATGTTAATCACAGCAAATAATGTTATTTTGAATATTTGTAGGATTTTTTAAATGGTTATTGTCACTTTAACAACTAATAACAATATAATTTTAATTTTAAATAGTTGTAGATTTTTTTGGTTGTTATTGTCATGTTAACAACTTGTAACAAAAAAAATGTTCAGTTTATATAATATTTTATTTTTAAGGTTGGTGTTTGTAGTTATGGTTGTGTTAATAACAGTACACAATATGATGTGGATGGCTCCCCAAGAAGGTTGGTAATCTAATGAAATGGCTACTTTAAATTAAAATTGTACCTATATGTTAAAAGTCTTGTGTAGTTCTTTAATCAGGAAATTATCAGGAAAAAAATGAATAGTGTTAGGATCAAGTCAATATCAAGTCAAATAATTTGCAGTTGTTCCTTTTACCCACTTGTATGGAAATTGCAGAATTATTTTAAAAGATAATTTTTTTTTTCCCTTCATATTGAAAGTATCAAATACTAACAAATAATTAAGAACACTGACACAGTTAGGCACAGCCACACGTTATTAGTCAACCAAAACAAACACTTTGATGTAATATTTAAGTTAATGTGTCATTTTGTTTTTGTTTTATTAAAGTGTTATTTTATTAGAGTGTTTACATTCTTGATATCAACAGATACATGTTTTAATTGAAGGAATCCTGAGTGATGCTGCTTTCTGCTGTCTGTGTAGTATGGTCGTCTTGTATGCCATGATGGAAGAAACACAACAAGTTCAGCATCCACTTAATGTACCCTCAGCATGGAACAAGTAAGTGATTCAGTTGTGTTTTTCTTCGTCTTTTTTAAAATACTTTTTTAACAACTTACCCCAACTTTTTGTGTGTGCTAAAAACAGAAAAGTATATATAAGCAGAGATTAGTGGAAAATAATGCTGTGTTTCTGTGCTTCTGTGTTTATATATATATATATATGTTTCATAGAAACACAATATTATTATTCATTAATCTCTACAGATAAATACATTTTTACTCTATTTCATACTGTTCTTTATTACAAGATGTATTTATGATATATTTTGACATCACAACATGTAATATGTACTATGAATTGTATAAATATATTGCCATAAATTGAAATAAATGTATATATGTTTTTGTGTGTGTGTGTGTAGACACCAATGCAAATTTTATATTAAACTGCATTCTCCAAAAGACCAGATAATTGGTATTTGTATTATTTAATTATTTTGCAGGTCATACAGCAAATCATTTGTTGATGTTTTCTGCTCTATTGTTAAAATGAGTCCAGGTAATTATAAGGGGTCAAATATTCCATATCTGAAATTACCCAGTAGTGGTTATATTTTGTAACTAAATAATCTATATCATCAGTGTTCACACCCCCACCCCAAAAACCCCCAACAAAATAATAATTTCTATTTCTTTTATTTTTTATTATTACCATATGCATTACTTATTTATTATTATTATTTTTTTTTTTTGCCAGTTCAGCCATTATTATTTCCAGAGACTATTAAAAATTATTTGAAATTTATAGATATTATTAGTCTTATTTCTATTTTTAAATCCACTTAAATTTCTGTAGCTTTGTATTTATTTTGTATATTAGAGTAGCCCTGAGTAAGTTTCAGTATCTACGTGTTTCATTAGCTCTACAGTTTATTTTATTAGGTTCCACTAGTTTTTTGTTTCTTAGCTATCTATCATTTTTCAGTATGTTCCACTAACTCTATATTCCATCTAATATGTTTCACTAGATTGGTGTCTTATTTTAATATTTTCCACTAGTTCTGTAATTTCTTTTAATGTTTCAATAGCTCTTTATTCTTTTTTAATAATTCAGTATTTTGTTTTGATATATTTCATTAGAACTGGATCCTGTTTTATTATGTTACCTTGTGCTGGATTCTGTCTGTTTCACCAGTTCTGTATTCTTTTAAAATATATTTCAGTAGCTCTGTATTTTAATGTTTCATTAGCATGGTATCTAATATATTTTAATTTTCTGCATCTATTTTTATATATTTCACTAGTCTAATGTAGTTTATTGTTTCACTAGCTCTGTAATTTATTTTAACATGTTTTATAGCTTCCTAATTTAATTTAATGTTTTCTCTATAATTTATTTTAATATATTTCATTAGCTAGGTAATTTATTTTAATGTTATCCTAACTCTGGAATTTATTTTAATGTGCATCATTATCTGTCATATTTTATTGCTAGTTCTGTATCTTATTCTGATGTTGCTGTGTATTCTATTTGAATGTTATAGAGGGTGCTTTAAAGGCTGTGCTGTTTATTAAGAAGTTCTTCTCACCATTCTTCCTCATAACAGTCAGCATTCGACTTTACAGTATCCTCTTTATTGTGGACAGAATCACAAAGAACTTTTTCCAAGATCAGGTAGACTATAATCTAATTTTATTTATAGTGAGATAGTAAAGTTTATGGAGTTGTAGTTTTTAATTTTGTAATTGTTCTAAGCTGCACATTAAATCTGTACTAAATAAATAAGTTCATATGGCATTGTTAGCTGATGCAACATATCAAAATGCAGGATCTAATATTTCAGCACATTTATTTATTTATTTTTAGTGTTTTTAACATTTTTATTAACTATTTGCAGGATGATCTCGACTTTTTAACAGATATAGATGAAGCAGAGTTATCTTACCTGTCACCATGGAAATCTCCACTGATTCTTAAAGTTGCTGTGATATTTATGCTAACTCAATTAACCACTGTATACCTGTCTGAATGCAGTGGTCTGTTTCTCAACAAAGTGTCATGGTTGCCTTTTACAGGAACTGTTTGGCCAAGGGAAATAATTCTTGGTCGCTTGTTACAAATAGCTGCGGCTAACTGTTTCTATATGTGGAGGTTATATCGAGCAGACGACTGGACTTGGTCTGAATGGCTTAGTTTTGATGACAGATAATCTTTATTATTTTCATCTCGAAAATAAAAATAAATTATATTTAAAACAAAAAAAATAGAATAACCTTATGACTCGAGAATTTCTCAGTCCTAATAATTTATATGTAATTTTAGAATGAAGAGATTAGAATCTGTTCTGTTTTATTTTTTGTTCATACAGATAACACCTGGATATATCATTTCCAAACATATCAGTGAATTCTAAAAATGAAGCATAATAGTATTAAAATTTAAGTAATAATTATTCTCAAATATATTTCATGTAGATCATTAAATTGTGTACAGTATTTGTGTCAATGTGGAACAAATTTATAGGTGGTTGTGTATTTTATTTAAAATCAACATAGATAATCTATCATGCAGCTGTTTATCGATTTAAAGTTTAATAAATTGAAGAAGAGAAATCATTATTTCTAAAATGAAGAATTGGGTGGAAATAGGTATGTTATATTTACAAATATCTTTGCAGACAATTTTATATGTACTTTTATATTTTGTAATTGTTTATAATTACTGAACTATCAGCAGATAAAATATATTTTTTCTGTACTTAAGTGTTGTCTTTTACTTTTTTTCCCTCTGCATTTGAGATTATAACATGCTTTAATTTATTTATTTTTTTACGAGAAATAACTTAACAAATTTATTACTATTTAACTCCAAAATTAAAATTAAATTCTATCATGTAATTTCTTTTTAATAACAATATCAACTTTGTAGTTTAATTTTATTTTGTAAATAACTTCATAAATTTATTTTATTATTATTTGTTTACATATTTATTTTTTTATAATTTATTATTGTAAAGATATAAATAAATAAATAAACATTAACGATGTAAAGATATAAATAAATAAATAAACTTATGTTTATTGGGTGACATCATAATGGACTTAACATTTATGTAGAAAAATTATCAAAGCAAATTTTTAGTGAAGAGGTTTCTATAAAAGAGAACTCCAATCCAAATATCAACAAAAAATAATCAAACATAATAACATTTGTTTATTTGATGTCATAATAACACATGTCACTGAAACACTTTTGCATCATAGTGTTGCAGTGTTTTACTGGGTTTCTTCAAACCTGCAATATGTAATGTGCTGAGTTAAAATAGTTCCCAGAAATGATAATGGAAAACCTTGTATCAAAAATTAACAGGAACTGGAATGGTGAGGGTATCGTGTATAGTTTTATTTTGTTTTCTTTGTGTTATCAGAGGAAATACATCAGCTCATCACACATGCAATAATGACAACTCCAGTTGCAATGTGGGTAAAATGGCAACATTCTAATATTTTTAACTTGTATTATTTTATTGTCATACTTTACCATTAATGATGATAAATCACCCAAAACAATAAAATAATAACTTGGAAGTATCAATAATGTTATTAGATCATTTAAATGTACAAACCACAAAGCATTTCATCTTCATTTCAATAAAACAAAATTTTTAATTCATCACATCAATGACAAATGCTCTGTTATGTAATGGAGATCCTGTTTATAAAATCTAAGTGGTGGAAGCATTTTTCACAAAGGGAAAATATGTGTTGTTTTTCCTAATTGTAATAAGTACACATGAACTAAGAACTAAAACAGCCCCAAAATACCAGAATTATTCTACAGCTAATCCAAGTCTTATATTAGCAAAACAGTTCACCTTCAAATGATCTGCTTCAGACAACTAGCAAGTTCCTGCTGTTTCAAATAATGAATTTAAAAAATATAAAATGACACATATTTTAAAAGATATCTTTTATTTAACATTTATTTACAATAAGTATCATCTGTGAGTATTTCTTTTCTTTTCTTTTCTTATTTTTATTAAGCCAAATTTAATGTCTTTCTCCCATTTTTTTCTATACATGGCATACAATTTCATCGCAGCCTGTGAATCTTGAACCTATAATAAAAGAATGAAATCATTATTTTGCATTTATAATCAAATTCTCCCAGTCAAACTGCTTCTGATCATCTTAAAAAAATAAAAAAAAAAAAAAAAAATAAAATAAAAAACGAACAAACAAAATAGTGATGTTAAAATGCTGTGCTTAAAAAAAAACCCCAAAACAACTAATATGTATAATAACTGGGTTTTCTCTGTTATGTATCACCATTATAGTTTATATAAAAACAATATCACTGATATAAAGTAGCCATCTATATCAGAATAAAATTAGATGCCAATACACTAAAATGCATTAATTTACTACAGTGTATTTGTAATTCACAAAGAATAACTTGTAAAACTCACAGAGTCATGTTCACCAGCCTGTACACTAACTCCTAGCAGTTTTTGTGTAAGTTTTTTCAGTGATGGAGTTTTCCCTCCAAATAACTGTCGAAATGGTTTATATGTAGAAGTGTCCCGTATCATTTTCCTTGGATGATCCAGAAAGAGCACCTATTTGTTAAAAAAAAAAGATTAAAAAAAGAAAGATAAAAAAAGAGAATGGAAATTAGCATCAAAGTGATTAAATGTGATACATAATCACCTAACAGTAAATTGAACTAACAGAAAGTTCCCAATTTATTACTGTGAAAGGTTAAACTTTGTGAAAGTAATAAATAAAAATAAATAAATAAATAAATAAATAAATAAATAAATAAATAAAAACAATAAATAATAAAATAATAATAATAATAATAATAATAATAATAATAATAATAATAATAATAATAATAAAAAATAATTATACTGAAATTAAAAAGACCTTTATCACACTACCTTCAAATCATTGGATAAAGCATGACCCACAAGCATCCTTCCTTTCATAATATTACAGACATCTTTCTGTACAACACTGAAATCTTCCGCTGTCATAAATAAATTAGTGTCAGTTTAAAATGCATAGTTGGTGAAATACAGTTTCACAAGCTTTTGAAACTTAGAGTTTTGGCTTCAAATTATGCACTGTACTGTAATACTGTGGAAAATGTTTTGAAAGATATGTTTTATATACAGCATAAGAACATTTAAAATATAATTTAATGTATTTTGAACATGTCCCAATCTGTTTGATCAACGAGTTACCTCCCTTTACAGTTAATTTAAAAGTTAGCATTTACTAAAACAGTTTGCCAAGTAATGACATTACGTTAACATAAAACAAATATCTTTCTGGATTTCAGTTTAAAAATAAAATCCCAAAATGTAAACCACTGAACTTTTTCTGAGAGAAAAAATTAGATACTTTTTTCTGTCTCAAACTGAAAATGACCAGAAAATAAAGTAAAACAAATAATTACATGAAATATTTATTTAGCATTCAACCTCTAGTCTTTCATTCAGCTGTATCCATCAAAGGCACTTTCGTTTTTTTCTTCTTTTACTACATACAAGAAAATAAGCTAAAAGTGAAACCAAGGACTATTATTCATATAATGTGCTGTTAAACTGTAACTTACCATTAACCAAATGTTCTGGAGTCACTCCACTGACAAATGTCCTGTAATCAACAACATCTTCTTGTGGTTTCACGTACTTGTCATAAACACAGTTGCCGTACTGGTTCACTATGGAAACTCTTGCCAGTATGCTCTCTTTTCCCTCTTCTCCCACTCCCACCATCTCGCAATCCATAGCCACTGCTTTTGTTAAACTACATTTTAACAAACAAATTCAATATAAAATGTAATGGATCTAAAACTCATTAACCATCAACAGCATAAAATCAACATAAAATTAGTCCTGCTCAACACTTTCTGACTATCAAGTGAATTTTATTGGCAAACATTTCAATCTGTTAACATCTGTACTTAATAAAGTTTTCAATTTAATTTTGTAAAATGATTTACATCTACAGATATCACATTTGCATTGTTACTACAATATAACATTTAATAAATACATGTAGAAAAAAAAAAAAAATAATAATCTAAATTACATTTTAATTATTAGTGTATTTTTATTATAATAAACAAGAAAATGAAATTCATCATTTAACAAAATTTTAATTGTTTTTTCTTTAAGATTCTTAATATGATTTAGATATGAAGCAAAGAAACAAACAATACCCTGAAAATGTGCCAAGCTTCACAAGGGGATTTCCCTTTTCTTCTGAAGCTTTCTTTTCCTGCAGTCCTTCAACAAGAATCTCATCAACATCATCAAACCAAATGTCTGGTCTTTAAAAATTAAATACACAAATAAATTATATGTTTTTATCAGATGCATAAATATATGGTTCTAAGTATTAAATGTAAGTACTTTTTTAAAATGATATTCAAAAAGAAATTTAAAAATGGTTTATTTTTAATTTTAATTTTTTATTAATTTATTTTAATTTGATAAAAAATTTATAAGATATAAAAGTGAAATTTTTGTTTCTTTCTGCAGAAAAACTTTATTAAGTCCAAATATTCAAATATTCATAAATGAACAATATTAATTTACATTAAACATGTGTACCTGGATATAAATATACTATGTATTCTGATTTTTGTTTTTAATTTCACTTTTTAATATGTTTATAAATGTTTTATTAACTCAAAGAAGTGAAATTGAACACAAAATTTAGGATACATAGTACATTTATATCCAGATAAGGTATTAGTTTCACAGTAAGTTATAACATTTAAATTATAACCTGGTTAACAAAAACATAAAACTACAATTAATTATTCAAAAATTCACACACTTCTGTTTTTGTTCAGTTGATTCAGTTTTTGAAGTTTTTATATTTTCGGATGCAAATTTTTCCCTTTTGTTGATAAAATATTTTTTCTTTTTGTGTCCACCATCTTTAGCATCTTCAGAAGATAGCTTTCGTTTTCTGGTGACATTTTCTTCTTTGTTTTTCAGAAGGAGCTTAAAAAATGATTAAGCTAAAGATGACTCAACAAGTATTTTGTTTTCATTATCTTAATAACCAAACAATAATACACAAGGATTCAAATCTTTTC
The DNA here is from genome assembly GCA_012295275.1 of Chrysomallon squamiferum. NCBI lineage: Eukaryota > Metazoa > Mollusca > Gastropoda > Neomphalida > Peltospiridae > Chrysomallon > Chrysomallon squamiferum. The sequence goes on from CM022671.1 coordinate 18,570,327, forward strand.
TGTGTCTCTAATTTATCATAAGATGGATAAATTAATATTTAATATTTTAAATATAAAAATAAATATCTGACATTGTTATAAAATATTATATATATTATAATTAAATTAATTTTTAATATTAAAAAAAAGAACAAAAGAACAGATTGTATTGATATATTCTGGTACTCAAAAGAATAATTAAAAAAGCCAATACCTCCAATTTTTGCATTGTTGTATCACAAACCACTGCAATCATTAAATGGAAAAATGTATATTAATCATTACCTGTTGAAAATTCATCCAATTTGAAGAAACATTCTCAAAAATGTCTTTCTTTAATTTATTCTTATCATTTTTCTTCTTTTTTCTGAAATGTTTGCCATTTTTTTTATCTTCTTGATGCTTTTCAGAACTGTTTTGCTTTTGACACTTTGCTAAACTTTCTCCATCAGAATCTTTCCTTTTATCTGACAGAATGTTTGAATCACACTGATCATTTGTCACATTTTTTTAACCTGCTGACTAGGAATATTTGGTTTTGTATTAATGCTTTTAGCAGAGTCTGATTTATTATTTATTTCACTGTGGTTCTTAGAATTTTGCATCTGGTTCCGATGCAGACGTCTCCTTTTCCACCTACTGATTTTACTTTCTGATTTTGAAGTTTTAGTGGTCTTATCTTTTTTGTTTTTAGCCATGTGAACTATTGATATATTTTCCTTTTCAATTTTGAATTTTATTATTTACAAATAATCTTTCATTCATCTCCCATGAAATTCTTATATTTTGCTTATTCTGAGGTATGGAATATGTGATTAAACAAGTATATAAAAACTGTTTTGAAAATTAGTTTATATACCCTCCTTCCTTATTTAAAGTCATCAATGTCATCAGTATATTCTATGCTTATTTGGTGTTTTTCTGAAAAATAAAATTTAGTATTAATAATACTAGTACTATTACTTATAAACCTACTTCTATTACCACTAAAAAACCAGAAAAAAAAAAAAAAAAAAGAAAAAAAACAAAACCCAGAAGGAAACAAGAACCTTAATTTTAGTGCTAATTAATCATATTCATCTGTTGCTATCTGTTGATACATTTATGCTAACAAAAGTAATAATTGATTATGCTGTAGTTATGTATGGTTTCACACAAATAAGACTGCTAAACTGGTCTATTATCCATTCACTTTTAATTTTTTTTTAACAATCACTGAGATCTGTGTGATTCTTTACACTAAATTTAAAAATCATTTAGTTTAAATAGTTATGTATTAAACTAACTGAAGAAACGCTAGCACTAGCATTTAAAATTTGGTATAGTTTTATACGAAATTAAACTTTGCATTAAATTTAACATGAAACTGATTTATGATACAATATATACACAAGCATATGCCTGACTGAATGGACATAAACCCAAAATATAAACAAAAGTGAAAATACTAACTAGGTTACTAGTCCGTAGTTGTTTAACAAGAAAATCTAAACATTTTTTAAAAACAACCTCATTTAATCAGTGTTAAACAGCTACATATTAAAAATGATAATATTGTTATCACTTAATGAAGTACCATTTCATTGGGATTTCGATAGCAGCAACACATAACTTTTTATCTCTTAGCGCACGTGTGCAAGAAGACAGACATATTACAAGGGAAATAACTCCATCCATGTGCGATAAATGTGCTGGAAAAAAGAATAATAACAACATACAAAATCGAAACGGCGCACTCACTTCTATTTAATAAGACAAATAATGTATTTCTTACAGACGAGAAAGTAACACACACACACACACACACACACACACACACACACTATATCTATATATCAATAGTATATCTATCTATCTATCTATATTATTATTATTATTATTATTATTATTATTATTATTATTATTATATGGCCTTAACTTAACTTTTTTTGTTATGAGGCAAAAACATTTAATCATTCTAAAACAGTAAATGGGAGAAATAACAAAAACACACACACACATGCACACAGTGACACATCTATGTGTCAGTCGTAAATATTGAGATTCTTTTTTTAGTTAAAAATTACTGTAGTATAATGAAACTCACCCATTCTTCCTTTGATTTAATCTGTCCAGAATATATACGTTTCATGCACTTAACAGTATATTATACACAAAAGTTTTGATTCGTCAATGATAAACGTTCATTTGATATTTTATTTTCATTACTACATTCCTGTATCTTTCATCTATTCGTTTTCTTCTGCTCATCATAATATTAGATTTAATTTTTATCAAATAAAAAGAACACGAAATGAAAATGAATATGTTTGTCACGCAAATAGCGACTTGAAGAATCATAATTGCATTCCTCACAATGCCAGTGTGATATAGTTGCTCGGCTGTCTTAACCTACTATGGTGCGAATTGTAAGCGGTGTTTTGATTTTAACACTTATCTATGAAGGTATATGCTTATATAATTAGTTACTTTGATTTTTAATTATTAATTTGAAAGATCCACAATTTGGTAAAACTTTAATATCAAGACAATCGTTAAAACAATAATTTAGATCTTAGAGTTAATTATTTTTCAATTGTTAGGTTTCTGCGTCTAGCTATCCGTCATTCTGTCCACACCTCTCTTTTAATTACCAATGTTTTTAGATTGTTACTGTTGTTGTTTCAGCTGAATCACTTGATTGCAACTTTGGATACAAAAATTTGAAATGCAGCAATGGATGTTGCTGGACACACGGAAATATTTACTGCTGTTCTGCTCCTGCGCCAGCCAACACAACAACGTTCACTCCGTCGTAAAAAAAAAAAATTATTACTTTATTTTGTTTTGCTGTTTGATTTTGTCATCATTTCTTACTTTGTTTTATACTCTAACAGAAAGCAAACACAACATGAACAGATGTGGACATTATTAACAAATTTGGTTATATTAGTTAAACATTTTAAAGGTCTGTCGAGCTCTCTCTCTCTGCCTCTTTGTCTCTCTCTCTCTCTCTCTCTCTCTCTCTCTCTCTCTCTCTCTCTCTCTCTCTCTCTCTCTCTCTCTCTCTCTCTCTCTCTATCTCTATTTGTACATATATACCTTTTTTATATCAGTAACTTTCATCATCATTTAAAAAAAATTATTATTATTATTATTATTATTATTATTATTATTATTATTATTATTATTATTATTTACAGAGGCTTGGCCATAACTCTTATCATCATTGGTGGGCTATTTATAGTAACCGGCATCCTGCTGCTGATGTGGACGCTGTACAGGTACAGACTACGACTGCAGGTGAAACCCGGAATACCTAGACAACCAGATGAATTTCACATGAACATGATCAGTACAGGTAAGTCCAAGTAAAAAATAAAATGTTTTTTTTCACGAATAATATTTGAAAAGTTGACGTGAATCACTTTCTACAATTAACTCAGAATATATGGTATGCAGTGTGTTATGTGCTTAATGAAAACATATCTGTCGTCTGCTTCTTTTGTTCTTCATGTAACAGTTAAATTATAATGAAATCAGTAAAAGCAATTCTATTATTCAGTTTTAAAAAGCATACTCTATGTTGATCATCCATTAGGGTTCAAGAGAGGTTTTATTAAAAATACATTAATTGATACCAGGAGGGCAAATTCTTTCTCCATATTAACTTTTATATTAATTTTTTTTAGTTATAGAAGTTAGATATGCATTTGACTGGAAGCTTAACGTACATGTATAATAGAAAATGAACTTTTGTTTTCGTAATATAATCTCTCTGCCTCTCTGTCACATAATTTATAAAAACAAATATACTTCACCATAAAGAAAGATAATTAATTACTTCCTTACTGTCATGTAACGTAGATGTGTTTCAATTTAAGAATAAGATTGAATGCTTGTTTAACATTCTTTCTTATGTAAAATGAAAAAAAAAAAAAAAAAAAAAAAAAAAAAAAAAAAGCTGTCGGTTGTGATTTTCTAGTGTCATTTTCGCATGTTAACTTCACACTAACATTTTTTAGAAGGTATTAACACTAAAGCGATCTTAATGAATATGGCAAATGGACTAATCAGATTGAGGCACTGTAACTTCCATTTGTCAAACTGCTTTGATAGATGTGAAACTTTAGTGTCTTGAAAATAGTCAATTAAAACTCGGAATAAGTGTAAGTAAAATTCGAGATCGTTTTGTCGTATATGTAAACATGATTAAGAAAAATGTTTTTAGATTATTTTAGCAGAAATGCAACGCGCTCAAATTTACAGTTTCAGAAAACTTTCGAAAAGATTCATAATACATACTTTAATTAACATTTGTTACAAAAGAATCACAAAGTGGTATGTAAGTTAATGTTATAAACAGTTTTAATGAATACTTAAAAAAAAAAAACCACCAATAAAACAAAGAAAACAACAACAACAAAGTAAAAAATAAAAATAAATTATCTGACATCTTATTTACAATTTTTGAAATCTTTAACTTTAACCTTTATGCTTCATAGTGAATGTTTCTTCTACTTTTCATCTAATTTATTTATTTATTTAAAACGAAGAAATAAATGTAATAGTAATAAGTTATTTAAAGAAAATCTACCACAGTAGGGGCTTGCTTATAACTGCCATTCACATTCCTTACGTTTTGAACTAATTTCAGTTGAATTCAGATTCTGAAAGCCATTACATTTAGTCTTATTAACTCAAAATAAAGGAAATATAATATGATAATTCAATTTTATAAGCTTTCTCTCTCTCTCTCTGTCTGTCTTTAGCGTACATACACACACACGAGCTCATACAATAACTGAGTCGCCAGTATTATACACTTAAACTTTCATTTCCATTTCATTTCCTGTATTCACAGAATGTAGGTTTAATTTTTATTGTTAGAGGAAACAGGCGCACTCCTAGATTTCATCCTGTCAGTGTCCTCTTCAGTCACAACAATAGATAACTTTAAACGCTCATTTCCGACTTTGTAAAGAATTTGTTTACATTTTTTGAGTATTATAAAAATAATAAAGCATATAAACATAGCCAAAAAAACAACAACAAAAAAAAAACAACAAAAAAACAACCAGAAAAAATCTCCATCAAATCAACAGAACATAGCCAAAAAACAAACAACATATAAATAAATATGAAGAAGAAAAAGAATCTCACAATTCCCTCCCACAAAACACACACACACACACACACACACACACACACACACACACACACACACACACACATCTCCAAACAAAACTACTGAAAAATAAACATGATTAGAAAGGTAATATTAACTGTACTGCGATGTTCTATTTTTTAAGGTAATCATAATTTGGAGGCGCTGTTTGGATCACCTCCCCTGTATTCACCGAGAATATTAAATCAACAGTTACCAGAGATCTCGACATAAAATCAAGAAAAAGGGAAGAAACTGTTACAACATTTAGCAAATTTCGGAGATATATGCATAATATTTATATATGTGTTGGTTGTAATAATTTTTTTTTTTTTTTTTTTATAACTGTTAATACTATGAATAATACAACAATTTAACCACAGTATCTGTTTTTTTTATAGCACAAATCACAAATAAACGTGTACGTGCAAATTCCGAAAATAACGTCTACACGTAAATCACGAATATACATCGTTTACAACGAAATTACTCCAACAGCGTCGGTTTCAAGATATCCCCCATCATATTCTCTAAAACTGTCCCGGATTGCCGTTTTTATTATATATGAACTATAATACGTACACATTCACATACATTTATTATAACAAACACCTTTTTTTTCTTTTTTTAAAATAAACCAGTTTTATTGTGAAGTCGGCAGTAGAAAAGCAGTATTATTCATCTGAAGTAAATAGACGTATAATTATAAATAATATTGCACTCAAGATTGAAGACACAAAAATTTACATCATAAAACTGTGAATAAGACAATAATAAATATATTCCACTTATATATAAGTATATGTATGTGTGTAGGCATGTATGAATGTATGTATGTATCTATGTATATATGTATGTATGTATGTATGTATGTATGTATGTATGTATGTATGTATGTATGTATGTATGTATGTATGTATGCGCGAGTTTGGACATGTATGTTTGCTTTTAGTTTTGCTATATGGAAACCAGATCAGTATTCCAAAATATAGTTCATTTTGATGACATAATATTTGTTTTCACAACAAAACAGAAATAGAACGATGATTTTGAATCAACTATAGATCTCTAACTACAATATTACTTGACACTGTTTTCGTTTAAAGAATTAGTCAATCATCTAATCAGAAAAACTAAATACAGACAGAGAAGAAAAAGAAATAATTACGATTTACGAATATGTACAGAATGTAACTAAAACAGATAAACAACAATAATAACTTAATAAAATTTTTCACATTTTAAAAAATAGTATTCATTCATTTATATTATGGCTGGCTGAATATTGTATTGCACTCATACACATGAAATGATTTTGGAACATGCGTTAAAAAATAATCCTACATATTTTTCTTTCCTTCCTTTTAAATTTTTTTATTAATTGATATTTTCTTTGTAAGTATTGTTATATAGCTTGCACCATCACCAGTTTATTCAGTAGCAGGTTTCAAATGAATAGATTTAAAATTCAGTGCGATTAATATTTTCTAAAACCAGAAAAACATCATTCCAGCTATGATTCAGTATTGTTTGTGCAGTGATCCTTATTGTACTGTTAGAGTCTTAATCTACCATTGGTCAGTTATTGTTATAACGCTTGACCAGCACTGGTCAGGTAATAATCCAGAATTTAGCACTGATCCTGGAAGGATCTGCCTCTTATTCAACATAGCTCCAGTACCGATCACAATTAGTCCAATATTCATTTATTACTGATCCAGTACTAATTAAGTAAGCACTTGTCTAGTTCAGATCACGTACTAGTCTAGTGCTAATCCAGTCCTGGTCAGGTACCGATTTAGCCTGACATTGTACTGTTCCAATTCTTATTTAGCCCAATTCCAACTCTGATCCAGCAGAGTTTTTCCTCTTCTTTCATGAAGTGACTCTGTTTATTCTGCATAGGAATAAACAGCTAAAATTATTTTTGACAGGCAAAGAGAGAAATCACTTCAGTATTGTTGTAATTAAAACCTGGAGAATAACTACAATCACACAGCACAGAGTCTGCCGAGCTTTTGACGCCTGGGTGTGTTTCGTCTGCATGTTCCATTTTGGAATGGTTTCTTTACTTGCTTCAGTAACTGGAAAATAAATAAATAAATAAATAAAATAATAATAAGAATAAAATTTCAGATAAATGGAAAAGAAAAATGGATATGAATGAATGGATAAATAATATACAATGCATATATAATATTAAAATTTTTTTTTAAACAAAATAAAAATAAAAAAGAGGAAAAGAAACGAAGCAAAGCAAAATTAAAGAAAACATAATTTTTTTTATTTTTTTTTATTATTATTTTTTTACAGGAATCTTTTAACTTCGATAAAGAGTAAAAGAAAGGGAAGTCGAAGTTAAGAGACTCCCAGGACAATAATAAGATGCAAAATGTTTATAATTTGTTTTGTTTTGTTTTATATCTCTTTTGTCTGCAGGTGTCTTACCTGGCCACGCTGTATTGATTTGTAATACGTCACTTACAGCAACGTCAGATACGGCGTTGTGCACAATGACGCGCACATAGTAAACCACGTCGTACGTAAGATTTCCTAGTACTGTCCAGTGGCGATTCGTTACCGGGAGTGTTCGTTGCCAGTTGTGATCTTCTTTGTTGTGAAAGGTGTGTTTAAAGACAGAAAGAGAAGGAACAGTTTGTGAAAAAAAGAAAAAAAGAAAATAGAAAGAACCAGAAACCTAGAGAAAGATAAAATAGGTAGTTGTCCTCTGTGTTGTGTGTTTGCCTGGTTTGTTTGTTTGATTATTGGTTGGTTGGTTGGTTTATGCATATATCCTTTAATTTATCACTGATTATTTTCGTATAAAATATTTTCTATTAAACTTTTTATTCTTGTAAACGAACTGAAATAAAAATTTTAACAACACCTCAAAACATTATAATTATATAACGTTGAAATGGTACAGGAAGTCATTGCCGCAGTACGCTGGCTACTCTTGAAAAATGAACAAGAGTTCTTGTGTACGCTGCCTCCCATTACGACAACGATTTTTGAATGGCTTGAACTTGAAATAACACAAACTCTAGGTCATACAAAAAGTAGGTTTGTAATTTTACCGCCGTTTCTATAATACGTTCAAAACGTATTTTAAAACATGTTCTTCTATTTGTTTAGATATTAATTAAAAAATTTCCAAATAAAATAAAATTCATTACCGTTTTTATATTCACTTTCTGTCACTTTAGATAATTCATAACTATTTTGATTTTTTCTGTTAATCTACTGAATAACGTAGAAGGTTGATGATTTACCAGATGTTTTGAATTCTACATAATACTGCAAATGCGGTGTTTTATCGGTCGCCAACCATGTAATATTTGCAGTTGTAGGTGTATACGTCACCAAATACACTAATGGTGCAGTCGGTGCTATTAAAGAAAAATAATTACAACTGGCTAAAATAACACGTGCAATAAAAATAAATAAAAAGCATGAGAGAGAGAGGAAGATAAAGTGGAAAACAAAAGATAGAGAAATAAGTAAAATAACGAAATAAAATTTCTTCAAAAACCACCAGAAGGATTTTTTAGAGAAACGTGGAACTTCAAGCAAGGAGCATGTTAATGACATTTCTTTCACCTTTGTCGTGGTCGAATGACAAACAGTTGCAATGTTTAGACAATCTCATTTTGTATAAACTTTGTCAATGCTTTTTAAATCAAAAGAAAAAACTGTCTTCATAATTTGTTGTTGTCTACTGTTAGAGTTTAACATGAGAATCTGAATAGTTTTTGGACCTATTTTTCTTTTATTATTATTATTATTATTATTATTGTTATTATTATTAATCAATCACTGCAAATACTTAAAACTTAATTAATTCAATACGTACGTGTTCCATTTACTGTACGAATATCAACAACGTCTGACGCACCAAGTCCTACTTTAGTCTTTGCGGATACATGGAATCTGTAGTCGTGATGAGGCTGCAATCCGGTTATTCTTGCGCCGAGTGTGGACGGATTGTTGATTTCTGGGTGCAACGGGACTACTGGCCCCAGACTAACGTTTACAACTAAATGATAATAATAATAATAATAATAATAATAATAATAATAATGATGATGATGATGATGATAATAATACATATAATAATAATAATAATAATATTAATATTAATGATGATGATGATGATGATAATAGATATAAAAATAATAATAATAATATATGTCTAACTATCTATCTATCTATTTTAAATGCAACGTTTAATTATATATTTTTTGTCTTAAGAAAATTACCTTGTTGGTAGTCTATATGGTAACCAGTGAGAACTCCGTTTGGTTTCTCTGGAGGCAACCATTTCAGCAGTACGTATGTCATCCCAACAGATTCCGCTCTGAGTTCCCGAACCTTTTCTGGAACTAAATAATTACATATTTCGTTTTAGAACCAATCAACCAACCAACCAACTAACCAACAAACAAACAAACAAGAAAAAAGAAATTGAAAAACTAAGGAAAAAAAGAATGCATTAATAAATAAGTAAATATTATTACTACTACTATTACTCATACTACTGCTACTGCTACTAGTAACTCATTATTACGTAATCAGTTTTCATCGTACCATGAAATTATTCGTATAGATATTTATTATCATTGTTCCATTCTGATTTCGATAATTTTATAATTTCATGTTTTCATTATGCTGAAAACTCACCTCCTTCCGGAACGAAGAAGTCAATGATTTGACTGGGCGGCCCCGAGTAGTGCGTGTTTATAACCACCACCTGCGCGCGTATTGCTGTGTACGACGGCAAACCGGAAATAGCTGCCCTCACATCCGGTTCGTTTTTGTAGTTCTGTGGTACTATTACGTCAATTTGTTTCATCTTGTGTCGTCCTTCGCTTGACTTCCAGTACTGGATCTAAAATAGTCAAAGAGATTAAGCATAATTAGGATAATTGTATAAATGCGGCCGAACTATTTTTCCAGTTTAATTTCATCCGACTGATATTGTTTTCTTGTCGGATATATAATGTTATAAAGCATATAGGGCCAAATTAAATGTGAATTAACTTTTCTTTCTGAAATATATTGTCATCAACTTACACTGTAAGAGAATACACTTGTTTTTAGTCTCGATTATATATATATATATATATATATATATATATATATATATATATATATAGAATCCCACAGAATAAGCAAACAAAGAAACCCCCAAATTACTGATTATTTTTCATAAACTGAAAAAGGTATCTGTGTTGATATAATACTATGTACAGAGTACATATAAAGATTATTTTATATACTGAACTGTGGGTTATGCAGGTGAATCGAAAACTGACACTCCCGAAATCTGATGCGTCGATGATAATGGTAAGGTACTGTATCTATGTTACATAACAATATAGTCACTTTTAACAGCTTATACTATATCAATATAAAAAAATAAAATAACATTTTAATGAAATTATTTTGTTCGGCTTCTTCTAGGATATTAATATAGCAAAACAAAGTTAAATTTAATATTTCACCCTGTATCCCTGGAACTGTCCACGTATTTTACCAGCCGAGTTTTCCACAGCTTCCCAGATGAAGTGAGCCGTGCTTGGTGTGAGTGGTCGACTGCGGTCAAGTCGAAAATCTTTTGGTATTACAACCGGCTCTGTAATGAAGTTAAAAAAGGGTTACAACGAACCAGTTTTTTGACGAGTATGAAAACATCATCAATAAAAATCAGCAATTCCAGCAAGGTCTCTGCATATTGTATTATCTGCAGCTATTTGTTGTTTGAAATGGTTTACTGTCTACGGTCAAAACAAATATTCAGTACGTTACCATATCCTTTTATTTAAATGATAATGGTGTATATATGATATTGACTTTGAATAAATATATTCAGAAAATAAGCACACAGAAGGAAGACTGGGGAACTAGACGTACTTATTTTGTACCCATATACCTGCAGTTATATTTATCTGTGAATATAGGACGATATGGTCGTACATAGGACTAACCATACAGCATGCATAATCATTTTATTTTGGATTTTATTTTATTACAATTAAATAAGAAGTGAAATAGCCGAATAAAAATTATTACACAATACGATTAAATATTAAATATCTATTTACCTGCTTCACCGGAATGACCTTTAAATACAAAAGCTGGTTGATGGGATTCACCTAGATCATTTTCAGCTTTTACGCGTATGTCATACAATCCAAACACGTCCTCGACGTCAATGACAAAGGAGTCGGCGTCTGCGTCATTCTGGTATGCTGAGTTCCAGTACATGCTGGAACTCTGTCGCCAAAATACATGATAACGGAAACCTGGACCATGGCGATATAATCGTTCCATCGGCTAAAATAAAGGTTAAAAAAAGAAAGGTAAGGAGAGAAAAGAAAAGAAAGAAGGTAATTAGAAAACAACAGCCTGTCGTTGAATACTGAATATTAGAGTCAATATGATATGAGTATAATGCGTTACAGATTAATATGATTTGCAAAAAAGGAGAGAGCACACAATTGGAATCATTTTATAAAAAAAAGAGGAAAATCCTTTCGGACACTTTTATTAAAAATGTATATCAAAACACATTCACAATATATATACAAATATATCCATATTACCACCCCTCCACCATCCCATAACCTCCAAAATCCCGCACAAACAAAACAAAATAAAACAAAACAATACGTAGGCCTATACTAAAAATCACGTTCACTGAAATTCATATAATAATGTAAGCAAACAGTTCTATAAATCAATAAAACGTGACATTTGTTAGAATTCAATAGTTGTTATTAAGTGTAACAGGAAGTCGTGTAACTGCGCCAAACACGCTATTTGTTAATTGGCCTTGTCCTTGGAAGGATCAGTTTAGAAACAATTTTCCTTAGAGATAACGTTAATATTACAGTCATCCGTCAACCTGACTATGCTGTATAAAAGCGTTCGGGTCTCGTAATAAGCGAATACAACTGGCTTGATAAATATGAATTCATCTGTATTTGTTAAGACTTTATTTGAATCCTATGAGATTTGTGGTCAAACTTCTGGGCACATTAACGTCAACAAAAGTCTATATATGGATAATTCTGACCACATCTCGATTCCGGGTCATTGGTTGGAAAGGGAAATAGACTGAAAAGAATCGATTATGCCATCAGGTGTCAGACAAGAGAGACTAGTATTAAACCCCATAACTACATGTTTTATAGTTAATTCGTTGTTTATTTATATATTTATGACACAAGTATATCTATAATTTTAAAAATAGAACAAAGGTTTTACCTCCCACACAATAACCAGTTTTCCCTTTTGATCCGTTCGCGCATGAACATTTTGGGGATTCCGATCAGGTTTATCCGGAGGCGCTGAACACGTTGTTGACGTCACATTACTAGGTTCGCTTTGCCCAGCGCTGTTGTAAGCAATAACTCTAAAGGAGTATGTTCCCCAGGGCGAAACCGTTACCAGGGCGTTGGTAGTTTCTCCGCCAAAATATTCAGAATAGTCGTACCATCTGTCTGGTTCGTAGGACGTGTTAAACTGCACCGTGTACTCTCTAATAGGGGATCCATGCTCGTCTCCCGGGTCCCACACCAGTTCTGCTGACTGCCCGTGGCAGCTGATAAGTTCGAGATTCTGAGGTGGCTCTGGTTCACCTTAAAAAAATAAATTAAAAAGTCTTTTTTTTCTTCTTTAAAATTAAAAATAAAAATACTAACATAACAAAATATGAGTCCTTTTAGAGTCAATACAAACAGACACTTACATATATAGAAGCTGACAAGTAAAAACAGAAACACATGAAAGTTAATGTTGAACTAAAGCGTGTGCAAGTAGTAAAGCATATGGATAGTCAGAAGTGAAAAATGAATATATGAATTTGGACAAAGTTAGATACGACACTTCGAGAATTTTAATATTGATAGATTTGGTAGAATCAGTTTCAGTAATGTAAAGAAGCATTTTCCAAAAAAAAAAAAAAAAAAAAAAAAAAAAAGATGTTACCTAAGACTGTGAGGTGGCCCGTGGACACGTCCACGACAGTGCCAGCTGTCGCCTGACACGAGTAGTCCCCAGAGTCGGGGTACTCCGTGTTCTCTATGACGAGGATGTGCTGGTTGTCCTTGCTCTGATACGAGTATTTGTTGTGGAGGGACAGGTTGACGGGCTTGTTGTCGTGGGACCATTCCACGATCACTTCCAGCTCATCCGCGGGGTGGATGGGTGTGAGACAGACGAACTGGGCAGTCTCGCCAACACCCACCAGCTGGTTTTTCAGATGTTCATCTATGTACACCAAGCCTAATAATAATAATAATAATAATAATAATAATAATAATAATAATAATAATAGTGGTAGTTATAGTAGAAGTAGTAGTAGTTTGGTAGTAATATTAGTAGTAGAAGAAAAAGTTGTAGTGGTACTTGTAGAAGTAGTAGTAATAATAATAATAGTCACGATGATGATGATGATAATTATACTGCCACTACTTTAACAGTATCATGAAGTAGAATGTAATAGGAATTGTAGTGGCAGAATTAACAGTAGTATTTTGGTTGCTGGCAATACCAGTAGTTATTGTGGTAAGAATAGCAGTAGAAGTAGTGATAGCGGTAGAAACAGTAGTGTTAAATGTAGCTGCACCGATAGTAATAGTACTATTGGTAGTAGTATTACTAAAGGTACAAGTAGTATTAGTAATATACAGTATTAATATTTTGTCAGTGACTGGTTTTTTTAATTTTTTATCAAAACTATTTTTAAAATATCTCACGCAGAAAATAGCTGATTTACTAAAAGAAAAAAAAACCCACTCTTCAATCACGTTTTATTGATGTTTTATTTTCATCATATTTCACATAGCTACGATTCACTGACGTCTGCTCCACCCTGAACTATCTATCAGAGAGTTGTCAGACAGAAGCTAAATGGCGCCTCAAACAAGTGTTTGATTGACGCAACAAAGAGCTCTCATCACCACATTATTGTTTGACTATTAAACTGTCACGATGCATGATGACACAGCCAACACAATGATCAATGTGGAGAGAATCTCCGATAGTCACGAGCATTGATATCAAGGCCGAGAATAAATGATTATATGTTTCTTGTTTGCACGCTAAGTTCAATTTAACAGAAAGCAGATTCGAAGGAATAATTAAAATATAATTCATTTAAATTTTATAATCAAGAATTTCAATATGACTGGGATAAATGTTGTATCTGTAAAAGCATTTAAAAAAAAAAAAAAAAAAAAATATATATATTTTTGATCTGTTATTCGGTTATTACAGAGGTTTACAAATTGACTGAATATACTCTGATTTCTACTGAATTAATTAGTTAGTACTGACACACATTTTCAGTAACTTGTTAATCTGTTAACACGATTAGTGTTAAATGAATGCTCTTCAAGTCGCAGTTTAAACACTAGTAGATGACTTTTAATGAATGAATCATTCAATAACAGTAAATACAGCCTTTGGTCGGTTTATATTTAAATATTGAAATGTTTCAGAATTTTGTCAGTATCTTAGTTACGTTACTGATTAAACAAATATTTATAGGGACACACAGACATAATGATAAATTGGTTGAAAGATCGGACGGGGCATTCCGTAGATGAGTTGAAAACTGTCATCTCACGAAATATTTATCTGTGTATATAAAAATATATTTTGTCCTTAAGAAAGAGACATAATTATACTCGAAACATTCTGTTATATGATAACAATACGGCTTGTTTCGTGATTACGGAAGTACACGAACAATTATCTTGTCATTTTATTAAAATGAGATGTGCAGATTGGTTACAGCTGTGTTAAATAATCGAAGGTTCGCGTGCCGGTGTTACCGTTTGTGTCGAGAAGTGTTTGACTGTTTGTTTTTCTAGAACGTTAGTGAAACGAGTGCAGTCTGAAATGAAATTACAAATGAGTAATTGTTATTGAGTGGAAATAAACTGCGGATGTGCTGACAGCATAAGGCTGGCAACATTGTTCTGTTCGTGTGGGTGTATCGACGTTCGAGTTTCACGTAGATTAAGAAAACTTAAAAGAGGAAGATATGTCGTAAATGAACTTTTAAATATATTTATTTATACACACACACATATATATATATATTTTAAAAGTCCATTTATTAAAAATATAAATAAAAAATAATCCTTCAAAAATTTGAACTGTTTAAAGCATTCCATTTCAGGTTGTTTAATACTCAGTTTGTGTATCTTTCTAAGTACAATCTTCTATTTTCTCCCTCCTTTCTCTGTTTTTCTGTTTTCATCACTGTGTATTTTACCTTTCATTTTGTTCATCGCTATATTCTCGATCTTATACTTTTACTGTAAACTCATTTTTTTATTTATTATTTCTACAAGAAAACCTTATCCTAATATAAACTTTTTGTACTGACTTTAATTTGAACAAGATAAGTTCATAAAATCTGTTCATCCTTACATACATCTACTTTGCCATGATACTTTTACATTCACGACGCGCCATTAATTCAGCCGGTTTTATTTTGTCTTATCTTTGAGTATCTGTCGTCTGGATGTCGATCTTTTCCTTCCAGTTCTATTTTCGGCAATTCTCCCGGGAACGGGCTCCGCGCTAGGAAAAATACTTAATTTGTAAGAATAGTGCTTCATTCAACAAGACCAGGACTTGCCTCTCGTGTAGCGAGATATGAAAAATTAAAGAATCATCTCCTGGCTGTCGAGGGAGACACGTACCGTCAACACGAAGACGCGCCTAGCATGGACGAACATTGCCGAAATGTCAACACGAAGACGCGAATGGCATGGACGAACATTGCCGAAATGTCAGTTCGAAGATCGCCGAGAGCTCTGAGCGAACAAGTGATTGACTCGGTGTGTCACGAGAGCTGGGATTGCATTTAATAATCGTCATGTCAGTTTCTCTGGTTACTTCGAGCAATGAAATTTAGTCTTGGATTTACCAGATATAAATATAAATCATCAGAATTATCGTACATGCCCTGTTTTGTGATAAGGGTTCAGTTCCTGTTACAAAAACTAGAGATTATAAATCTTTATCAGAATTTGCCCATGTCATTAGTACTTAAACATTAACCCAGAACTACCACTCGATTATCTAATTGTCTCTCTGATGCTGTGCCGATTTATAGAACGAGTGACATCAAAATGTATGCTGTTTTCATAGAATAAAATCAGAACTGATATAACACTGAAATAGTCGATGTTATGAAGATGTTTTCTTTTCTTTTTTTTCCCCTTCTTAACAAAATCTTTACTATAACAGAAGTAAATTGTACATTATATTTATAATGATATCTGTCTATCTGTGTATCTCTCTATCTGTCTATCTCTCTATCAATCCATCGATCTATCGAGCTGTTGATCTGTCGATCTGTCTATTTATCTATTTATCTATCTGTCTATCTATCAGCCTATCTATCTCTATTTCTCTGTCAGTCTTTCTATATATATCTCTATTTTTTTTCTGTCTATATTTCTATGTGTGTGCGTGTCTATAATCATTATTTTATGCATGTATTGCTGCGTCCATGACTATATAATAATAATAATAATGGTAGTTTTAATTTTAGTTGTGTTTCTGTGGGTGTATTTATGTATGCATGTATCCATGTATGTATGTGTATGATATGTCTTCTTTATATATGTGTACGGACTATAATATATATAACAGCTATAAACAGATAACGTGTTACAGAAGTAAATATATCAGACGATGTATGTAAAGAAGCTCTGTTTTTAAAACACCCCCCTCCCAAAACATACAGAACTCACCCCATAACGGCACAACAAAGTACCAGAAGCAAATCTGAAGAGACTCGAAATAGGCGATGTTCATGATCTTGGAATTTATTCATCGCTCAGGGTGACTCTCTTGAAAAGATAATTATTCACTGCACGGTCTGAAAATTAAAAAAAAGTTAATAAAATTAATTTGTTTTTTACCAAACATTCAGTAGGATATTACCCATATTTTCACACACACACACACACACACACACACACACATACACATACACACACAAACACACACACGAACACACACACACACACACAAATGAACCAGTTAAGGCAGAGAGAGAGTCTGAAAGAAAGAGAAAGCGAGCGAAAGAAAGATGAGTGATAAGGTTATCAGTCATGAACATTTGCATTATTAAAAATGTGTGGTAGTTTAGAAATCTCTAAAGTCTTAATTTTTTTTCTTTTTAATCTTTTATTCTCATAACGTATTCTGCTTCGACTTTGTTTCGTAAAGTTAGTATTCAAGAGACTACTGAAAATTTCGATTCAATTTATTTTCTCGTATCAGCTTAAAACACGCCGTTTTAAATCACGTCCAAATAGAATTAATTTAAGAAATTCAATTGGCTTGTAAATGAAAAACCAAAAAAAAAAAAAAAAAAAAAAAAAAAAAAAACCATCATAATCTTTTGAAGAACAAAATTCACATATTATGAAAAGGTCCATGAAATCACAACACTGCTATCTGAATAAAAACATTAAAAGAAATCAAACCACATTAACTAAATTAAAAAGTGATAAAAAAAAAAAATAATAATAATAAAAAAAAAATGATAAATGAAACCAAACAAACAAAAAGGAAGTTTATGAAGAATAAGAAAACAACAACATAAACAAGAAAACAAACACCAACAAAAAATAAATAAATAAATAAATAAACACCAACCAAAAAAAAAAAAAAAAAAAACACCACCAAAAAAACCAAAACAAAACAACCCCCCCAAAACCCCCCAAAAACAACAACAACAAAATGCCCAACAAAAACAACAGCACGACAAAAAAAAAACAACAAAAAAAAAACAAGCTCAAAACTATAAAAACAAAGCACGTACAAACAGAATTCTAACTGAAACAGCAAAACAACAAACAACTGCGATGTAATTTGAACAAAACAAAACAAAATGACAGTATTCATTGAAAAAAAAAAACAAAAAAAAAATCGATATTTAGGCATGTTCTGTCATTGCTGAATTTTCAGGTACAGTTTAGAAACCACACTGTGTGAATGTTCTATTGAAATACACGCTTCTTTATGAATAAATCAGATCAGTTCTACCCGCTGTCTCGTGAGACTCGCAGTATTAGTGAGCAGCTAGCGAAGCTGATGACGGTCGCAGATAAAAACCTGTGTGTATCACTTGTCCTCCATACGTGTGCGTTGATTACGTTTCAAAACACCACCGGCAGCAGCACAAAACCTAATTGTTCAGAGAGGAAAAAAAAAAAAAAAATCCTCATTCTTATCGTTGCAAATGAGCATAATGTAGCCCAGTGGTTAGAACGTTATTCCTAAAAGCGTGGTGAATCATCGGGTATTCAGTCATCTTCAGTGGGCCTGTTAGATTTTACTAACCTAGCAGAGGATGTTATCAAAAGATTTTCAGTGGATGTTATGTTTACTGCCATGTCTGTATGAAAAGGCCTATATGAGATAATTTGATGCTTATACATAGAAATGGTATAGGAAGTAGTTATGGTTTATGCGATTTTATTTTCTAATTTAAGTTGCAATTTTATTATGTTATGGCTAAGGTAAGACTTTAATCAAATGCATTTCTGTCATTTTGTGATCAATCCAGACTACGAAATGCCTGCAACATGTTTTTTTCAATGAGAACACGCCATCCCCGTCAAATACCCGACCTCCAACTAACATTTTACCACGGAAATAACTGCTAACATGAAAATGTGTAGACTTGTCGTTAAACAAAGATTTACTCATATCTTTCTTTTGTTGAACGATGTTGTTTGTAATTCATATTTTAGGCACACGGTAACATGGTGCGTCTTAAAAAGCAGTATAAAAGTACATAAGCCAATCCGTAGAGGAATTAAGAGAAACTAAAAAATGAATATAGCGAAGACAAAAAGGCAAACAGGATATGAATTATACACCAAATTTGAGATACAGACCTCTGGTTTTGATCTGTTTGGTGCATCTGTAAAATTACTCGTTTAACAAAAAGATTTACTGAAACAAATTTTACAGATTTAAAAAAACAACCGAACATGGATATTTGATCGGAAGACGAATGGGATTTATAATGGACTATTACATTCGGGAAGTAAAACCACATATTATTTAATATTTAAATTCAGCCTGACATCTTCCACTTTCTTCGTTTTAGCAAATGCTTCGTTTGGAAGGAAAACCAGTTTACGGAGAAAGCACCATTCCATTATCATTGTATTCCCCTTGGACACATATCGATAGATGTCACGTGCCATGAACTTCACTAGTCAATAATGGCGTGATGACATGACTAACGGTAACTAGATGACTCACGTGGTCAAGGAGAATTGGTTGTATTACATTTCACGACCCTGCTGCTGGCTAGCACATATGATTTTCAACTTTGACATTTAGGTGGGGTTTTTTTTTTCTGTTTAGAACAATAATAATAACAATAATAAAAATCTATGTCTTCATTCGAACATATATTCATCTTGTCACTTAAGGTATGCCTGGATAAAATAAAGATAATATAAAAAAAAAAATGCTTTTGAATATATGTAAACGATCAAGAGCAAACATATTGTTAAGGAATGGCAGAGATTTTCAAAAAAAAACAAAAACAGACTGAAAGAGAGAAATCTGTTTCAGTTAAACCATCAAACAATAAAATAACAAAAAGGCTGAAGTAATTATTATTACTGTTTATTTAGTGATTTAATCACGGACATCACACTCCGCTAGGATCATGTTGCCTGGATTTCATAGACAATTCTGGCCCAAGTCTAGCAAACAAATAGAAAAATGGTGTCATTACCGATTCTTTCTTGCAGCCTTACGCATTCTGTTTACTGGCGTTCAGCCACCTTGGTAACTGTTCTTTATTGTCTAGCTGTTTTTGCCCTTGCAGCTAATTTATGCATATCATACGGTATAATAATATTATAGGTCGAAATTGTTGTTGTCAGAAATAAAATGCCATGTAACAATAATAAATATTATGAAAACCTTAGAAGAAAAAAAAAAGAAAAAAATGAAGAAGACTAAATAGAAGAAGAAAAAGAATTCTGTGATTAGGAAGAAAAGTTAATAAAGTTTAGAAAATAATGCTAACGATGACAAAGAAGCCAATGATAAAAAATGACGATTGTCAAACAATGATTCAAGCACAACATCTTGCCAAACTAACCCAGCTGTTTTTCCTCCTCAAAGCGTTACCAGATTAAAACAAATATGGGTGTTCTTGGAATGAGCTGGTACGGGGACAAGGATCCCGGGAGGCTTCAGTCTTAATTCCAGCGCGCGGTACTGGTCTTCAAGCGATACGTCAAAAATCACACTTATAATCAACTCTCATACAACACATTTCATTTGCATATAATTATACTTGTTACGATAATAATAGCAGTATTGTTGACATGGACTCATTATAAATGCGGATATTGCCAGTTATGGGCAATTTCAACTAATTTCTTTCTGTAATTTGAAAATTGTTGTCTACAATGGAACACGCGGCGAGATGGCACATAATTAACGGTGATACGGTGTCAAGAGACAAAGCGATTTTGTCCCAGCTGCCAATGCCTCATGTTTAAATACGCCCACCATGTTCATCCTCAACACTGAAAAGCTTTGCTGTTTTATAGACTGTAAAATCTGTCACGCTGCATGAAAAATAACAACAAAACAATCGGCTACACGTTTATACTCAGTAACTCATCTGTGATGTTGTAATGAAACAAAGACCACCGTCTGTGTTTCGAGTTTCAGCTTTAACGTGCTTTATTTTTTATCCGGATTTAATTAATACAGGCGTCTTTCCAGACAAGTATATTCCAGCTACAAAACAGTAACAAAAATTATTTTAGGCGGTGAAAACAAGTGTAATTTTATTTTGAGGCTGTCTGTTCAAACCAAAGGGCATACAGATTTAAAGAATTTCGGTTACAGTAATTTACAATTTTTTTTTTCGAGATAAAAAACTGTACTGTTTACGAAACAACCAGTAAATAAATAAATAAATAAATAAATAAATAAATAACAGAAAAAGTACTTCTTCTCCTCCTTCTACATTATTATACATACTTCTTACACATGGAAGCTCTTGTGGAGTTGAACACATATCAGTACTTCAGCTGTAGTGTCATATTTGTGAGAAAAAAACGACTGTTTAACGATTCCTTAACAATGATTTAAAAGCCATTTGATATAACATCTGTATCTAAGTATTTTGATTGAAATATGGTACAAGCTGTTACCAAGAATAAACTGCCAATAACCAAAACTTCTTTATTTAATCCACTATTTGAAGTTATTTTGTGGAATTTCAAGCATGAAAATATCTCCAGTTTTTAACAGTCTCGGGAGATCTGTCACGTCTGATATATGTTTTATGATCACTATCAACCGACACTTCGTAATGCTTTGTTAAAGGTGGTACTACACATTGTAATTATATTCTCCTTATCTGCCATTTCTTCTCTCCCGAGCACCATTTCAACAGTAATTTTCTCCTAAGCAAAATATTTATAAATTTCATGTAATATTGTTTCTATCGAGGGAATGATGTATGAGATGACTGTCGGAGAAACGCAAAACAATTGTGTTACTGGCATCCGCAAATGTCTGTGCTTGCTTTCCTTGGCGCATATTACAGAAGCAGCCTGCATGTTCTGTAACCACCGGTTCGTGAATTTTAGCGGAATAAATTGAATGTAATTTAACTATAACTGATTGATGTTTCGTATAATATTGATAAAACCAGAAAATTTATACCCCGGAAATTAATATCGTTTACACAGTCACTGTGTATAGAACTCATTCTCTCAGCCGGCTCTCATATTAACAAAGGTCTGTGAACTTGTGCCGTTCATGACGACAAACAAAAAGATCAGGTCATTACAAGCAAGTCGGATCTGTTTCCAGGATGTTGCTCTAGCCCTATCTTGTCTAACATAATCCATCAACGTCGACAGCGACACGTGCACGACTGTAGCATCAATAGGAAAGTTCATGATGTCGTTGTCGAGATCGGTCCAGATCTGTGTAAATGTTGTAAACGTCCTTCTAACATCCATTTTATCAAGAGAACGTGTAAGTCTTCTTGTGCGAATTGTAGTTTTATAAAATATACAGAATCTATGAGGTTAACCCAGTTTCTTTGTTTCATTCCTCTATTTGTTATGTTATTTCGTCCAGGATAAATTCTTGCTTGTTTTTTTGTTTTTTTGAGCATATCGAATAATACATTAACGGTAATAGTTAAATGATCTTTGATTAAGAGTAGACTTTTTTTTTTATTACTAAGTTTTCTGGTGTGAATATAATAATATGTAAAAAGCGTATTTGGCCCTTAATGAGTTTTGTTATTTGTTTAAAAAGAAGCGAGGAAAAAATTATTAATCTGCAGATTTTATCTATCATTTTAAAAGTATTACATCAGCTTTTTAATATAATTTTCTAACAAAAAAACAAAACAAAAAAGAAAACAAAAAAACTAAAGTTCTTGAAAGAAAGAAACTCTCATATCCACAAATAATCTGTAATTTAATTAAAATTTTAAAATCGTTTTTTTTAAATTTGTATGCGGAGTCAATAAAACCTCGCATCCAAGGACATTAATTACTTCCGATATTCAATACATCGTCTGCACCAGTTGTTGCCTAAAATATCGTAAAATTAAATGTAGCAGGTGTTCATTTCGTTTTTGAAAAAAAAAAAAAAAGAAGAAGAAAAAAAAAAAGATCATGTGACATCGCTTATTCGACTGGTGTCAGACTACTGCGGATACAACGCCTGCATGTTCAGCGAAACACGTTTGAAAAGTACTCATCAAATAATAATAGTGTCTGGTGTATTAAAGACTACCTTAATGCACGGCAGTAAAGTACACGATCGTTCTTTGATGCAGTCATGCAGACGTAACAAAATTTATTTTTGTTGCAAGCGTGTAAGCAGTACGTCAGAAAAATAAATAAAAGATAAATACGAGGGCGGCGATTAATGTGTTACGTATCCAGGAAAGAATGGTTTCTTGGAAATTGGTATTATACTGTCTGAATCTCTAAAGCATAAAATAAAACTATTTTAAACCCCGAAATACAGACATATAAACGAAAAAGGAGGAAATGAAAACAAAATAAAGACAAAAATAAAATACAACAGCAACAGCAACAACAGCTATTTCTTCTTCGTCGTCTTCTGCTTTTATTTTTACTACTTTTACTAATTCTACCATCACCACCATTACCACTACTACTGCTGCTGCTGCTACTACTGCTACCAAATAATAATAATTATAGTAATAGTAATAATAATAATAACAACGACAACAAATAAATATAGTAAAACTTCTAAAAATCGGACATTCATTAAACTCAGTGATTTACACAGTCGTGTGATTTGTCAAGAACTATAGAACCAAACGTTTCATTTGACCCCGATTATATTGGTCTTGAAACATTTTTTTTTTGGTTCTAATTGTTCAGATAACAATTTTCGGAAATAATTCAGGTTGTTATTAAGAAATATTAATTAATCTGACTACTTATAGTGATAATTCAAAACATAGCTTATCGTATCACGTCAGTGTTTACGTTTTTCATTATATCGCTAATTTCGTTTAAGTGTAATTAATACTGCTACGGCTGCTATATTGTAAGTAATTTATTGGTTTATACTATCATAAACCTCCTAGTCACAGTATTACAATATTGCTGTAATTCATTATATTCTTATAATCATGGATTTTTCTTTTTTAAATATATAAGAATGTCATATCTAAGTACGTGTTAGATTACTATCGTTATTTCTCTATAATTATATTTTCCTATACTGTATAACCATTGTATTTATTGTTTAATGTTGCAATTCTTCATACTGTTGTATTCTTAAGCTTAGTCGAATTTTATTGTAATATAAATATTTATAAATAGTAACCATTATCAGTAGGTGGTCTGTCGTTAAAACAAAGGCTGGTAGCTGATTATTTATGTGTTTATCGTTTTAATCTATTACACTACAGTAGGTGGTCCAGCACAGGCGTAGTTTATTAACGTAACTTTTACGATGTTGCTAGTAGCATGTCCTCAGGGACTCTATTTTTCTACTGTAATTTACGATACTGCTCAATCTTTTAAATCATGATTTGTTTAGGTTACGTTTCTGATATCTCAATATAACGGATAGCCTATCTGTGGTGGTCACACATTGTAAGCAAGTGCTATAACGAAATAATTGGAAACCTTAGCAGAAACATGACTGCTTATTAATTTACACAATTCAGTAATAACAATATCAATAGGCTATTTTTTAAAATTATTATTATACTGTTGTAACTAGTATGAGTAGCTGATCAAATGTTGCTTCTGTTTATCGTTCATAGTTATTACTATAGGGCTTTAGGGCTGATTCAATAACAACAGTACAAATACTGTTATATCTAATTAATACTTCTGTTTTGCGATATCTACTAGTACTTCTGTTACTTACTACTACTATTATCACCACATTAATAATAATAATAATAATAATAATAATAATAATAATAATAATAATAATAATAATAATAGTAGTTGTAGTAGTAGTACTAGTAGTTGGAATAGTAGTGGTAGTAATAATAGCAGCGGTAATAGTGACATTATTTTTATTATTATTGTTATTACTATTACACTATCCAATACCAATAGTATTGCTGCTTCTACTTCAGTTAATATAATATTGCCAGTGTCACTACTTTACATTAAATGCTTTATTACTATTACACTGTTACAGCTACCAAAACTAGTATCAATATCGCTACACCTGTACTCAGCTTTTGTCTCCAGATGACATTTTATTCAGTTATTGAAAGACTACAATGTGCACTTTAGGTGGAACTTATCATCTAATATTTATAACACCTGCAGGTGCAGTGTGCCTGACGTCACCGCATGGCTTGCGAAAACGACGTTATGGACAACATCCTGAACAAAGCAACTGCGAACAGTCGTTTTCGAGCGGCTTATATCGGCAATACATCACTTTGTAATAGATAATGTATACACCTGTGCTCCATAATGACAGAGCCATTATTTTTATTTACTCTGCTGTTATTATCAACTTTTTTTTTCTTTCTGTCTCTTTTTTCGGATGACAGGTTGATTTTAGAAGTGTAAATTGTTAGAATATTACAACGTAACAGAAAAAAAAAAACCCAGAGTATATAATCATTATAAATCGTTATTAATTAGTAATGACGATAATGATGATGATGATGATGATGATGATAATAATAATAATAAGAACAACAACAACAACAACAAAAATAACAAAAATAAAGACAGAAAAAAAGAGAAAAATCTAACAAACAATTAAAAAATACGGTTAAAAAATCCACAAAGTGGCAGAAATGTTTATGAATTATTTGTGTATATAACAAACAGTTAAAAAAAAGTATTATTAATAAATCCACAAAATAGCAGTAAAGTTAATGAATTATTTGTGTACATAACAAACGATTAAAAATTATGATTAATAAATCCACAAAATAGCAGTAACGTTAATGAATTATTTGTGTACATAACAAACGATTAAAAAGTATGATTAATAAATCCACAAAATACAAGTAACGTTAATGAATTATTTGCGTATTAAACAAACAATTAAAAAGTATGATTAATAAATCCACAAAATAGCAGAAAAGTTAATGAATTATTTGTGTGTGTGTGTGTATATATATATATATATATATATATATCCTTATGTGTTAGGTGTGTGTACTTAAACATAAAAAACAACCATGTGTTATACATTTTTTTATAACTAGCAAAATTACTTTAATTTTATTCAAATGTGGTTATATTTGTAAAGAAAAAAATAACGTAGTAAGAACACAGTTTTTTAACATACGAATGTCTTGGTCTCACAGTTCAGGTGCCTGGGCTGTTTTATCAGGCCAGCTTAATATTTGTAAATCAGTAGATTAAATAGAGAGAAGCGATAGCTGCCTTATTCGTTGTTAACTAACTCTAGGCAAATCATGACACGAGGATTTCGTGTTATTATGTAAAGAAATTAAGGCCATAATTTAGCTATGTCGTAACAGACTTGCAGATAGGGTGTTGTTTGTGGTCGGGCTAATAAAAAATTAGTTACTGGGAAATAAATAAATAAATAAAAATAGATAATTCCCGAAACCACAGAATAGTGGATGCCATTCTAAATTTTTATTTGTCAGCTTAATTAACGAATTGCTTGCTGAAACGTGCGTAGTGTATATCTGAAATTGAAGTCAGTGTGAACGCCATTTTAAACATGCGAAGGTTGATTTTTATTAATGTGTTTGAATGCAAAGGTCAGTTCTGCAGATTGTTGTCAATTATCTGTATTTATTTCATAAAACATTTAGTTGACGAACGTTGACTCGTTATGTTAATTTACAACAAGTTTAATATTTTATATTAAAGCTTTGAATTTCGACCTCCTATTATGTTCATTATAGTATGATTATAGGTGCAGTACTTATACATATTCAGCTAATTATTTGAATATTTGTGTATGTATATGTATACATACATACATACTTATATATATGTGTGTGTGTGTATTTGTGTATTAAAGCATATATATAATTTTACTGTAAATCCCATGTAATTAATTATCATTTATTTTGTACATAAAAATAACAAGCAAACCACAAACTAACTAAATAACTAAAATTTAAAAAAAAGAAGTCGCAGTGTAAAAAACCATATTCATTAAACTACAAAAACAAAATCTCATTTGATGTACAATATTATTCAAATTTTTGTGGGCTTTCCCCTCCAAAACACAATATTTAATTGGCAATAATTTTACATTATTATATTTTAAATAAGTAAAAAAAAAAAAAAAAAATCTATTGTTGTACATTAAAGTGTAAACGACAGATGGCGGTGGAGCAGTAATGTTAAAATATAATACATAATAAACAAGTACGCATCTGTTACAGTTACTGAAATAACGTGAATGTAACGTGGCACATCTACAGGCCTGGAGGTTATATCAATAAACATTAAACATGTGAAATGTTTTATAATATTAATAACGGGGTAAAACTTAAACAACTGACTGTTTATTAAGTACAGAAATATGAGTATAATGAGTCAAAGTAATTCACAAAATATGAAGCCTAAGATGCAGCATATTTTATTTATATGCATATGCGTAAGCGTTCCTTACTGATTTTAATGATGTTTTAATTGAAGAAGTCATAACAAGGGTGAAAGCAGGACATTGTTGGGGAGAAAGGTTTCGCTAAAATAACGTGTATATTTGTATGCATGGAAATAAAATCTCTGTGTGTACGAAGTCAAATGAGTTTGTCTATACGTCAGGATGGTCAAAGGATAATTATTGTGAAGGAATTATTTTAAAACTACATCTCCTTGTCATATATCTCTTTATATTTTTCGAAAACA
This sequence comes from Chrysomallon squamiferum, assembly GCA_012295275.1. Taxonomy (NCBI): domain Eukaryota; kingdom Metazoa; phylum Mollusca; class Gastropoda; order Neomphalida; family Peltospiridae; genus Chrysomallon; species Chrysomallon squamiferum. The sequence continues at coordinate 18,597,870 of CM022671.1, forward strand.
CAAAGACATTTTTCCAGAACGACTGACAAAAACCCAGTCATTCAAATAAACAAAGAAACGAACGAAAATGTAAACATAAGTAATAATAATGATAATAATAATAATAATAATAACAATACCAATATCAATACCAAGAAGAAGAAGAAGAAGAAGAAGAACAACAACAACAACAACAACAACAACAACAACAACAACAACAATAATAATAATAATAATAATAGTAATAAAGATAATAAAAATAATAAATGCAGCTGTATCAAAATGATTAAACATTATTTTACATTTTCACGCACAGCAAAGTCAGTTAAAAAAAAAAAGTAAGAAAGAAAGAAAGAAAGAAAGAAAAAAGAAGTGAAACAAATAAAAAAATTTATACATAATTTTATGTATACGTGTATGTTTTAAATTTTTTTAACTATTTTTATAACATGACGATATTTATTGTACCTTGTTATCTTTACCAAAACAAGGTATAATGTTATCTTACTTTGTCACTCTTCATAGATAATAACTAATATAAATCAGCCCCGTATTAGCTATTTCAGTTCATAATATCCTGGAATTGAATCAAATCTGAGGGATTGAAAAAGGTTAAGTCGAATGCCCTTATTGTTCGCTATTATTATTAATATTTTTTCCTTCTTTCTTCTTTTTCATGAGACAGTATTGATTATGTAGTGTCTAAAACGTTTCACATCATTGTCTTTTTATATTTAACGAATAATAGAGAATATTGAAAGAAAATGTTAGGACTCCAGTGTGCTTTATTATTACATTATAATTTTATTGTAGTTGTTGTTGTTGTTGTTGTTATTACTATATAATTATATCACTGGTCTTGTTATTTTACTGCTATTTATTATTGTTGATGTTGATGTTGTTGTTATTATTATAGTTGTTTTATTATTATTATTATTATTATTATTATTATTATTATTATTCCAAACAAAACATGATTAAAACTGCTTGAGACTATATCTGGGACTATAACATTACAAATCTATGTTTTACTAATATTTAAAAATTATAAAAAAATTATTAAAAAAATCATTAACAGTCATACAATAATATTAATTATACATTCTAAATATATACAAACAGAATAGATATTTAATAAATAAAGATATTTGTGTTTTATGAAACACATTCAATACAAAACGAAAACAGCGAGTTATTGCAATACGTCATTTTAACATTATATTGTCATTATCTATCGAGTAATATGTTACAGCGCGTTACCTGATATATATATGTATGGGTGTATATATATATTACTGATTTGGAAACTGATGTATAATTTGCATTTCTAATCTGTAAAGTATATCTTAGATGTAAAATTATATAAAATAACGAAAGAAATGAGCTACAAAGCTCTTCGTGGTGAGACCCGATTTTTATTTTATGTCGTCTGCTCGTTTGGACATGGTTTTTTATCCCAAATTTCTCTTTAAACAACAAAATATCATAAAGACTTGTATAAAAGTGATACAGCATTAATTTGAAACTGTCAGAAACATTAGTCTCATTTTAAACACAGCACATAAAGATTATATACCATCAAAACAACACACGAATACTAAAAATATCGTAAAATCGATTGAAAGCGAAGTCTTTACATTTCTATAACAAACGACTACGACTTACCTTATACAGCTGTTTTTACCACTGTCACGCTGAAAAGTACATCCTAAGACTAAAAAACAATGACTTCCTTCATATTTTGACAATCAGTGTAAGACGTTTTCATTTTTTTCCGCAGCGCTTGCGATTAGTAGGACTTGTGTTCGCGCGTTGACAGAACATCTGTGGGCAGACGACAGTCAGCACGCTATGGGCAAACAAAGACGTCCACGGAATACAGACAGTGTGCAGCGGACCGTGCCACTTCTCTCAGAGTACAGTAAATGAATGGAATACATTAATTTGTATTACGGGGAGACAACTGGCAGTAGAACGCGTTCTTGACTTGGAAACAAAGAAAATGCTGGATTTAAAGTGAAGAACGAACGAATAAATAAACCAGTAAATAAATACTACTTTTGTTTTGCTCCTAGTACTATTGCTACTGCTGCTACTACTGTTACTACTACCACTACCACCACAACTACAACTGATACTACTAATAATGATTGAATGAATGAACAAATAAAAATCAGACATTTATTTTACTTCGCACCGTTTTATGTTAGGCCTGTATGATCTAAATTTAACTTCAAAGTCGCATTTAACCATTGTTAATTCACAGATTAATAAATGCTCGCATGACGGAAAACGTTCATTCCGTTTCGGATACTTTAATATGCATCAGTTTTAAAATATTTTTGTGCTGGAAAGTCTTTTAGGACTAGGCGACAATATCTTTTACATCAATAATGAAACCATAAATAACGCGTATTTTTTGTTTGAAACTGAATAAACAACCAAAATAAAATCAAACATATTTAATCATGCTTGTTGTGATCGACAAATGAAAATAAACTTTAATAAAAAAAAAAAAAAAAAAAAAAATAAAAAATCTGACCTAAAATTCATTAAATAGAAAGGTTTATAAACTGGATAAAGAAGCTATTTGAAAAGTCAGTTAATGTGATACGTTAGTCAGCTTCAGTATCTCGTTTAATCAACAGTGTCAGTGAACATAACACTCAGATGACAAAACTAATTAGTATGAGCAAATAATTAGTGCTAGAGGAGTCAGGGTATCTCTCTCTCTCTCTCTCTCTCTCTCTCTCTCTCTCTCTCTCTCTCTCTCTCTCTCTCTCTCTCTCTCTCTCTCTCTGTCTCTGTGTCTGCGTGTGCATGCCTCAGCTTCTGTTTGTTAGAAACAAATTGAATTTTTTTAATGTTAAAATAAACAGAGAGAGAAAGATATATATATATATATATACACACACACACACACAGAGAGAGAGAGAGAGAGAGAGAGAGAGAGAGAGAGAGAGAGAGAGAGAGAGAGAGAGAGAGAGAGAGAGAGAATAACGAGTCATAGTGGAAAAAACCCAAAAACAATAGTTAAAATGTAATGCTGATGGTGACATAGTAAAAAAAAAAATAACGAAAGGAAACAAAGAAAAAGAAAGAAAAAGAAAGAAATTAGAAAACCACAGAATCTGTCCAGTATGGATTCTCGAATGAAATTTACTCGTAAATGGATTCAGATCTGGTGAGTCACGCCAGGCCAGCAACACATAACTCTATTCCAATTTGATTTCCCCCGCTGTAAACGAGACGAAATAGCCGAGGCAAATTGAGTCAAGTGAACACTGAAGGCGACCATAGAATTCACGTAATAGTTTTGTCGCCGGTGAACGAAGGACCAATAACTTGTTGTCACGGAACGGTGTTGCAGGAATGCATTAACCGCTCTTTGAGATTCAGACATCTCGTCAGTTGTCTTCCATTCACAGCGCGGCAATTAACTTCCTGAATATTTGGCAAATTCTTTCACCGCGATGTCGCTTAAAAAAACAAATTTCGAGTGGAAACGGAAAGTTTGTTCGATATTTTTTTTTGTTCGAATGAAAAAACACAAATTTAATGGTAAACTTTATTATTATTTTTTTTATTTAAAAAAACTTCAGTATCTTGTTTGAAGGAATAACTGAATGAATGAATAAATGAATGAATGAATATATACGATGTAATAATTTACAGTACGGTGCATTACTTTTCAGTTTTGTACAGTATAACAAAATCTTAAATCTTATTTTTGTAAAAAGATGGAGTAGAGAAATTGTTTGACATAGTAGCCGAATAAAATAAGAGAATGAAATAAATATGAGATATAATAAAGATCTTTCAATCTACATGTGTTTTTGTTTGTGTACAATTCCATGGAAATGAAGCTAGCTCTCTCACAGTTTTAAATAAAGAGTCCCCAGACACTCAGGCCCACTGTTACTACTACTGTCACTACTACTGTTTTATTGCCACTGTTATTTCCCATTTAACAATACTGCTGTTGTTGCCACTGTAATCATTATCATCATGGACATTATATCTGTCATTAATACTACTCCCGCTACAACAACAACAACAACAACAACAACAACTACTACTACTACTACTGCTCCTTCTACTATTACAACTACTATTACTGCTACAACTACTATTATTACTAGAAGTATTATTATTTTTATTTTTTTTATTTTTTTTCTTATTATTTATTTTTATTCTCTTTATTTTGTATGTAGGACACGGAAGATGTACTTTATAACTTGTTCTAATTCTAAAACAACAAAAAATGGAAACACGGAAGCTCTGTACTACTTACACAGCAGTTTATCTAACTTAAGTGAACCTTGGACACGGATGCTGATTGTGTCTATAAAACGTAACTTAATCTAACTTTAAACTATTTACAAATTAACATTAATTTTTTTCTTATCAGTTCTCTGATGTCTCGCTTATAAAGCTTGCAAAAAGAGCACGTGATTACTTATGGGAATGTCATTTTATTTACTTACTGCAATATATCTCACACAGGGAAGTGCACAGGAATATATTACAAGGTGACCGAATTAATAAAAAATATATAAAAAATGAAGCATTTACATATTTGGTACAGGAAACTAAAGCGTTTTGTGTATATGAATGTGCGTGAGTTGCATATATAGATATAATTATTTTATTAAGCACAATGTGTCCTTCTTAATATAATAATTAAATTTTGTTTGTATTATTATTATTATTATTATTATTATTATTATTATTATTTTATTTTTATTTATTTATTTATTTATTTATTTATATATATGGCTTATTTACATATATTTTTTTCATTCTGTTGCAAATTTTAGATAACTGTTATCGCGATTCCAGTTAATCTGTTGTACAATTTTAAATATAAAATAAACCTGAAGTAAGAGATGAAATAAATGAGAACAAAACCAAAAATAAAATGATCTTAATCAACATCATTAACAACGCAAGTTGTAGCACCAACACCAACACACACACACACACAATAATAAATAAAATAAAATATAATATAATATAAAAGGATTAGAAATCAACACAAAGAGATGATATAAATAACAAGAACAAAACCCACAATAAAAGAATCTTAGTTCACATCATTAACAGCACAATTAGTACTAGGAACACCAACATATAAATAAATAAAAAAAATAAATAAATAAATAAAAACAAATAACATCAAATAAAATAAAATAAAATAAAATATTATAAAATAAAATAATGAAAAATAAAAATAATTACAATAAACATGTTTGTAAAACAGATGAAAATAGCTAAAAAGATGATGAAAACTATTATCCATAAACAATTTGACCTCAGTCTGTCTATGCACCAGCATGACTTCGCAAAAAAAAAAAAAAAAAAAAAAAAAAAAAATCACGCACACGCCAAAAACCGGTTCTCTTTGTTTAATAAATAACAATAAGTGGATATCGATGTTTGCTCCAATTTCATTCTTTTTTCTGACCCTTCATTGTTTACGTCAAAGCTTTTTCCCGACCAGCTATCGTAATGAAAGTTAATAAATAATAGCACCTTTAGAAACCACCATCACCTGAGTCTGCCATATGTTGCAAGCTCATCTCGGAAGCAGACGAGAATTGATGTTTTATCGTCTGCTTCCAGTGCAGCGTAATGCTATACTTTGCGTAGTAATATGCCAGTAAACAAAACCCAACTCCTCCCTTCCCCGAAAAAACAAAACCTAAAAAAAAAAAAAAAAAAAAATAAAGATATATATATATTTTTTAATAATAACCCCAACAAAACAAACCCCCTCCAAAAGCCCCCAAAATCCCCAGACAAAACAAGAACAACAACACAAATGATAATAAATAAAGTTTTAAAACAAAAAACAAGCAAACAACAAAACAAAACAAAAACAATCAAACTATCTGCTTAATAAAATAATAAAAGAGAGAGAACTACAAGAGCAAACACAAGATAAAAAAAAAAAAAAAAAAAAAAAACGTGAAATTTTCTCCTTGTATTTCTTTTCATATATTTGTTTTTTATAATTTTTTCAGAATGGTAAACAAATGTGACTAAAAGTTTAAAGAAGTTTATTTATTTATTTATTTATTTATAATAATAATAATAATAATAATAGTTTTAGTACTAGTTTTAGTAAAAGTAGTAGTAACAGTATTAGTATTAGAATTAATAGTAAAAATAACAGTAGTAGTAGTAGTAGTAATAGTATAATGATGATGATGATAATGAAATACACAGCTGGACTACCTTAATAATAATTTTGTCACATTGTATTGCTATTAGGCATTTAGTGTAAAGATGTTAATTATCTCGAGTAAAACATTATAACATATATTTGTATCATTTGTTAAAGTGTATGCTACTAGTGATCATTTCATTTTATCCCTGTCTTAATCTGTTTTAAGTAATACAGATTAAAAATAGATAGATATTAATTACACTGGGTACTGAAGACATATAAATGTTATCTAACGGTACAGATAACTAAACACAGATCGATTATTGTAACACATGGCGTATATTTTTACATTACCTTTTTTTTTTTAAAGATAAAATTAGCATGTTTGTTGGTTTCTGTTGGTAGTGATTTCTGTTTTCACGAAATAATACTATTATGTGTATTTGGAAGCTGGTTGTGTATACTTTTTCCCAGCCGACAGAGAGTAATAAAATAAAATATACACAATTATAATCAGCAGCTGACTCACTCAGTAACAACAAGGATATGTCATATAATCTGTTTACCTGACTAATTTATTAATGTCAAATTTTTGAATGGTTTATATCATATGTCCGACGCCCGCTTTATAAATAGAAATAAAATGTATGTCGTTATATAAAATATTTACTTCAGTTTTCTATTTTTGTGTTTAGAGATTGATGGATATGTATATATATATATACATACATACATACAGAAAGAGAGAGAGAGAGATAGATACAGAAATAGTGTAATATATATATGTGTGTGTAGATATCTCAGATATATATATATATATATAGAGAGAGAGAGAGAGAGAGAGAGAGAGAGAGAGACACACACATATATATATATATATTACACTATTTCTGTTAACTTTACTATTGATACTAATAAACACATCTAGCACTATTTATTTTTCAAATATTATTATCATCATCATCATTATTATTATTATTATTACTGTTACTATTATATTTTATTTTATTGTTGTTATTACTTTTTATTTTATTGGTGTTGATGTTACTATTATAATTATAATAATTATTATTATTACTTTTTTATTTTATTGTTGTTACTACTATTATTATTATAATAATTATCATCATCATTATTATTATTATTATTATTATTATTATTATTATTATTATTATTATTATTATTATATTCTTCGCCTTCATATTCTAAAATTAAAAATTTGGCAGGCCTCTGCTCTGTTTGATCTTTACAAATAATCAGTGCTCACATTACAATATTCTAAACTGTTGGCTTTGTCCACCGAGATAAATTACTTCTTTGAATTTTCAACATGCAGTTTCGAAATGCAATTTGCCATGTAGTGCTAACAATGAAGAAACACAGACGCTGCTAATTCTTCTCTGGGATCAGTGTTATTCCCTGTTGCCAACGAGCGGGGGTCCAGCGTACTGCATCGAAATAGAAATGTTGAATTTGATTTTGGTTTGGCAATTAAGTATCGATTTGGTGGCTTAACACGGGGCGTTTAAAACTCGAAAGGGCGCGTGTAATAAGCCGGTTATGCTTCAGTGGACAAACAGAGGCAAAAGTTGCATCGTACGGGATGAATCAATGAAACTGTCAAATTAAATTAGTTTAATAAGCGAACTGTTTTTTTTTTTTTTTTTTTTTTTTTTTTTTTTTTTTTTTTTTTTTTTTTTTAATTCTCAGTATTTTTTCTTCGTAAAAAGTTATCTTTTCTTCTTATTTTAAAAATGAAAATTTTAATATCTGAAATTTAAAAATGTCACTTCATTCTGTTTAATATTTTACATTAAGGATTTTTTTTTTTTTATTTTTTTTTTTTAAAATTAATATATTACTTTATTCTTTCCTTCTCACTTTTTACTTCAGTTTACAGTAAGTAATCAAGTTGTTTGTTTTTTTTGGTCACTTTTTCCCTTAATTTATTACTTATTGTATCGGCTAATATTTATAGTAGAGGTTGTGTTAGTAACATTATTATTAACAGTAGGCCTAATAGTAAACCTATTTAGTAATATATATATACACACACACACAACGATAATTGTATCTAAATATGACAACAATTATTATTATAGCAGTAGCAGTAGTAAGAAAAAAGTAATAATAATAATAATAATGATAATAATAATAATATATGGATAGTATTAAAAACATTCTAACTATCAATCAATCAATAAATATATTTTAAAGAAATATTAAACGCACTACTGACAGCTGTTACTGTCTAGTGACATTTGAGTTGTCTCCCTCTAACAATAATTAAACATCCGCATTGCTGACACAAAAACATGTTTATCCAAGTGCTTTTTGTTATCACAATAATAGATTTTTGTCGTAAAAAGAAAATAATAATAAAAAGTAGTAAGACTTTTCTGTACGTTTTATCTATAGTTTTAAATTCAAAAAAAAAAAAATAAATAAATAAATAAATAAATAAATAAATGAATAATGAAAAAAAAAAATAAAATTGAAGAAAAGAAGAAAAAAAGAAAATTTGTATTGTAAAACTCGTGTAAAATGAGAAATTGTTGAAAACATAAGTCCTCTAAAAGCAAGAAACCGAAATAAATGCACGCTCATAAACACCACAGCTAAAAACAAAGAAATGAGAACAAGAAAACAAACAAGCAAATAAAACATGACCATAAGCCGATTAGTAACAACATTTTAAACAAATATCACCACTACTACAACGACTGTGAGAACATAACTACCACTACGGCACATCTACTACTACTACTACTACTAGTACTATCAGTAATATCAATAATCGCAGAAATTACTCTAAAAAAACAATATACATATATGTATGTATATATATATATATATATGCATATGAGAGATCCACACAAATTATATTACGCATACAAAACATTTCTCATACTGAAACATATAAATATATAAATAAAAAATCTTCAATCCAAATAATATATATATATTCCTGTTATGCTGTCCCCACTGGCTACCAGTAATGTAAATATATTATGTGTGTGTGTGTGTGTGTACGTGTGTGTGTGTGTGTGTGTGTGTATATATATATATACATACACATGTATGTATGTATGCATAGGATTACGTATTATGTATGTATGTATAAAATAGACCAGCATTACTCTGCAAAATAATATTTCTGTCAACTCAAAACTCGAGTTCATTTATTTCCGAGAAACCGGATCTAACGTAGCTCAGCCAACAGCGTACGACGAAGTGGGGCAAACACATCACTAGTCAGTTATTTCACTCAGTCCCGGTGTAAACAGATAAGGAGGAGAAAAAAATGGCTAGTCTTCCCTGCCGTTTAGTTCTGTTATGTGGATTGATACTTCTTCTGTCAGAACCTACATCGTCCATTTACCTAGTAAACATGACAGGAAACTGTACGAATGGATTTTACCAAGGCGTTTATTACAAACCTTTCCGAATATGGTCAGAAAGTCCGGTAAGTTTCGTTTATTCGCCGATCTAACAAAAACTGGGTGAATTCAGGTCGTAACTGGCTATAGCGGTCGGTCACACTAACCCACTGAAACATTGCAAAACACACAGTCGTTGAGCTTTCTTAACAAAATTTAGTATAGTATGTAAACATTTACTATAGTTATACAGGTTTAATTTAAAACAATTTCTTCTTCTTTTTTTTCTTCTTCTTATATTTTAAAACTGTTTCTTCTTCTCCTTCTTCTTCTTCTTCTTCTTCTTATACTAATAATAATAATAATAATAATAATAATAATAATAATAATAATAATAATAATATAGTAATAGTAATAATAGTAATCATAATAGTAATAGTAGTAATAATAATAATAATAACAATAGTAACAATAATAATAATAATAATAATAATAATAATAATTATTATTATTGTTATTACTGCTATATTCGGTATTATTATTGTTACCATCTATTACTACTGGTACTACTATTCCACTGCTTTAACTGTTATGATTAACACTACTGCTGTTACTACATAAATAATTTTATTCTAACTATGTGCATTATTATCATTATGATTTTCTTTATTGTTGTATTATTGGCAGTTATTTTAAATTTTTCTTTCTTTTATGCAAACTTTTGATTTAGTTTTCTTTACAACACTTACTGGGCTGTTACCGCTTTCAGCAATATTTACCAAGCTATTATTTATTTGTCAAAAGTCTTGGCAACGTTAGTATTGTAATTGCGAGAGTGGGTTTCATTTCTTAATTAATTTAAAAGTCATCCTCTTGAAAAAAAAACGAAACCCCCCCCGAAAAAAACAATATATATATATATAATACAAAATACAGTCAATCCCAAACGTAAATAATATTATTACGAAATGCAAAAAATACGCACAGACGGATGCACACCCACATAGGTACACATTCATACACGGCTCATACATGCACGCGCACCTCCTCCACACAATATACTATTATTTATATAAATGATATTTTTATTTATTCAGATGTAGTTGTTCATATGTTTATGAAGTTAATATAAAATGGAAACAAGAGAGACATCATCTCAAAAGTATCTCTGCAGATCCGGTTTTTGTTAACAATACGTTTTGAAAATCGACGCCATGTTCAAGTGTAGATAGACTCAGTGTTTCCTGTCTGTACGACGCAGAGTGTTCTTCCATTGTGTTTGACCTCTTTATGATAAGACGTAACGTCGTGAAATACGATGATATTTTCTTCTCCTGGTTCACGCAGTCTGTTCAGTTTCAGACCCATGTATTAAAGAAAGCGCATTCTCCGTTGAAATATAATCAGTCCTCTTCGATACGTCATTTGGTCTATTTCCCATTAAAAAAAACCCACTGCTCCACAACTGACTTATAAACCACTGTAAGACTTTTTTTTTTTTTTTTTTTTTATATTTGGTTCCACACAAAAGAGTCTTTGTTGTTAGTCATAGTATGTTACCCACCCTTCTGAGTAATGGTAACAGGTTTTTAAAAAATAACAATAACAACGACAAAAATAGACATAATATTCAGCCAGATATACTTTGATATAGTTTAGATAACTATTTTGAATTTCGTCATCGTCATTATTGTTGTTATTATTATTATTATTATTATTATACGAAATTATCTCAAAAGTGTTCCATTAATATAATAATAATAATAATACTACTACTAATAATAATAATAATAATAAATATAATAATAATAAGGTAAACTGTGCTGTGTATGAACTAGATCAAATATTGATTCTTCTTCTTATCTTTCTTTTTTTATCGGAAAACTTTTAATTCACTTCTCTGTCACCTAATGTGTAATATTTACTGGTAGTCCTTGACAGCAGGGGACAGCTCTCTCTCTCTCTCTCTCTCTCTCTCTCTCTCTCTCTCTCTCTCTCTCTCTCTCTCTCTCTCTCTCTCTCTCTCTCTCTCTCTCTCTCTCTCTATTTCTTGATTCTTCTCTCTCTCTCTCTCTCTCTCTCTCAATTCTCTAAAATTCAAGTCTCTAGATCTCTCATGAGTTTTAAAGAAAATATAAAATTCTATTTCGCATATAATCTCAGTCTCTCTCTCTCTCTCTCTCTCTCTCTCTCTCTCTCTCTCTCTCTCATATTTCATTAGATCTTGAGTTTTTAAAGAAAATATAAAATTCTATTTCGTCTAATCTCTCTCTCTCTCTCTCTCTGCATATGTATATACGTCTACTACAACGCACGCACGCACGCACATATTTAAAAGTCTCCACTCCCCCCAAGGCTTCTAAGAAAACGTGCAAACACATCAGCGGAATGTGACAGTTACTGATTTCTGTTGTTGCTGTAGGAGAAGACGAAACCACTAGATTAAGCACGACGTTGCCTAGTGACGTCAAGCAGCACCCACTGCTTTATGTATCACACGGGGTAGGGTGAAATAATTTATGAGACGTCAGACGACAGGTCATAATTTATCTTTATTTACCAGTCTGTGCAATAACAATAACAATAACAATAACAATGACAATAATAATAATAATAATAATAATAATAATAATAATGATGATGATGATGATGATAATAATAATAGATAATAAAAAACAGCAATAAAAAAAAAAAAGGTTCATGTCTGTCTTTTTATTTCGCTTACGTATTTCTCAAACGCGGTGCTTAACACGCATATGTCACCATGGCAACACAACAAACGCGCACCTCGGCTGACAGGTTGGAGGTTTCTTGTAACAGGTTACGGATCACTGAACTGTTCTTCCTGGTCTACATTTATTTCGCAAGTCACGTCACAACATGACGTGTTTGTCTTGGTACATTGACAAAGGGAACTGAACCGTGTGGATTCAATTCGTATTTGGGTCATTTCTTTGGGGTCTTTCATTGCGCTAATCACGTGAATTGTTGTGTAGAGTGCGTAATTTATTTGTTAACTCATGATGGGGAGAGAATATATTAAAAAGAATTTGAATATGGTGTGTTATTAAGTGTGTACGTTCATCTGTACGTCCAACTATCCGTCCTGTCTACCTTTTTTATGTGTTTCTGTACAAAAGCTGTACAAGAAATAGCAGCAAGAAAGAAGAAGAACAACAAAACAACAACTACAACAACAACAACAATAATAAATAATAATAATAATAATAATAATAATAATAATAATAATATTATTATTATTATTATTATTATTATTATTATTATAATTATTATTATTCGTTGTAGAAACTCTTTCGAGAAAAAGTGAAATTTTGAATTTAAATAAAAACACATTTATTAAATATTTTCTGTGGAGAAATCTATCGATATTAATTTAAATGTTTTTGTTAAGTTACTCGAAAGTTTTAAAATATGATAAAAATAAAAGAAAAGAAGAAAAAAAAAAATAAAACAGAAATTGCCCCAAAAGTAAGTGATGAGAAAAAAAAAAAAAAAAAAAAAAAAAAAAAAAAAAAAGAAAGAAAAGAATTCAGAAACAGAAAAGAAAAGAAAATCCATCTCGAAGAGAATATATCAATATGATTATTCAAGCGAAATCGGAACGACATGAGAATTGGAAAGAAAGCTTTTAAGGTTTATTATATTAATGTTTTCGTTTGAAATGTAATATAAATTCATTTTCATCAGCACACGGTTTAAAATGATTTTTCTGTGTAACAGCCTGCGAAACAGGAAGCAGTGATTATTGAAAAATGTTTTCGGTCTGAAAATGTTCTTCTTTTCTTTCTTGTTTCGCTTTCATTGTTGTGGTGTTTTTTTTTCTCTTCTGATGAACAGATCTCACTCTCTTTCTCTAGAATCAAGTTTCATTAGATCTTGAGTTTTTAAAGAAAATATAAAAAAGTCTGTTTCGCATATAATCTCTCTCTCTCTCTCTCTCTCTCTCTCTCTCTCTCTCTCTCTCTCTCTCTCTCTCTCTCTCTCTCTCTCTCTCTCTCTCATAAAAATATAAAAATGTGTTCGTTTATATCCAAATGCACACATGACCAACAAATATAAATAACATATATCATGCACAGCACAGACGCATATATAGCAAATAACACAAATCCTATTAATAAGATTGTCTTTTATTTTGTTCTCAGCTGTAACTGCAGTAATACCCAACATATAAAATGAGAACCTAATCTGATATCAATATATCATCTCGTTTTGTTTTATCTTTCAGAGAACAACATCTATACACTGCGTACAGTATACAGGTAAGGACAATTTTCTTATTATTGTCGTTTTAGGTTCTCGCAGAAACAGTGGTTTAATGATGTGAGCATACAGCTATTTTCAAGGCTGGTCTATCTAACTCTCCACGTTTTGTTTGTGAGAATAGATACGTTATTTCTCATGTGTGAAAAACACAAAGTGAAGATTAAGATACGCATAGGTGCAGTGAGTCCTTTTTCTTCTCTAGATCACAAAATAATCTTATTTTTAACCTATTAACTGGTAATTTACCGATATTTCGATCAAAACTGATAAACATGTTATAAATTTGTATTCAGAAATAATAATTATATTAAAACATGGGAAAGCAATTACACAAGCTCGATTTTATTTTGTTTGAGTTTTAAAGAATAATTAGACTCATAAAAATTATTATTATATTTTATTCTTGTGTCTCGTGGATATTTTCATTTTGTGTTCTATTTATTACTTAAATTTCGTTTTAAGGTGTCTCATTTACATATGTTCATTTTACATACTTTCAAATATGTGTTTCTATTTTCAGTTCTTTCATTTTAAGTTATATATGTTTTCAGAAGTATGTAAAATGTATACAAGATATAAATCGTTTATCTCATTCTAAAAATATGTAAAATTTTCTTTTTAAATATGCAAGATATAAAATGTTTATCTCATTCTAACAGTGTGTAAACTTTAAAAAAAAAATTTTTACAATGATATCCTAAACATAATCTTCATAAATTTAAAACATCTGCAAAGTGTAAAATGTATATATCATTCTAAAATAACAATATAAATATGTTATTTTATGCATTTTCTTGGTTTATGTGTACACTATTTATCTGTATCTGTTTTATGATTCAGAAATTTAACAATTCTTATTTCATTTGATCATTTTATTACGTATTTTTATTTTATTTTATTTTTGTTATGTTTCATTTACGTCAAGTTTATTTCATTTTATTTTAATTTATTCTATTTTTTATTTTTTTATTTATTATATTTTTTTATTTATATTTGTTTCTATTTTTTATTTTATTTTATTTTTATATATATATTTTTTAATTATTTAATTTATTTTGATTTGTTTTGCTTTATTTTGCTTTATTTTATTTTATTTTATTTCTATTTATTTTTTATGTATTTTTTAATTATTTCATTTCGTTTTAGATTTGTTTTACTTTGTTTTGTTTTGTTTTATTTTATTTTATTTACTTTTATTGTTATTTATTATATTTATGTATTTTTTAATTATTTCATTTCGTTTTGATTTGTTTTGCTTTGTTTTGTTTTATTTTATTTTATTTACTTTTATTGTTATTTTATTTTATTATATTTATTTATTTATTTTTAATTTAATTTTATTTCTTTGATTTCTTTCATGTTAATTCTTACAATACTTTAGTATTATCGGCATGTATGTTCGATGGCTGTATAGTTCTGAACATCGAAGTATTGCAGAATCAGTTTATGTTAGTGCGCCCGTTTTCACGTAAAAAACTCTTTTATCTACGGTACCAATGTCCGTGATATGTGTTTCTCTTTCTTTATTTAATCGTACTGCACAAAAATATACTTTATCATTTGACGCTCAGATCAGATTTAGTTTATTTTTTGGGTGCTAAATAATTTGTTTCAATGTTACATTAGAGGAGGTTATTTATTTATTTATTTATTTATTTATTTATTTATTTATTTATTATTATTATTATTATTATTATTATTATTTTATTATTGCTTTCCTAATTGTGAAGCAATAGTTACGTTGCTAGTTATTTAGATTTAGTAACTAATTTCAACAAACATTATCAATTGTGAAAAATTAGAAAGGTTACAGTTTGTCAGAAATAAGAAAAAAATGTCGCAAATAGAGACCGCACAGAATTAAGATTTTTGCCTATTTCTCTTTTGTTATTGTTGGTGATATTTTCTGTACTTCATCATTTTATTGGTGATTGTCTTTATATTCAAACTGCCTAAAGTTTTCCTGATTTGTTTTTCTTCTGTACTGGCTCAAATAGATACGCTGGAACTTAATCAGAATCAAAGTCACGTCCGGTTGTATTTAACATATTATTGTAAACAGAGGTGTGATTTTATCTTCAGAATTATGTCGGTGTCACATTTCTTTTTTTTTTTTTTCTCGGAACTTGCAAGAACAAACTTGTAAACAGAAATACCAGGAAGTCTATTGTTTGTGATTTTTATATCGACATTTTATATAGTAATATTTCATTGCGACAAGCAAATCATCATCACCATCATTATCTTTTATTATTATTATTATTATTATTATTATTATTTATTTCTGGGAGCACTAGGGAACAAAATAATAATAATAATAATAATAATAATAATAATAATAATAATAATAATAATAATAATAATAAATAATAAATAATAACAAATACTAAATAATGATGATGATGATGATGATGATGACGATAGTAGTAGTTATAGTTGTAACAGCTGTGGACGTTCTCTTAATTGTGAATTATAAATGGATAAATAATAATTTTTGAATAGGAAGAAAAATAACATTAGGTAACCTTTATATAAGATGACATGGATTATGCCCCTTTATCAAAGTACCGTTTGTTTTCCTGCAAGTTATTGTTTGCTTTCGTTGATATTGTAAAAAAGGTTAAAGATTAAATATAGCAGGACAGTAAATTAATTTAGTAATTTGATACTGGGATTATTAGTTTGTTAATGGACAACTGACTGACACGGTAAAAACATAAAATAAAAACTGCTCGACTTTTGTAGTAAAACAAGCATCATTGCTTGAATCTGTGCCTACAAGTCATAGGGTTAAAAATGAGTAAACTGTAGAAAAAATATTTTAGTTTATTTGAAATGTTTTTCAGACTGCAACAGTGATAACATCGTGCCTAATCAGGTTAATTTTATGGGTAAGCCAGAAACAATGGATGCCAAGCCATATCTTACAAACTATCCAAACGGGAAATCTTATCCAGGAATAAATGTAACTTGGACGCCTCCTTTCCATGGTGAGTAATAGGAGAATTCAGACATTAAATAGTATAATAAAAATAAAAATAGTAAAAGTAGTAATAATAGTAGAAGTAGTGGTGATAATAGTAATAGTCGTAGTGTTAGCAGCTGAAGTAGTTGTAATAAAAAAAAAAAAATAATAAAATAAAATAAAATAAATAAATAAATAAATAAATAAATAAATAAATAAATAAATGATACCCCATAAAAAGAAAAAAACGAAAAAAAAATAAAAAAAAAAGAAAAAAAAAAAAAAGAAAAAACAAGAAGATGAATTCTCATAAACATATTTGCCCAAATGGTCCTATATTATTTACATGCATAAATAATACTAACACAAACTAACAGTGTAATATTACCTTTGGTTATTTAACAGCTGCCGGCATCAGAGACCTCAAAGGTTTTTTTCTTGCTATGAATCCGATAGTCGGAGCCACGAGGGAAATATGCCGTGTTTTTGACTTCTCACAGAATAATTTCACTGCCGCTGATGTTCGGGTAAGCAGACAGTGTTACTAATTCGTCAAAGGCGCAATTTACTGGTCAGTGTTTGTCAGGGACGTATGATATCACTGTTTTATAAGCCTTGTACAAAAGTTATAAATATTTTCTATGAGTTTTATACACTGTCACAGCTTCTTATAATATTTTTTTTTTTCTTCATTGTGTTGGAATATAGTAAATGTTATACAGTATCTTGGTGTGTTAATTCATTCTAATATTTTGTCTATACTTTATTCTTAGATCTAGCAGTATCACACACCCGACTATGTTATTTCCCTTATACATGCTAATACACGCAAACATACACACATATGCAAGCATATTAAGTATACACATTATAATTATAAACACGAAATACAGATATATCTTAAATAGAATTATTAATTATAGAAATATGTTAAATATGCATTCGAAATTCAGAATAGTAAACACACACAGATAAAATACACATATATTAAGTATGCACATTAAATGTGGACCTTCATTAAGTTTTAACTAAGTTCATGTATATACAGGGTGGCAATAAAGTCACTATACAGTTACTTACAATAACAATTAAGACAAAGCAATTAATCAACAGTTCAGAAATTTATTATTAAAATGGCTCTGGTTAATTCTGGTTAATAACAATAAAATACTATGGTAACAATAATAAATTAATTACCGATACTGTTCGAACTACAAACTGTTTTTCTGATTCTGCTTCATTTTTTCATGATAAGTAATTGTATAGTGACTTTATTGCCAGGTTGACTTTATATACAGTGGTACCTTGACTTACGAGTTTAATCTGTTCCGTGATCGAGCTCGTATATCAGATCAGTTTTCCCAATAGAAATTAATTGAAATACCACCATTAATCCTTTCCAGCCCCCCCCTCAAACCACCCCATTTTTTTTTGTACGTGTTTTTAAATAAGATAAAATGTTTATATAAATCAAATATTGTATAGAAACAAAATAAAATAGAATGTAAAGAAATAAATTGGTTTTGACAAGTGTATATATCTTGGAGATCAGATAAATTATTTTAACGCCTTTGGCTGGCGTTATAGCCTTTATTGACTCCTTCTGCTTCAACTACGCTCGTTCTGCCTTGCCAGTTCGACCACATGCACACCTCCTCGTTCATGTTTTTCTATGATTTCATGCTTTAATTCAATTGACATCATCCGCTTCTTCTTCTCTTCACTGTCCTTTGCATTCACTTTCTTACGATCCATGGTCAGAAATAAGAAATTTGGCAAAATACTCCACAAAACGCTAGCACAACACAACAGAGACACAACAGAGGTAACCACGTGAAGTAAACGAGTGAGACGCGGGATGCTGCCGGATGTTGTGTTGTTCGTTGCGCCAACTACCGTGGCGCATCTGAAGCTCGCTCGTAACTATGATTGTAGCTCGCAACTCAAACCAAAACCTCGCCAAAAGCCACAGCTCGTAACTCGGAAAACTTGTAAGTTGGGACACTCGAAAGTCAAGGTACCACTGTATTAAAGAAACACATTATGCACAGACATACATTACATTCAGTCAAATATTAATATATACAAATATTTTCAGAAACAACTTGAACATTTTATCCACAATTGATTTACCTTTAAGAGCAGTGTTTTATTTTTGCAGTTAACGTTCAACAAGGAGATATTTGGTGTTATTGGCGGTACTGATGTGATCTACATGGTTTCCGTCTACACACTGCCCACTTCTGAAGACGATGCACAACGTTCGTTACTTTCTAGGTACCAGTTTGTCCACCCACAGGGAAGGAGTAAGTTTAGCACAATACTGAAATATTCCCGTCCCCCTCTGACACTATCTGTCTTTCTCTCTTTCTCTCTGTCTATCTTTCTGTCTGTCCGTCTGTCTCTGCTTCTCAATAAACAGCAATTATCATAAAATAACAACAAAAAAATATATTTATAATAATGATAATGATAATAATAATAATAATAATATTATTATTATTATTATTAGCAAGTGGAGGTGTTAGTAGTGCATACAACTGGGCTGCGTCCATGACGTATGATAACTCCACCCCAGGGGAAGTGAAAGCTGGTTTTGGACTGGCTCCTCCAGAATTGACGTTTGAAGAATATACTCTAGAAATTGTGAAGCGTGGAGACAAAAACGTTTTCCTATCAACGATAATAAGAAAGGTAAATAAACATCGTTATTAATGTAACTCAACAAAAAAAAAAAAAAAAAAAAAAATGAAAGAAAGAAAAGAAATTAAAACGATAAAATAATATTTTCATATAAATAATAAATCAGATAAACAGAGTAAAAGAGTAAAAGTAAAACAATAACAAACATTTCTGTTATGAAAAATAAACAGCAAGATGGAGAAGAAGAATGGTAATATATACACATATATATATATATATATATATATATATATATACATGGGCGGAGTATGAGGGGTTTCCCAGCTGTACGGACACATCCCCCGGCTAGAAAAAAAATAAAATAAAATTACCCTAAACCCCATTAAAGTAAAGTAATAATAAATTAAAATAAATAAATAAATAATAAATAGAATAAATTAGGTGTGTACCCACTCATGCTCTGAATGATATTCGAGCTGAACTGGATGTCACCGCACAGTTTGATTTGCTGATGCACTGAGAGCCGCGACAAGCCCTGTTGAAGAGATAGCAAGAACTGTGAATAAACAGTTGTTATTAACATTTATATATTTCATTATTATAAACACTTACATATTGCTATGGAAACGGGGTCGGCACGGAAAGTCGACAAATCTATTTTGTTTAGTACCGGGACGTAGAATGTGTGTGTGTGTGTGTGTGTGTGTGTGTGTGTGTGTGTGTGTGTGTGTGTGCGTGCGTGCGTATGTGTGTTTGTTTTGTGTGTGTGTGTTTGTGTGTGTGTTTGTGACAGTGGCGGCATTGGAGATGAATTCCATTTTGTATCAAAATGTTTATTTTATAATCATATTATAGTATCATATTTAAAGAAATATTTGTATACAACACCATCTACTTTTAACATAATCAATCTTTTGTTTTCAAAAATATAAAAACTTTAAGGAATTTTGATAAATATGTAATTTAATTTGTAACTACATATACACTTTTAAGATCATTTATACAAGTTGTCGATTTCGCGGGCCATAACCAAAGAAACACGTTCTAAGCTAAAGCATAATCAGCCCCTGATACACATGTTTGTGTGTGTGTGTGTGTGTGTGTGTGTGTGGGGGGTAATTACTATACAAAAATGTATATATTTTATTTATTTCAGTCGGATTTGACAAATAAACAGTGGGCCTCATGGACCTTCAAGAAAATACCCAGAGGTTTTTGGCGAGTGAGGGTAAGTAACAGCCTAATTATTAGATAGTCAGCATATTCCCTGTGTTAAGGTTGTAACAAATCATAATACAGACAGTCTTTATTAACTTGACGACAAAATAGCACGACCAGTAACAACAACGAAGACAAGAACCTTATATAATAAACGAGCAATACCGATATATGATTTAAAATGTATACATTTGTAACAGTATATACCTATGTATATATTTGTTAGCGTCTCTCTCTCTCTCTCTCTCTCTCTCTCTCTCTCTCTCTCTCTCTCTCTCTAAAACACACACACACATACTGTGATACGATTTAAAATGTATATACATGTACCTTTACATGTATATACGTAGAGAGATATATAAAAGAGATACAGGTACGTAGGTTGATAAACAAATAAATAGAACATATATGTATGTATAATTATGTTAATGTATTCAATTTATATTTATTTCAACAGGTCCAGCCCAAGGACCACTATCATGCAGATGATACAAAATGCCTGTGTTATGAAAAAATACTTGAACCAACAAACCTTGGCCGTAGACTGTGTAGACCGTGTATGATCACACAAACCAATGAATTTTTCGTAGGTTTGTAAACACTTCTATTTATTAACACAAACTGAAGTGAAATATGACATATTATATGAAATGTACATTGTAGAAGACTATTAAACAAGGGAAAGTGGTTATTGTTATCAACAAAATATTCACACACCCATATTCACATAATACAAACACATGCAGACACACACACACACACACACACACACACACACACACACACACACACACACACACACACATATATATACACATTCATTCAATCCTACATATATAGCTATATACATACACATTACTTATGTCGCTTCATTTTGTAAACTATTAACCATTATAAGCAGTTATTCTTTTCGTATGAACAGGTTAAAAAAACAATGGTTGTTGAGACTTATTAAGATATAAAGAATTACTTTTCTTTCTTTTCTTCCCTTTCGTTTTAACTAACCCATGAACTAATTCTGAACAGTAAATGTTCTCGCATGTTTTGATGAAAAAAAAAAATCTTTTGTTTTTTCCTCTGCCAGTTTGCATTTCTTTGCTGCATGAGAAAAAAAAAGGTCTAGATACATGATTATTATACTTACAAGTTATTATTTTTTTTTTGACTTTGGCGATAAATCTATGCTAATTGCATATCACAATAAGAATAGAAAAAAAAATAATAATATAAATCGAGAACCGCAATTTTTTACATAGTGACGTCAAATCGTACATATGGATCGATTAGCAGTAAAATCTTATATTAACAAAAGAAAATATTTTTCAAAGCTTTTTGTATAACAACAACAAATTTGTTTAAAGAATCACAGACATTATTAAGTTTCTACGTTAACCATACCATCTCGCTGAAAAGAAAATTTACAAATCAAATTCATATAACTCAAAAAAAATTGATTATTATCCTCCTAAATATTGTACAGTTCACTATTACTATGACAGCATAAGTACGTCTATAACCAAATTTATTTATTAGTCTCTGTTTTCCAACAAATTGCTGTTATAATTCAGAAAATCATCTAATGACTGGTTATACAGATAATTTAATAAAATGTTTAAAGTCATAAAGGATACTTAATTAAGAAAATCGTCTAAATACGGGTTATATAAATAGTTTTTAAAATGTTTAATTTGAAGCAAATTAAAATATTTCAATGAAATCTTTAGAACAAACTTACAGAGCTAATCATTCCTGTTTCTCATGACTACCGAGAAATACTGCTGTAAATGTGTTTTTGTGCAGTTATACTTCGTTGATAGTTATAATCGGTCAACGAAAAACAAAACAAAAAAACAAAAAAAAAACAAACAATAATTTGTAAGTATGCATGATATATTTAGACTGTTCTATTGACATTTTTTTGCTGGTAGATATAAAATTTAGCTGGTAGTGTTTTTTATTATGATTATGTAGGTTTGTATTAATATTTTACGGTAGATAATCAGGCATGGTTACTGTATCCAGTACATTTTAAAACGATAGCATTATGTTAAGTGTTCCGGTTTAAAAGTTTGTCAGACTGATGAAGAGGTTTAATATCGGTCCTGGCAGCTCACGTAACACAAAACCAAAACCTTTTTGTCTAAATTAGCATGTTACTTTTTACCCCGACCAGCATATTTACACTTTACAGCATCTTCGATAAAAGCCATTTTACATTTTTAACTATTACATAATTACCTCACCTTGCGCATTATCCTAACCTGAAACATTTTCTGTATTTAGATATATATATATATATATATATTTTTTTTTATCTTGGAAGCGACAGTTATGCGCCCGTATTTCGAGTGTCTGTATACCAATTCAGTTTTATTCTAACATTCAAACTACAACTTTTCCATTTTAATGTCTTATTTTTTTAGAAGGCAATCCGCAGACTACAACACCGATCCCACGAGAGGAAAAAACGTCATCACAAGGTTCCAGTTATTTTTCATGTCTTTGGACACATCATAGAATTCCTTATTAAACCTTAATAAGAAGGGAACGTAATTGTTAACAGCCTCAATAAATTAACTGTTAAAGCCTTAATACGAGTGAGAACGTAACAAATAACGTCTTTAATAAACTAGCTGTTAAAACGTTAATGTGAATCACAACGTTATTAATAATCTCCTGAATAAATTAACTGTTTGAATCTTAATGCGAATCAGAACGTAATTATTAACGATCTTAAAGCTGAGATATCAGTATGATAAGCACTGAAATAATAATCTTTTAATACTAAACAAACGTCAATATGAACAATGCAGAATGTAACATCTACGTAAAACAGCTTTATCTTAAACTTAGTTTCAGTACTAAACAAATCATCATCATCATCATCATCATCATCATCATCATCATCATCATCATCATCATCACCATTGCCTTTTGCTGGTTTATACTGATGAAACAGGCTTGAATATTTTTACTAATACTTAATGTTCGATAGAATTATGTGATTTGCAGTAGCGTTTTGGATTACACAGCTCTCTGTATTAATAATTATGCTTTCGTGTTTTGCACATTTGAGATCTCTGATTATTTATTGATGTATAGGACCCAGAGGTTCACTATTTTATGAAATTTGCATTAATAACCATTTTATGATTACTTTTAGTCATTACCAATGTTATTTTCTTTTCCCAGCCATTATTTACAGTAATAACAAGCCATATGAAGGTTAAATAAGGGTTATGTGCATACAAATACTGGTAAAAAAGAAAGAAAGAAAAAAGATATATGGAAAATTAATTCTCTCTTTCTCTCTTGTCTGTCTTTGTCTTTCATTCTCTCTCTCTCTCTCTCTCTCTCTCTCTCTCTCTCTCTCACACACACACACACACACACACACACACACACACACACACACACACACACACACACACACACAGGCATACACAGGCACTACCATATTATTTCTGAAATTATAGCGAAACTCATAGATTAAAAATAGGATAATAAAAGGAATCTTAATTGTAGAGCAACGAACACTTTATTTTTCACATTAATTAATTACTTTATAATCGATGATAACTACAGAGTTTGTGATTAAAATAAATACATTTAACATAGTTTCAAAAATAACTGTCACACAATATTTATTAGGATAAATCTGAAATAATTTACATCGGTATCCGAATAGTAATGAGATATTTGTCAAATCTTAATGAAAAATTGAATTCTCCGTCTTATAAAGCGATTGGGTTTATGTTTCAAGTACTGGACTAGTTGAAATGACCAGACTTAATTATAAACTAATTAAACAAATAATTTATATAAGGAAGAAGAGCTTTATTAATGCCGACTGGATGGAAAACCGCTATAAAGTCTTAATTGATTGAGTTAACTTCTTGTTATCAATCAGCACCTAATCCAAGCCAAAAACTGTGTAAATCCATATGAAGTGAAAAGCTAGATAAAATGGAGAACTTGGAGAGACATATAAAAACCAAAAACAAGCAAACGAAAAAACAAACAAAAAAAAACCCAACAATAATAAATGAATAAATAAAACAAAATAAAACAAAACAAAACAAAACAACAACAACCCTATATATATATATATATATAACAAAAACAAAAGCAAACGAACTCTTACCATTATTTCAGAATTAAACCATATAAAAATTATTTAAAACAATAATTATATGAAACTAACAACAATGTAATTTAAACAGAAACAAAAGAAAAGCTAGAACAAACAGTTATTATCTTTTGAAGTTGAAATAGATAACTTAGAAAAAGAAAATGTAAATGGTAAAGAAAACTTTAACAGATATTTGATACTCGTAATCACACATGATACTAGAAGACTCTTAGGATTCGAATTCAGAATGCTTTCTAGAAAATTACATTCAATTAATGGAACGTTAATGCTACTTTTGTCATGAAATGATTCGATCTAGCAATATTTGGACCTGGTGACAACATTAAAACAGGTATAATAGTTTTCCTAATACTTTTTATTATTTTTAGTTTAAGTTTTATACATAAATATGAAGTATAAATGATGTTTAGGCGTATGAGGCTCACAACTGAAGTCGATGGCATTACATTTAGTAAACTGTCCAAACCACAACCCTCTTCTTGGTAGAATTTTCCTCAAATTACTTATTGCTATTACTTTCTTTTCCTTTTTCCTTTTAAATAAACAACGTAAATAAATAAAATTAAATAGCAGGATTAAAAATAAAGAATGATTTAATAAATAAATAAATAAGTAAATAACTCAGTAAGTAAATGAGTAAGTAAGTAAGTCAGTCAGTTAATCAGTATATAAATAAATATGATAAGTAGTTTAATATATATTACACCTCCCCCACATGAAAAAATAAAAAATAAAATAAATAACCCAAACACCCCCAGCCACACAATCAAAATAATAGAAATAAAATTAAAATAAAAAATCCGAAGGCTATAAAAAAAGAAAGGAAAACAAGCAAACAACAACATATGCTACAAAATCTTCAGAATTAAACAACGGAACAATTTAAATATTCTCAGTTGTCTTTTATCATGCTTGTTGCACGATTTGAAATGTAAACAACGATTATCTAGTTACTTTCAGTGCCTGCTGAAGGGGCTTGCAGAGATAAAGTGAAAATTATTCTTTTTGCTTTAGTGTTTTTTTTCCTTTTGAATATATTAATGAGCATAATGAAATCTCACAGAATGCATTATTCATTGATTTTATTTATTTATTTTTTATTTTTCTTAGATACACTATTAAAATGCTCTGTTGTCTATACACTTTTGAAAAAAAAAAAAAAAAGATCTCTCCCAAAATGAACAAAAAGCAGTACCAACAAACAAAAATTATTAGTCATCATCATCATCATCATCATCACAATCATTAGCATCTATCACTATTACTTTCTTCTTCTTCTTCTCATTATTATTATTATTATTACTGTAGAGACTAAATCAACAACAAACCCTGTGGTTGTCGAAGTAGGCACGAAAGGAACAACCAGTGATACAGGAAAGATTATAGGTGCGGTTATTGGAACAATTCTAGGGGTGGCACTTCTTGCGATCGTTGCATTTTTCTTTTGGAAGAAACGTAAGTATTCTTTGATGGTATTTATGGTTTTATGTATGTACATATATTTTTATATATATGTAATTACGTGATTGTATTTGCTGATGTATGTATGTGTATTTGTTTTGTTTTTTGTACGTATGTATTCATGTACATCTGTGTATGGATGCAATTATATATAGAATTTGTATTTATGTGTGTATATGTGTTTATGTATGTAGGTGTATGTGTATGAATGTATGAGTGTTTATCCGTACGTATGATTTTGTGCACAGATGTGTTTGTGTATATATTATTAGTACGTGCGAATTTGTATATTTCAAATATATATTTTTAATTGTTACTTTACGTCATG